>BSBK01003580.1:2500-330000 GCA_027943335.1 Chamaecyparis obtusa
GATTTATTATAGGCGGGTTGATTTGGTGCATCTTTGTAACATTAATGGCAAGACAACTATGAAATAAGGGTGACTATATCATTATGGAAAGATTTGGCATTCCCAAGAACGAGAGGAGAGAACTTGAGTTTTTTAGAAGTGTGACAGGTTGTTTTCTTTTCATCTTTCTTTCCCTGTTCAAAGATTTTTTGGTGTTTCTTTGTAGCTCTATTCTTGGTGAAGTTATGGGAGGGAGCCTAAATCATCATGAACCTAAGAGCTGCAAGAGGTGGAAGGATGAAAAGGAGGTTTGGGAAAAGCTGCAAAAAGGTAGACTTACCACTTTTATGGAGAATTTGCACAGTTTTGATGAAGAGGTTACCAGGAACTTTGTTGACAGTTGGAATGAGAGAACAGTTACCTTTGGGGGGTTGGATGTTAAAATTACTGAGGATCTTATCGAGTTGAGGTCTTGGGCCTTAGCTCAAAAGGGATGAAATTTTACAGGGACAAGAAGGTCTCTATTAATACTATTCACCATTTCCCTAAGGATGAAGAGGACGCCGAGAAACTGATTAAAGATACTATGGGCTGCTATGATGTCCTCAACTTCAAGGAGATTTGGTCCAAGGTGATGGTGGCCATTATGGAGTACATTACTCTGGAGGGAAGATATAAAAGGGCCCTTTCTTACCACTTTGTCCTTCTTTGCCATTTTAGGCACAAGGTTATGGTTTCATTTCCATTTTACTTGCTTACTTCCCTTCGACAGAGCATCGCTAAGCACAAAAGGAAAGAGAATAAGTCGATTCTGCATGAAGGGCTTATTCTTCTCATTGTTGAGCATATTACCAAGAAGGTGGCCCTTAGCCCATCTCCTGCCTAGCTCTTAGAGGGTGGGCCTTCCATTACCTTGGCTAAGAGAGGTAGGGAGGCTGCGGTTATGAAGGGAATGTCCTCTAAAAGCCCAAAGTTGGATAAGAATAAGGGTATGGAGACTAAGTTTAAATGGGCCAATGTTGGGGGTTTCTCAGACTTTAAAGGGGTTTCTCTGAAAAATCCTAAGAATGATAGAAAGGATTCTTTGTCTGCTACTGGGAGTGATATTGAAGTGGAGGAGAATAAAAACATTGAGGTTGTGCTGGATTTGGGTGCTCAGAGTGATCTTGGGGGTCAACAGGTTCCTATCCTGGTTGACTATGCCAGTTCTATGGACCATGATGTCCCCATTTCTCCGAACAATGTTGTTGCTACTGAAGAGGTGTCGGATAAAAAAGAGAGTGATATGAGAGGTAAGGAGACCCTTCGATATAATGATATTCCATCCTCTTCCAGAACTATCCCCTTCCTTAAGACTGTTGATATGTAGGAGAGGAACATCCAGCTCCTTAGAGAAGATTTGGAGGACAAAATCGACTCTCCTTTTGGAGTTATGCAAACGGCCAAGGAGATGTCCATGTATTCCTTCCATCTGGTCAAATTGTTCTTTCATGAAATTAAAACTCTGAGCCTCAACCTCAGATCTCTCTCTGCAAAAGTGGACATTATTCAAGATAGAATGGATGCTGAGTTGGATGGGACGATCAAAGCCGGGGAGAATAGGGATGAGGTGGGCTTTATGCAGGAGAAGATTGACAGGATGAAGACTACCCTCAAGAAGATCATGACAAACACCAACTAGTTTATGGGGACTGCGGTTGACTGCATTAGCAATATCCAGGAGTTAAATGTTGGTTCGCCTGTTAAAATCGATGATTCCAACGAGGATGAGGTTCCGTCCGGACCAGGAAAATGCACCAGGTCATCTAAGAAGAAGAAGATCCAGGAGAGGATTATGGAGCTTTCGGACCTCAATGCGGCCATCACCAAAATGTCTAAGGTTAAAAAAGACATGGAGGCAACTTTGTTGGAGTATGCTTAGTTTCCTTTTTTTTTTTTTTTTTTCTTTTCCTTGCTTTCTCTGTGTTTTCGTCGTTGGGTTCTATTTTTTATTTATTGGTTATAGACTGGTTTTTTGTTCGGTGATGGTCAGGTTTGCTAGCGGGCTGGTTTTCTGAGCCCTGTTTTACTTGGGTAGTTTTAATGACTTATCTTTTATAACTTGTTGTAAGGGGTTTTAGATTCCTAGTTAAAACCTGTTTTTACCATTAATCAAAAACATTTATCGAAGAAATGCTTTGTAGTCTCTTCGAAAATATAAATTTGAAGGCAAAGATTTCACATAGGACCTATATCATTAATGAGAGCTCAATACATTTCATCAAAATATAGAGTCTCATCGAAATATAAGTATCGAGCAGATAAGAAAATGTCTTATTGATCAAAACTTTGCATCGATAACGGTTAAGGAAGCTCTTTTTGAAATATGGTTATCGATGAACATCTTACATCGAACAAAAGATAAAACAGTACATCCAAGTTAACATCACAATATCCCTTCGAAAAATATATCGATGGAATTTATGCATTGTTGAAATAAGTAGCGATATTATCAAAACCGAGTATTCACTCAAATACCCTCGCAGACATGCATACTGAATGCAGGAGATTTAACAGAAATGGTGGATCTTGAGAGGTTTCCCAATATTGATAAAACATATGAATTGTTAAGCATCCTGTCGTAAGGGGAATCACGAAACGTGGAGTCATAAATGGAAGCATGTGACCGGCTGGGCGAAATACCTCAAGTTCGCAGAGGCATAAACACAATATGGAAATATAAGAGACAATATTTTGGAATAAAATGTGTTTAAGAAATATGGTCTTTTGGCTAAGTCGTGATTGATGGAATGCCTCAGGAAGATGTCATCACAAGTTAAATGGTTTTCAAAACCTTTGAGCATTTGCAATGCTATGATGAAAGAACCCATGAGATGTTAGACATTCAGATGAAATATGTGTTTTGTCAGTATTGAATCCAAATCAAGCATCCTCTGCCAATGATCTCACTGTCTGTCAATCACAAGTTTTGTAATAGTATTTGTAGAAACATCATGGATTCCCTAATATAGACGCATGCAAATTGGAATACTAAAATAAATGCTTACAATTGTTTGATAGAATGCCCATTTATATGTGTGAAATGTGGAGGAGTAACAGGGTACGCAATATGTTCAATGAAATGCTCCAAATGAAATATCATGGAATGCAATGATTGAACGATATACAAATTGTGGATTTGTGGAGTTTGATCAAAAAATTGTCAAAGAAATTTTGATCAATACACGGCATACACAGAAATTGTTTAATGAGATGCTCCAAATAGAATCTTGCAGGACATGCGATTAAGGAATGAGAACAAAACAAGATTAGTTGAAATGGCTTTAATAGATTTCTTAAGAATAAAATGTGTAAACATCACATGAACTATTTGACAAAATGATCATACAATATGGAGAAATGTGTAGGATAGGGTTCGAAGTAATGAGATTTGTGGAATTCTCAACATAAAAATACATGTAAAACTGTTTGACAGAGTCCCATAAAATGATGTGCATCAAAAGATATAAGTGCAAAGCATGGATTCATGGTCAACCAATTTGAGTGTTATGAAATAGTGGAGACGTGAATACAAATGTTTGTGGGTTATAGCATAATATGGAAGATAATAATAAGGGAGAACGGTAAATGCACTTTACATGTTCGACAAAATATCTCAATAAAAGGTTGTTGGTATGGATACTTGATCGATTTAAAATATGCAGTCACATGGAATACAAAAGGATGAGACTTGCAGAAAATAGACCCGATAAAGTGTGTTCCAAAGGAAATTTTTTGTGCATATAAAAAAGATATAGACAAATAGCATTCTATCAAGTATCATAATTACCAGATGTTCATGAAGTGGAATTTGGGATGATATTTAATGGATTGCGATGATAACAGTTAATAGGAGAAGAAAAATGCATAAATATGAGGGTGATTTCAAAAATTAAAATGAAATGATTGCAGATTGCACATAAGGGTGAGCAGAATGCAGACATGAATGATGCCAGAGGATGAGTAATGATTTTCATCGAAGGGAGATTACTGGGATCTTGTACATAACAAAGGAAGAATTAATATGCAGATACTAAATTGTATCTGATTTGAGCCTTGATTGAAGTAGTCATTTTTCTAAAATACAGAGCTAGAAATCATGGTCTTTAGTTGACAGATTAGTTGTTTGTGTCTCTTAATTATTTAGGAATTTGTGTAGTTTGTTAGGAACAATCAATTATTTAAAATGAGAAGTCATGTTTTTTTGGGTTACCAAAAGATGTGACTGATCTGTTGTTTTCCCTTGTGTCTACAAAAGGGGATCGTAGATTAGGTAAAAGAAGCAAGTAAGAATACATATCCAGATCTGCAGAGAGATTGTAAATAAAAATATGGTTCAACAAAAAATTTCAGTTGTCTTCTTCACAAAAGTTTTTAGTTGTCTTCTTCTCAATTATGTTGTGGATTCTTTCATTTTCAAATATGTTCTCTGTCATAATTATCTGTGGTTGATAATTACTATTCTAAGTCATTATGTGAAGAAATTATGTGCTATTATATAGTTCGAACATCAAGATAAATTCGAGATTCATTTTTCCTATTGTGTCTTGTCTAATTGATCTTTCATAGGGAAAGTTAAATTCAATTAGACTAGAGCTATGAAGAATATCATACAGTTATATAGCATTGGAGGCTGGGTAGTTGATAGATCCATCCAAGGGAGGATTTTAAAATTGTCTCTCAGAGTTATATACAGGGTTTGAAAGTGGATGACTCTATTGCCCAAATAAGGAGAAGGCACTAATCTACAACATAGAACTCATTCAAAAAATAAATCAGATTTTAGTAGGAAAGTATCAAATTAAGTAGTGATAATTGTAGACTAAGTAGTAAATAATTAAAGTAGTAGCAATAATCAGTTAGAAGGAAATATAAGTAGGATTAGGGGGTAAAGTAAAAGGAGAATAAGATCAATTTAAATTCATATGCCAAGTTGGATTGATCAAATAAGAAGTAATATACAATAAATCTACCAATATATTGTTGATTGGAAGGAGAAAAGAAACATCAGATTATCGGGTACACCCACCTTGGTTTGGTAGAGCCAAAAGTGCAAAGGAATTCAACCATAAGTTGGTTGTTCCTGTTCGTTGGCCAGATCAAGTGAAAAGTCTGAACATATAATCATGCATAATATTAGAACTTTCCAATCTGTTGATTTGGGAACCAACAAATTAGTGACTCTATTGGGGAGAAACATAGAATATCACCATTGCATAGAGTCGGGAATTGTGTAGCTATTTTTGAAGGTGGATTTGATGAAGTGAAAAAGCCTAGGGAATAAATTAAACTTTTCCTCATCAAGAGGTGGCGACACTGAAAATTTAAAATTATATCTAGTCGTAAATTCCTCAAATTGAAAACATTAAAATGTATCCATATACACATCTATATAAGAGAACTAACTATGTTGTATGATCAATCTAAGTTACACAATAGGATAGATTTCATAATTGAAAGATATAAGGCATTGGATTTCTGTGGCATCATTGGTTGTCCAAATGCTATCCCACCCAATTTCAGAGATAAACTATCAACATTTAGTGGTGCAAAAAGTGAGTCAACAGGGAGACACTTGCAGCAACTTGAATACTTGATAGAAGAATGCAAAGTTCACTATGAAGATGTTGTCATGAAACTCTTTGTGCAATCCTTGAAGGATGAAGAAAGGGAGTGGTTTTTATATTTACTACCACGCTCCATTAGTTCTTGGGAAGAACTCAAAACAACCTTCATTGATCAATTTGGTGAAAGGATCAGTGAAATAATGCTACTCAGTGAATTCACTGATATTCATATTAAGGAGGATGAATTAGTGTCATCCTTCAATTAAAGCTTTTAAAAAATAATCAGAAGAATTCTTGAAGACATGAAGCTTAATGATGCACTTGCATTGTGTATTTACTTGGGTGCCTTTGATGTAGAAATGAGTTACAAATTAAGGATAGAAGAACCAAAAAGTTTGCATGAGGCACTCAAAATTGCTATAAATATTGAGAAGGTTTCAAAATAGGGAATGATGTGGAGACTTCAGCTAGAAAAAATAGCCTCATGCAAAAAGAAAAAATGATCTGGAAGTTGATAATAGCATCACAAGTAACTTGTAGTTCACTTCCCCGTCTTATAATTCATTCGATAGTATGGGATATGTTCCTATTGAAGCGGACTTTGACTCAAGGTATAATAAAACATATGATAATGAAATATATGAGCCTCAAAATTATTCATATGGGCATCTACCTAATGAATACATATCAGAAAATAATAATGTATGTGACTACAAACCTTTTGTCTTCAATCATGCATCTTTCATCAATACAAATCAGAACGAACCTTAATTTTTTTTAATTAAAAAACTCGAATAATGTTTACAATGAAAGAGGAATAGTTTTAGATTATGGTGATAGTGAATTCATAGTAGTCTGTGGGAAGATATATGATAAGAATGATATGGATGAGATGACTTAAAATAGCATAGTTTGAATCAAGTTAGTGGTTGTCTCAGTAATAAAGATATCGGATACAAATGAGAAAAGGATTCACTTATAGGATGTAAGTGTGATGATGGTTGGAAGTAGGATGATATTCTTGTTGATGGAGATGATGGAGAAACCAATTATTTTCTTTATCCTTCTATATATGAAGATGTTCATCAGGATTGTAATGATCATCCATTTGGCATGTGTACATCTAAATGTAGCTTCTCAAATGAATGCAAGTTTTTTTTGTACATAGTAAAAAATTAGTTTATATATATATATATATAAGGAAGTACTTAATTCTGAAAATAATTTTCAGAATACTTCTAGCTCATTATATGATTGAATGACAAAGGAAGACTACACACTCTCATGCCAAAGAATATTAAAAAAAGAGATGAATAATTTTCAAGATGTGATAACATCTGAAATTAACAAAGATACATATTGTGAACAACAAAAGGAAGAGGGGCATACATTTAAAGGTGATCTAAATTTTTCAAACTCATTGTATAATGAGGATGTCAAGGAGGATCAAATAATGCTTTGTCAAGGAGTATGGAAGATATTTTTTTATAAATTCTCTAATCCTCTATATGAGGAAGAGGATATGTGTGCAAATAGTCAGGATGTCAAATTATCCTATCAAGATTTCTTGTATGAAGTTGAGGTGAAGTCATTGGATAAACATGTTATGGGATTGGATTGTGTTGTGAACAAATGTGATAATGATCATTACTCTCTTATTGGTACATAATGCAGGGACACTATGCATAGTATGTCATGTGATGAAGATATGGACATCGACTTAAATTATGATTTTGAACTCAAGGATTGTGATGATCAAGGACTAATTAAATCTTTCAGACATTATGACAAAATGTTATACTCAAATAAATAACATATTGGTTATATAAAGTGTGATTCAATTAAAGATAATAATTCACAGAAGGAAGCTAGAAATGTGCATTTTGATCAGCATTCACAAGAAATAGAAAAAGAAAATTGTACAATTTCTTGTTGTGATTGGGATAGACTATTTCAGAGGATGATGGGTCAGTTAATGCATCAGATTCTACTTTGGATTGTAAATTTGATGAAATAAATGTGTGCACAAGAAATACCAAGATACCCAGCCATAATAGTAAAGATGATAGGAGATAATGGATCACCTTGGCGAAGCCCTCTGGAAGGTTTGAAAAATCTTGAAGAAGACCCATTAACAATCATAGCCATAATAGTAGTACTAATGAGTTGGTTGACCAACTGGATGAATTTATCATAGAAACCAAAATCCTTGAGAACTTTAAATAATAGAGAACAATCCACCCTATCATAGGCCTTAGAAAGATCTAATTTCAAAATAAAACTAGGATTCTGAGAAGCGAGAGAAGAATGAATCACTTCATGAACTTTGATGATAGAATCCAAAATCTGTCGACCTAAGACAAAACTGCTCTATTGAGGAGAGATTAAAATAGGAAAAAGAGAGAGTAATCTTAGCGTTAGCACCTTAGAAAAGATCTTATAGATCAAATTGCAGAGAATGGTCAATCTAAAAGCATCCACAGTATCCACACCAGTTATTTTAGGAATGAGAACTATGAACATTGCATTCAATTCCTTCAGAAGGGATCTAGAACAAAATAAATCCTTGACCGCATAACCAATATCCAAGCCAACAACACCCCAAAACTTCTAAAGAAAAAAAGAGGAAAACCATCCGGACCTGGAGATTTATCACCTTCAAAAGAAAAAAACAATGTGTTTAATCTCTTCCAAGGAAGGGATGGCAATCAAAGACTTATTATCTCTCTCATCCAACAGGGAGGGAATAGAATCAAGAAGGAGATCTTGATCGACAAGAGATTTAAAGAATAGTCTCTAGTCAGAAGAGAAGAAAAAAATTCAACCATGGCATTAGAGATATCCTTATCATTGTTCACAATACCAAAAAGCAGATGAATGTTGGAGATTCTTCTAGAGGCCCTATGCTTAGAAGTAGACATATGGAAGAAATGAGTATTCTTGTCTCTAGCTTTAAACCACAAAGATCTAGATCTTTATCTCCAGTACACTTCCTCCTTAGAGATGATATTATGAAGTTTGACCAAGAGATTCTCTTATTTAAATCCTTAAAAACTTGGGAGAGACCATTCTATTGAATAGAATCCTGAATGGAATCCATCTCAGCCTTAAGAGATATTTTAGACTTGAAGATATCCCCAAAAACCTATTTACTCCATGATTTGATGTTCACCTTAATGTGATTGAGTTTTTTGGCCACTCTTAACATAGTAGAACCCTAGATTTGGACATCCCGCCATTCTTTAATCCCAATCTCAATATCTGGATGGTCCAACCAGATCTTCTCAAAACAAAAGGGAACCCTTCTAGTAGCGGTTAAAGGATCCACCACAAAGGAGATGGGAAAATGATCAGACCCCACTTTAGTAAAAGAGGATAAAGAGAAACAAAATCTATCAAACTAGTCACTAGAAATAAGGGCTCTATCCAACTTGACTTGAATAAGATCCTTACCAATCCTCCTATTCGACCAAGTATAACTCAAACCTTGAAGATCAACATCAAATAACCCATGTCCATAAGGTCATGTCTCCCTTCCATCTAGCTTTGAGAATCCACTCCCCCAACTTTCTCAATGACCTTAAGTGGGGAATTGAAATCACCCATCAATAGCCAGGGAGAACCCAGAAAGGAGAGTCTATGATTCTCAATAATCTTCTAGAATTTATTCCTACCTACCTTAGAGTTAGGAGCATAAATATTACTGATAACCCATTTAAAACCAGTTCTAATGTGAACACAATTAATGCTAAGGGTATTATTATCTACACACAAAATCTCACCTTTAACATTGTAAAGGATCCAAAAATTCGCTAGACCACCAGATGCTCCTTCATCTAGATACAGCCAACCACCCCAAAAAAAATTAAGACTCTAATTTTTTCCACTTTTTCTTTCACCATTTTAGACTCCTGGATGAGAATAATATCGGGTTTGTGATCTCTAGCCAGGTTTCTCAAAACGTCCTTCTTGTGAGGACCATTGAGGCCCCTAATGTTCCAAGATGTTATTTTCACTTATAAATAGGAGTACAAGCATCGTGGATGGTGAGTTATCTCCCATCCGCAATATCCTTCTTGTTTTCCCTTTCTCTAATTTCTTTGTTGGAACTTCTACCTTTAAACTTAGGTAGAGATCCCACATCGGCTACCATGATTCGAGTTGTCACTCCCTTTGAACCTGGTGTTGTACCTCATTCAAAAGCTTATTTTTCCTATTTTTTCTTCCAACCAATTGTATCAAAGGAATGTTATTTAGATCATTGAGAAACTCAAAGCCAACTCTATCTAAGGATTCTTCCTCCCCGCTGTCAGATAGAGGAACCATCATCATCATTAGTTTTATTGAGATTCTTAGTGGTGAAAGAATCCCCCATTAATACAAGAGAAAGATGAGATTCTTATGAACTGGCTTCACCCCCCAAAATAAGGTCTGATTCTAAATTACTCTTCTGGATGGGAAAAATAATCTCCAAATGAATAGGAGGTGAAGAGGACTGCGGAATGATGGGAGAACCACCTTCCCCTAGGGAAAATCCTAGCTATCAACAAAAACCAACAACTCTAAAGCCTTAACTTGAGAGATGGACTCACCAGACCTAGCCGAGCCATCAATTTCTCCTTCCTCTAGGGCTTTCTTTCCTTCAAGAAGCCCTAAGACCACTTGGCCCTTCCCCAAAGAGAAGGCATCACTAGGTTTACTACTACCCGCAACCATTGCCTCTGTGGGAGAAGGTTTTTCCTTCCATATCTGTTTAACCTCCTTTTTAAGAGACTCATCATTAGTCTTAGGGTTCTTCTTAACCTTATGAGGATATTTTTTGGCTCAGTGACCCATCTTCTAACAAAAAAAGAAGGCAAATAGGAGGGGCTCAAACTCCACCTCCTGCTCCCACTTCCCCAACTTAGAGTTAATAGAAATGGATGCCAGAAGATGATCAAAATGACAAATACACTACAACATTTGGGGTTGAATTCCAATGCCAATTTGCAATGACACTACCATTTGTGTGTTCTTTTGTTTTGCAAGTGCCCCCAATGTTGTCGTAATAGCGATGTTCTATCATAATTGTGACACCCATGTGACTATAAAAAAGAAAGAAAAAGAAAGGATCATTTCTAATTTTTGTAGATCTAGTTGCATGCACGAAGAGGGCCCTAAATGTGTTAAAATTAGAAAGTTCCCACTTTGCACTACTCTTGATCTGTTGTGAAGGTCAAGCTCGATTTGGAAGCTTGGCATATGGCAATCATGACTTAAGGTAGGCATTCGAGCTTTGTCTGCTCATCTTCTCAATTTTATTTTGAGTGCATTTGTTGATTTAATGGCTCAATATGAATGTTAATACCGGCATCATTGCTATTACCTTCAAGACATTGCATACATGAAGTGTTTTATCTCTCTTTATTTGTTTTGTTGTTGATATTCACTATGTGGGAAATGTCTTGATGGCTCATGGGCTGCAAGCTAGGGCATCATGCATTGTTTATGGCTCATGGGCTGCAAGCTAGGAGATCATCCATTGTTTATGAGCTTATCGTTTATGCATTTGATTTATGCTGATATTAATGCTCACTGATTTTTCCATGCCCGTGAGTTGTTTGCATCATTGATTGACATTATTTTATTACTAATTTATGCTGATATTGATGCTCACTTATTTTGCCATGCCCATGAGCTATTTTCATCATACATTAACTTTTATGGCTCACAGACTGCAAGCTAGGACATCATGTATTATTTATGAGCTTATTGTTTATGCATTTGATTTATGGGTATGTGTAGGATCATGGTATGCCAAAAAGTGGTGATGTGAAAAAGAAGTCCTGATTGATAGACTCTTTGAAAAATGACTATAACTTTCAAACAATATAATATTTTTGAAATCTAAAATATGCATCACATTATATGCTTCACCTAATACAATAATAATAAATAATTCTTTCAATTTGATGAATTTTAGACTAAGTTAAGGTGGTCAGACATGAGAGTTTTTATATTTAGAAAAAAAATGTAGCAGAAAAATCATAATTAATTATTTAGTTGGAAAAAAATACAAGAAAATATACATCACATCTGGACATGAGTCTACTACTTTTATCTAGAATCTTATAAAAAAATATTATCATTTGATTTTGTTTAATATGGTCAGACATAAACCTACTTGTTATCTTTCTAGTCCTGATTGATAGACTTATTGAAAAATACCTATAAATTTCAAACTGTATAACATTTTTTAAATCCAATACATGTGTCACATTCTATGCTTTTCCTACTACAAGAAAAATAAAAATAAAATTCAATTTGATAAAGTTTAGACTAAGTTAACTTGGTCAGACACAAGAGTTTTTGTATTCTAAAAAAGTTGTAGAAGAAAAATCATAATTAATTATTTACTTGGAAAAAATTACAAAACAAATATGTGTCACATCCAAACATGAGTCTACTAGTTATATCTATAATCTTGTAAAAAAAATTATCATTTGATTGTGTTTAAGGTGGTCAGACATACACCTACTTCTTATTTTTTCCTGAAATGTTCAGACTACTACATTGAAATTTGAAATTTTTAACATATAGAATAATTCTTTTTCAAAAAAGGCCTAGTATCTTAGAAACTAAATTCAATTTTCTACAGATTCTCTTCTAACATATTTTTGATATAATATTTATAACTTGTTCAAATTTTTATGTCAACTTGCCTAAACCTAATTTTCTGAATTTTCATGGCCACTTAAGGGCCTAGTTTGGCATACCATGATCCTGCACGTACCCTTATGCTGATATTGATGCTCACTGATTTTTCCATGCCCATAAGTTTTTTGCTTCATTGATTGGCATTATTTTATTACTGATATCCCTATTTGATTGAAGTCATATTCATGTTATTTTGATGTTTTCTGAATCTTAAATTAGGGCATCATATATGATTCAAGGATTCATTTTGCATGATCATTAGGGCCTCTCTTACAATCCACTACAAGAAAATATACATCAAAATTAATATGTATTTTTACCCGTTTAGAGTCCAAACTCTCTATATAAAATTTAGGATCATGTTTCATGAGATGAGCTTGAAAATCTACATCTTTCGAAGTATTTTGGGTTAGTTTTATAAGATTTTATTAAGACTAAATATATGATGTAGACTCATAATGATACTTGGTATATATAATATAATGGTATGTAGTATAATCTATACATTTGTGAGATGTGATTAATTCTAGTTATATGATGTTTTGGGATTAAATTGGTGTGTTTGTATACTTTCTTCATTTTAAACTAACCTATGACTTCAAAAGAGGAATTATGAGATATAGTTGTAGGTAGTTATCTCTTCTATAATGATGGAGGAGTCAAAGATAATGATTGTAATCACCTAAAAATGGACAAAGATCAAATCAAAGAAAATTAAGTTAAAATCAAAGCAAATCAAGGACATGATTGAATCAATTGAATCACAATGCATAAATAGCCAATCAAAATTAAAATCAAGTCTTAATTCAAGATCAATCAAAATTGAGAGTATTTTAATCAAGTGCAATCAAATCAAAATACAATTAAATTAATTAATTGTATAGTCTTGGATTAAATTAAATTCAACCCATTCAAGGGGTACATGGCTAAATTAAATCAATTAAATCAATTAATAAATCTCAATTACTCTCAACAACCCAAAAGGAGAGGAAATCCGAGCAACCAATGAGATTTGAGGAAAGACATTCACATGGATCAAGCCAACTTGAATCTCAATCACTTAAAGTGAAAGAGAATCTTAGCCATCCATCTTGTCTAGTACTTGTCCCAAGCATTGAGGAAACAAACTTTGCATTGTCTTCAAAGGGTGGAACCAAAGACTCAACCAAGGTTTAACCATGATCAAACACAACTACACCCCCTACCATTGGAAAATCTATAAAAGAACGGCCTAAAGTCTTTCATAATTCATAACCACACATCTGAGAATTGCATTGAACCTCTTGCAATTTGAGTTTAGAAAGGCATTTGAGAGCATAATTAGCATTTACTTTGATAATTGTTAGCAATAGCAATGTTTATCTTTATCATTCTCATTCTAGGACTATCATTAATGAGAGCTTGCTAAGAGCTTATTCATTAACATCTTAGTTAGAAAGCCATATGATGGCTCAATTGATCATTAATTTTGCTAAATAGTTTCTCTATTGTGGTTTAAATTAGTTACTATTTCATTTATTATTGATGTTCAACCTTAATTCTATGAAGATAGTTTTTATAGTATACAAAATGGTGCCCACCATGGGGCTCTAAGCCTCATTTTATCAATTTCATCATTTGGATCATATTTTGTATGCTTTTATCTTCACTTTTCTATGAATTTTCTACAGAAAATAGGTGAAGTCACACATACAATCAATTTAGTTATGCTTGCAGTCATTTTGATGACGCCTACGATCTCTGTCTTAATGCCTACTAGCTAATAACTCATGCCTGGTTGATCACTTCTATTCAGTCTTACATTCTTTCTTGTTGCCTGATAGAGAAACATTCACGCATGTGTGATAAAGTGTTCATGTCTTTGATAGAAATAGTCACACCTACAATCTAAGCACTATCGCCAATTTACAATTTTTTATCGCCTATGTCAAAGCTTTGCTCCGCAATTGATAGAAACAATCACGCCTATGATATTTTGATTCACGCTTTGCACTAATTTATTGTCTCTTTGAATTAGTTCATTTTCATAGTTTTAAATACTATTCATGCTTTGCAATAATTTTTTCATGCCTGTATAACTTTTGATAACACTTGAGCCACTCCAAAGTGACGCTCACTATTGTTAAAGTTACGCTTGTAAGCAATTTATTCATGCGTATTAGCTAGACAATGTCGCCTATTGTCTATTGTCTGAATTTGCTATTAAATTGATAAATTTAATTATCTAACTCTCTGTTTGATATTTTCACTGTAAATGAGCAGGCACAGAAACGTCCAGAAGCCAAAAAGCAAGTTTAATCAAGAAGAAAAGGCACTAGCTAAAAGGATCAAGAAGGAAAACTTTGAGCACATTAAGGCTGTTCTTGAGACAACACAAGAGGAGGACAATTAGGTATACCAAAATTATCTTGCAATTATTGAAGCTTACAAAAAGAAATTTGTTTCTCTCAATTGGATTTTAGTCCTTAGTTCAAGTTTTTTTTTTTGAAAATTTACAAATAAGGTGTTTAAAGTTCATTACATAATTCTTTGCTTCATCAATTTCAATTTAGTTTCGCCTCATTGTGATTGTTGGTGTTGACTAACTTTCTGGTGGAAAAGCACATTTGGAAAGAGCTTTTGCCAAGGTAATGATAAAAATAATGAAATCAATCAAAAATGCCCCTAACTTTTGTTAGCTACAAAGAATAAGGTAAGCCTCAACTAGTCAATATTTTCCCTTAGCTTGTGGCATTGGTGTATTTCATAATCTAGTAATTTGGATAGCTAAAAGGATAAATCAAACACATAAATCAAAGCCCCTTGTTTGTGGAAGAGAGTAGAAATACTCAAATCCCTATAGTTAGTGGGTGAAAGAAATTGAACAAAATTGTCTATTGTGTTTGGGAACTAAAGGAAAAGTTAGGGATATGCTCTTTACCTTTTGGTGAACCAAATTCCCAAAAGCTTGACCTTAATTCTATTTTCCTTGCTTTGAATGAACATGCTAGAGAATTAGTGGGCTCACCTCCCAAGTTGTGCCTTAACGAGGCTAGTGTGAGGGACAACCCAAAGTGGGATACGCTCACTTTTTTCCATGGGAATCCAACCCACTCTAAAATGAAACGCATGCATCCTTAATGAGGTGTGTGACAAATGAATTTTAATTTTTCAACCTTCTTCTAGTAGTCTTCACGGATTGCACAAAATCGTACCTCGGTGCATGTGGGAAGCCCCTTAACATACTTGGGGGATGAGAGATTAAAGTATATTTGAATGGAATCAATACTAAATCCTTGATAAAATAGCAAGACCACCTTCTAGAGCCATGTTTACGAACCAAATCTTGTGCTAGGTAGGTGCTTGAAGTGTGTTTTAGGGAAAAACCCGTGACAACGTTCTTCAAATCAAACATTTTGTGTTAAGAGGGTAAAAAGAGACAAGTGAATGTGTGATTGTTGTGTTTGGAATACATAAAAAAGTGAGAGATATCCATTGAAAACTCATCTTACATTTTTAAATCTCTTCAATATAAAATGAACAATTTTTGAATCAAGGATCATTCCCAATCAAACCCTTGTTGGATGCCAGTTTCCACACGGTCCCAAACATATAGGGTATCATTACTAGGAGATAACACTATTTTTGCAAACCAAAGGCAAGAAGTTGAGTACCAAAGTTTTTTCAAGGACCCTAATCAAGAAGAAATTTTCACAAACCTATTTGAATCAAGACTTGAAGAGATGGGGGATAGAAATTCAGCATATCATAATCACAATATCAACAATGCCAATTATAATCCTAAGGAGACACTTGAAGAAAGGGTTGAGAAAGTTGCCCAAGACAATGATTTCCTAGAGGTTATGGAGAAATTAATAGACAAAGATAGGGAGAACTTCTTAAACCTAGCCCAAAAGGGGGTAAAGTTGCCCTATGATTCTGATATTGACCAACTCAAGAAAGATCAACACCAAGATGAACCTATGAATGTTATGACTAGGAAAATAAAGGCCTTCCAAGAGAAAATTGATACCATGAAGAAGGTAGCCAAACCTAAGGCCTTTTCCATAGAAGCTTTGTGTCCTTTTCCTTTCAATTAAAGCTTAGCAATGGTATCTTTTCCTTTCAATACCATTTTTCCTAAATATGATAAGTACATGGGTAAAACAAACCCACAGGATCATTTAAGGGAGTTTTGTGCCGTAAGCATAGAGTTCATGCACAATGATACATATCTAATGAGACTCTTTCTTAGAAGCTTAGGAGGTCCTACAATGGAGTGGTTCTCAAAACTAACCCCCGGAATAAAGTCCTTTGAGGAGTTAGCCTCCAAGTTCGTAACCCATTACTCTTATAACATTGAGCACGAAATCACAATGATCAAGTTATGCGATACCAAACAAAAAGATGGAGAGTCCTTTTTAGGAATCCTACAAAGGTGGAGGACTATTTTTGCAAGGTATCCATGAAGTATCCCAGAGAAGGAGAAGATGGAAATCTTCACCAACAATTTGACCTTGGAAATGAATTATAGATTAAAACTTCAATGTCCCCCAACATTTGAGAAACTCATCGAAAATGGGATAAAGATTGAAGATGTTTTGGTCAAAAGAGGTGAAGTCAAATTATTTAAGGATAACAAATCCAACAACAACAATAACAACAATAATAATAATTATGTGCCTAATTATTTCAATAATCAAGGGTCCAACAATAATAATGATAAATCCAAATCATGGACGAAGAACAACAACAAAAACCTTGTGAATGACAGAGTTGTGGAGGCCCACACCATGAAGGCAACCCCTTTTATCCTACCATATGGAGAAAATTCTTCCAATAATGTTAACCAAACTAACAAAGCTCCATATAATTCCAATAACAATTCCAACACTTCCAACAATAATGCTAGTGGGAACAAATCAAAATAATCTTACTCCAATTACAATAAAAAGAAATTCACCTACCTAGGTGAACCTTTGGAGAATGTATTAAAAACCTTAGTTACCAATAATATCATCACATTACCTGACATGAAATATTATGAACCCGAAGTTAAACCTTATTGGTGGAATGCATCTCATCATTGTGAATATCATCGAAATAGGGGTCACCCAACAAATGAATGCATGAGGTTAAAACACTTGGTGCAAGATTTAATTGACAAGGGAACTATTCAAATTGAAGGACCACAAAATAATGGAGATCACATGGCCTTCAAGAACCCCTTTTTGAATCATGAAAAGGGGGAGTCATCAAATACAAATCAAAATAAAAAAAGGGGCAATGAGAAGGTGAACTTTGCTCACACATATGATAACATGATAAATACCCTAAGAGAAGAAGATAAAACCATAAATGTTATCATAGTGAAAGATAAGTCAAGGGAAGTATCATCAAATGTTGTCATTAGGGGGCAAGCATAAAAAATTATCCTACCTACCAATGCTCCAAAAGTGGTGATATCAAATCAAGCTTCAACATCATCATCAAAGCAATACAACTTGGTTGAACAATTACAAAGAACTCCCACTCAAATCTCTATTCTCGAGCTACTCAAATTATCACCAATTCATAAAGATATCTTGGAAAAAGCCTTGTTGGAGACAAATGTGCCTCTAAATTTGGAGGTAGACAAATTCCAAAATATGGTAGGGAACCTAATTGCACCTCATTGCCTATCATTTTCTGAACAAGATGACATGTCTCTTAATCATCCCCAAAATCTGCCCTTACATATAGAAGTGTTGATCCATAAGCATAGGGTGAAAAGATTCCTTATAGATGGAGAAGCTGGCCTAAACATTTGCATGCTTGGCTTGGTAAAACCCCTAGGATTTTTTGAGGAGGCTATTGACCCTAAGAAAAAGATAACCATAAAAGCCTACGATGATGAAGAAAGAGCCTCAAAAGGAGTCATAGTATTACCCATAAGAGTTGGTCCCATGCAAAAAGAGACCATATGCCAAGTGTTGGACCTAAAATTGACATATAATATCTTGCTAGGAAGGCCATGGATCCAAAAAATGCAAGATGTTTCTTCAACTTATCACCAATACCTAAAATTCCCATATCTAGGGCAAGAGATAATGATAAGTGGGGATCTAAACCCATTCCAATATTGTAATAATGTCAAGCCTATCAATGACTCCCTAGTCCCACATAATACTGAAGGGTCTATACCTAAGCAAATGGAGCAAGGCAAAAGTTCTAAGAACACCCCTTGGTTGAAGGGAAAAGAAAATATGGAGGAAGAAGTTATTATTGAAGACACACCAAAATTCATTAACCTAACTACATCAACTAAAGGAAAAGAGAGGGTTAATGAGGATAAAATTATTGAAGAAATAAAAGAAGATCATATCAAAGATACTCAAGTGTCCACCAAAGAGGCCCATTATCAAAAGATGGACCAAATGATGAAAATTTTTGATAAGCAATGTAAGATCAAACAAAAGGGAGTAGGTGAATACTCCTTATCCATGATGGATCTACCTTTATCACCCAAGTCCTTTGGAGACCCTCAAAACTACCCCATAAATATAATGAGAACTTTGTGAGGGAAAGTACATCATCCACAATAGATGAAGACAATGAGATCCTAAAATAGTTGTACACAAAGATGAAGAATCAAGTGCCCACATCAAACATATCCAAAATATAACCATTCCCACACATCAATATGGGAAAGGATTTGCAATCATGAAAAAGATGGGATAAAAAGGTCAAGGACCTTTAGGCACTAAGAATGAAGGGATCATTGAACCCTTAGAAATTGCATGGTGAGATTCTAAGGAGAAAGCAAGAATAGGGTATATTGAGGAAGGATACACTCAAAAACATCATCCCCAACTTTATACACAAATATTACAATTAGAGTCTCATAGTGATGAGGACTCTAATTAATGGGAATGGGAGACCCTATTAGATGAGTCATGCCAAGACAAGGGCATTGATTTCATTCATACCTATGCTTCTACAAAAAATAAAGGACCAATCGCAGAATCGACTCCAAATCAAGCATCTAGTTCTAGCCAAGTGGTTCTAAATGATGTACCAATTATAGAAATATAGATAAATCAATGGGTGGGTGAACCATACATTCCTTCATGCAGACCTACTATGGAAGAATCAAATGCTAGGTTTAATCCACGTGACTTTTATCCAATGGAAACCTGAGAGGATTCTAGTGAGGGGGATTTTGATCCTTCTTCTTTAGAACATTTAGAGGAAACCCATGTTTGAGATTTTCAAGATACAATGTATGAACCCTCCAATAACAAGATATATACCCTAAGCCCAATTGAAATAAACCTAAGTGTTGACCCATTAACCCTCATCCACCCGGACTTAATTGAATGGAATACCATTGAACCAACTACCTTGCCAATTTTCTTAAATGACAACATGGTGTCCCAATACCTCAACGCGGCTGAACCTTCTTCTATTAGAGAATATCAAGAAGAAATGATCAGAGGGAGCATCCAAACTTCTAATCCAAGAAAAAATGAAAAAATAAAAAAAAATAGAAAAAGAAAAGAATCAAGTGTTGAAAACCACTTTGTGGCAACATTAGATCAAGAAAAAAATAAAGAAAGAAAGGATGTTTCCAAAGGTGAAAAGCCAACTGAGGCACCTATGGAAGGGAGTTTGGATGTTTTACTAGAGCATTATGAAGAAAGATCTCTAATCTTAATTGAGCCAACAAAAAAGATAAATATTGGATCAGAAACAGAGCCAAAGATCATCCATTTAGTAGCATCCCTATCTAGTGAAGAAAAGACATAGTTCATTGAGTTCTGTAAGGAAAGAAAAGTCAATTTTGTAGGGTCTTATGATGATATGCTTGGTTTAGACCCCAATTTAATAATGCATCACCTAAACATCAAGGAAGGAGAAAAACCTGTTAAACAAAAGCTAAGGAAAATGCATCCTCATATAGTACTACTTGTCAAAGTGGAGTTAGAAAAACTATTGAAGGTGGGATTCATAAGGGCCATTGATTATGTACAATGGATCTCCAATATAGTGCCAGTATCAAAAGTAGACAAATCCATTAGAATCTGTACAGACTTTAGAGACTTAAACTTGGCATGTCCTAAGGACGATTTCCCACTTCCGAGTATTGATGCCTTTGTAGATCTAACAACGGGGCACTCTATGTTCTCACCCATGGATGGATTTAGTGGGTATAATAAGATCAAGATAGCACTAGAAGACCAAGATAAAATTGCTTTTACATGTGCATGGGGTTCATTTTGCTAGAATGTCATGCCATTTGGGTTAAAGAATGCAGGAGCGACCTATCAAAGAGAAATGACCACAATATTTCATGATATGATGCATAAGTTCATGGAGGATTATGTGGATGACATACTAGCCAAATCTCATTCAAGAAAAGAACACCTTCCAATTTTGGTGAAAATGTTTGAAAGGCTACAAGAATTCAAAGTGAGACTCAACCCAAAGAAATGTGCATTTGGAGTCCAATCCGACAAACTATTGGGTTACATTGTATCTGCAAAAGGGATAGAGGTAGATCCCGCTAAAGTGAAGGCTATCATGGAATGGAAGCACCTAAGAACATTAGTCAGATGAGATCTTTACAAGGATCCAATCCATTAGGAAATTTATCTCCTAATTAGCTAAAAATGTCATAATTTCACCCAACTTTTGCATAAGGATACAATTTTCAAGTGGGATGAAAAGTGTGAAGAAGCCTTTAATATATTAAAGAAATATCTTATGAACCCACCAATCTTGATGCCACCTATCAAAGGAAAGCCCTTGATCCTATACATTTCAGCAATGGAGAATTCATTGGGGGCACTTTTAGCACAAGAGGACGAAATAGGAAAAGAGAAAGCAATTTACTACATTAGTAGAACCTTGGTCAAATACGAGCTGAACTATACATTTATGGAAAGGGCATGCTTGGCTGTAGTTTTTTCTTCCCAAAAATTACACCATTATATGCTAGCCCACAAGATAAGGCTCATTTCCAAAATTGACCCCTTGAAGTATCTATTAAGAAAAATAGCATTGAATGGAAGGATAGCAAAGTGGGTAATGATACTTAGTGAATTCGACATAGAATATGTTGATAGAAAATCAATCAAAGGGAAAGTAATTGCAGACCAATTAGCAGAAGCACCACTTCATGATGATCATCCTATAAAAGTTGAATTCCTACATTCAGAGATTGTGAAGGTAGAAGCAAAAACATGGCAGCTTTATTTTGATGGTTCTTACACTCACCATGGATCAGGAGCAGGCATACTTCTCATTACACCTCAAGGTTCTACTATCCCTAAGTCTTACAAGTTGATATTTCCATGCACCAACAATATAGTAGAGTATGAAGCATTGGTTATTGGAATCAAGCTAGCATTAGAGTGGAAAGTGACAGAATTAAAGGTTTATGGATATTCACAATTAGTCATAAATCAAGTGAATGAAGAATATCAAATGAAAGATGATAAATTGATACCCTACAAAAACATGGTGAAAAATATCAAGAATTATTTCATACTCATCACATTTGAACAAGTGTTGAGGGAAAAGAACAAGGTAGCTGATGCAATGGCAACTTTGGCCTCACTTTTGCAAATGCTTGATTAGAGTGCTAGATATGAGTTCTTGGTAGAAGAAGTGATTCAAACTGTGTTTGACCCTACCCACCCTTACACCATTTTCTTGTTAACTAAAAATGAATCACCTTGGTATGGACCAATTTATACTTACTTGAAAGATCAAATCCTTCCCATAAACCAAACTAGGAATCAAAAGAAGAACTTCATTCGCCAAGCCGCCCGATACACCATAATGTCCGAAACATTGTATCGAAAAAGTCTAGACGGAATTCTCCTTAGATGTTTAGAAGAGGAAGAATCAAACTTAGCCCTGTGAGAAGTCCATGAAGGAATTTGTGGATCACACTCAAACGGATTATCCTTAGCTAAGAAACTTTTAAGGATAGGATATTTTTGGCCCACGATGGAGAAAGATGCTTGTAACTTTGGTAAAACTTGTAGAAAGTGTCAATTCCATGGAAATTTGATACACGCGCCTGCACAAGAGCTTCACCCAATGACAACACCTTGGCCCTTCTATCAATGGGGTTTAGAACTAATAGGCATGATTTATCTGCCATCCTCACATGGTCACAAATTCATTATCAATGCAATTGAATACTTTACTAAGTGGGTGGAAGCTGTACCCCTATCAATTGCAATAGGAAAGAAAATTTCTTTGTTTATCCTCAATTATATTATTTGCAAATATGGCATACCTCATGCTATTATAATGGATAATGCCAAACATTTTAAGAACAAAGACTTAACAAAATTTTGCACCAAGTTTCACATGATTCGTCATTCTTCTTCAATCTATTACCCTCAAGGTAATGGGCAAGCTGAAACAACAAACAAAAACATATTGAATATTTTGAAGAGAATGGTGGACAACTTAGGGAGAGATTGGCACATCAAGATAAATCTAACCTTATGGGCTTATAGAACGAGCATAAGAATGCCAACAGGGGCTACACCTTTTTTATTAGTCTTTGGAACATAAGAGGTTTTTCCTTTAGAGGTAGAACATCCATCTTTGAGGATATCTATGCATGGAGTAATAAATGAGGAAGACTATAGGGTTGCAAGGCTGCAAGAACTAGAACTTTTGGATGAAAAATAGAAGCAAGCATTTGATCATTTGAAGGTATACCAGAATAGGATGTCAAAGGCATACAATAAACATATCAAGCCAAGAACATTCCAAATAGGGGATTTAGTTTTGAGAGAAAATCCTAAGAACCAAGAAGAATGAGAAAAGAAAGGAAAGTGGGAAGCAAACTGGTTAGGACCATTTCTCATTGTTGAAAATTTTGGGACCGGTACCTACAAACTAGTAGATTGCGATGGTGAAGAACTGCAAGAGCTAATCAATAGTATACATCTCAAGAAGTTCTATACATGAGGTAGGCAAAAGAGTATAAAGGGTATCGGATGAGGAGCATCATATTTATTGTAAATAGTGAAAAGAGATCCTGAAAAGACCAAAACATTTGAAAAGTAGAAAAGATCAAAAATAATAGAAAAATTGAGCATGAAGAAAATAAAAACATTCATATATGATCTTGAAAAAAGAAAAAAATTGAAAAAGAGAAAAATAAAAAATAAAAATAAAAAGAAGAAAAGTGCCTTGGTGAAAACCTAGCAAATAGGCACCTTGGTAGCAAAAAAACAAAAAAGCTTTAAAAATAGAAAAAAAGATAGATTCATTCAATCGACGAAAACTTGGTAAATAGGCACCATTGAAGGTCCAAGTCAGTCACATGCTTAGAAGGTCACCTTGTAAATATTGCATTCACCAACATGTGTATATATCATAATAAAACCCCACAATTGCATTTGCAAGTACCTCAAGATTTTGGTCACCTAATCAAAAAATTGTCCTAATTCGCATAAATGAAATCAATATCAAACTAGGGGCAATCCACTCTAAAGGAGTGAGGGTTCATCAACAAGCTTTATTCAATCAGAGAATCAATTCATCACACTCGAAAGAGGAACACTTAATCAAATCTACATCCCAATCCAATTTGAGCCTAAAATGAAAAATTTATCCAAGAACTTAAATGACCTTATCTTTTATCAGGATTAAAATTTTGAAATGGATGGAACTACACTTGAACTATGGATTTGAAAAACATGGCAAAAATTTTCTAATTGTTAACTCAATTGATGAAATCATTTCTTTCTAGCGAATCGATGAAGGTTTTAGACTAGACAAGCTATGATGAAAGGATGATATGTTTCTTGATTTCTGAATGACTATCATAAAATCAAAGTTTTAAATCAAGTATTATTTTTCTAAGGGCATGATCATCAAAGAATCATCAAGGACTTGTACATAGGATAAAATGGAGATTTATGCTTGTTTATGCAAATGGATACCTTGGCTATTTTGATCTTCCATATCATAATACCAACATCCACTTGCAACATAGAATCTGACAAAATTGGTATTTGCACTCTCATGATTGGCTTCAATCAGTGATAGTCGTACTGAAGAGACCGATGGGAAAGCAAACAAAGAGGTAAAAAGTATTCATATCATCATAGTTGAACTAGTGATGGTTGTACTAAAATGGGATTCCAAAAGTGCTTGATGATGATTATAAGCTCCAAATCTTGAGTAATGATAGTTAGCTACATACATTTTAGATTAAGTGCATGGTATATATGTGTTTTTCCTTTCTTAGCTTAATTTGCAAGGGAAAAAATAAAATAGGGGGTTCAATTCAAACATCATTATCCTTGATTCCAAACAACAAAAGTGAGATTATCTTTTGCATTCATGCATAGCATTAATCATTATTCATAAATATGATAGAAAATAGAAAAAGAATCATTACTCATACATATTTTGCATACATGTAATTAAAGATCGAATTGCATACATTTGAAAAATAAAAAACATAGGATCATCCATATCCATATTGCCATAAAAAAATTTGCATCCATAGATTGAAAAAATAGAAAAACATCACATAAATCCATACATTAATGCATTCATCTATCTATATCATAAAAATAAGATACATTGCATCCATCGCTTAATCATAAATAAATGCATCATAAACATCATATAGTTGCATACAAAGATAATCTCATAAATCAACTCATCAAGGAAAATGAAGGAATATATCATCACATATCATCAAAAGAGTGTTCATCAATGATCCATCAAATTAGTATATCAAGATACAATGTCATACAAAGTCATACATTAGATGTTCCAACCAATCAAATGAAATGTGAAACAAAGGACATCAACAATGAGTAAATCTATCATCAATCAAGATCCCATAGGACCCGATGCATCTAGACCTCTATCATCCTATGGAGGAGGAGCCTAAGAAGTGCTCACTCCACTCTGTCTCTGAACCATCTCTGACATGAACTTCTGCATCAAGGCAGAAACCTGATCTAAATGCCCAACAAAAGTGGACATATTTGTCCTCATAGCTTGAACCTCCTGTACTATAGTACCCATAGTGGGAACAACCTATGAATCCTGTCCCTGATCCTATGACTGCTAAGCCTGTGTAGGCACCTGTTGTGCTAGAACCTCATCCTACTATGCTGGAACATCATCCTATTGAGCCAAGGCAACTCTCTACAACTAAACTAAAGGGTCTAATCCACCCGAAATCTACCTAGCAGCATCTACATGAGCCTGTCTCTGTTGTCTCTATTGGTGATGAGCTCTTTGATGTCTATCTATTGCTCTTGGATGAACATCAATGACATCATCATGTCCTCTATCTTGATCTCTCACTCATCCTCTACTAGCAATAACCGGAGGATCTCTACATCCTTTCCATCTCCAATGTCTCCTACCACCACCACCACCATCATCATGAGGACTTGGGATAGGCTCTACTGGATCAGTAAAATGAATAAACCTATTACAAGCCCACAAATATGCATACTCATGAGACATACCAGCATTTGCCATACCAGGAAGCATCTCCCACCTGCAGTAAGCCATACTAGCAATCTGATCCAAGGCAAACTGGTAATCACTAAGAGGACCCCACATAGATCTCTCTGCCTATACCCAAGAATATAATGCTATACCCTGAGGCATATCTTATATCAGACCATAATATCTAGAAACTCTACCAAAGTAGAAGTGCTCAATAGTAGTATCAGACCTGCCAATCATCCAATGAGGAGTGAAGATGTATGGTAACTCATCATCATCCTCTCTCCAACCCTCACAACCAATGTATGGTCACCACTGAACTTGATCAAGATCATCTATAACCTGACACCAATAATCCAGATGACCTAAATGATGTTGAACCACCATATGAGTGTATATAAAATCATATGGGAAACCATGAGGCTGAACCCTATCAGAAATAGGCCTGGTAATAGGGAGATGCTCCCAAATCCATAACTGAAGAACCAAGGCACTTGCAGATAAGGAAGAACTCTCTCTATATACCACATCATGAAGATCTCGATATAACTATGCTAGTACATAGGAACCCCAATCAAAATGTCGAGGCTGCCCTAGTAAATCCTCCAATATCCTACCCCAACCAACAGAAAAACCATGACCTCATCGGTTGGGAAGAAGAAAACCACCAATCAATGCACCAAGTACTGCAGGCAATGTAGGAAAGGAAGAAAACTATGGCCATGTGATAGTATCATCATCAATAGTATTGTCCCTGAACACTTGTCGGCAGATAGTAGAATCATAATAGACTATCTGTCCTCAGCATGGGATACATAGCAAATGATACACGTCCTCCAGTGTGATCATCATCTCGCCATGTGGAAGGTGAAAAGTATTGTGGTCGGAGTGCCAACGCTTCACCACAACTATCAATAACCTACGGTTTAGATGGAACTAGGGAAGATCGAGAAGAAAACTCAAACTGCAAATCTCAACGACACGGTACTCCGCTGGAGTAAGGGCCTGCTAGAGATCAATAACCCACGAAGCAACCGATCAGATGTACAATACAGGAAAGTGATCCTATTTGGAACAACAAAAGAATCATATCGGCATATTATATCAAGGAATAGCTAACGTCGATCAAGTTACAAATCTCCTAACTTTATATCTTAAGGAAGGAAAATCATTATTTTATCTCTCTAGATCTTGAGAGTGAAATATCAAACCATGAACCTATCATAATAGATGGACAAATCACATTTGTTGGTATTACTATACTGATATTCTAATCAATTGTTTAGTTCAAATGTAATAGACCTAATCATATTATTCAAATCGGTCATCTTGAGTTATTAAATTTTTCATGAAAAAGGACAAGTACAAGAGAAAAGTTTGCAAAAAAAAGCCTACAGGTATGATTTTAATCATCCCAGGTGACATTTCTCTTAGGCAATGCCAAAATGCTGTTAAGTGACATTACTTTTGTCTCAAGTGAAAAATTAATCATAAGCGATAATGAATTAAGCTAGAAGATAACGAAATATGGCCTAGGCGACAGTAAATGGTTAGGGTTTCCTACGTGGTAACATAACTGAAAATTGGCATTTTTGCCCTAGCTTTACGCGTGAATGTTTTGTTCTCAAGCAAGAATGAAAGTTTATGAGGCAACAATTAACTACATGAAAGCATGAGTGAAATGTGCAGATGCGATAGTAAAAAGGCTTAGGCAACAACAAAATATTGCTAGGCGTGATTTTACAGATTCTAAGCAATAACGAAATTCAAATTTGCAATAAATGCTAATAAATAAGCAATAAATGCAATGAGGGAGTTTTAAATAACTTATCAGAGGTCCATAATTAGGTGGCCTCACATATCTCTGACACCTCTTGAATCAATGCTCTCGAATAGGGACAACCATCTCGAAATTCACCGCAGGATCAGAGCAAAATCACCAAAGACAAAAGTGAAAATGAATAGTAAATCTAGGTTTTTCAACCTATTTAAACTAATTTGACCTAAATTTGAGGTGAAAATTTAAATTCGACCTATATTAACCTATCATATTTAACCGGGGTAAATTGTGAATCATGGCACATCATTAGTGTTATTCAGAAATGAAAACATATTGTATTAATCAAGTTAATCAAATCAAATTTTTCAAATCAAGCATCAATATGTTTTATTTCTGAGGGGGCATACCATCGGATAATTAGATCAACATCTATAGTAATATCATCAAAAATCAAGAGATTGATCATTGAAATCAAAGCGAAAGATTTTATCAAGAAATTTTTCGTAATCAAATGAAAGGGGCATCATATTGAAATCAATCATCAAGTATCATACTAGGATCAATCATCAAATCAACCATCATATCGGGAATGATCATTAGAGAACCACATCAATCAAGAGAGTTTCATATCAATCATATCTACAGTAATCTTGTATCAAAAATTGTAGGATCAACCATCAAAAGAAATCAAACGAACATCAAGGATCGACCATCATTGAATCAGGACCTATCATCGAGCAAGATCAAAGTATTCTTTGAATTGACATGCTTCGCACATCAACTCAAAGAGGCGCATTTGTAATCACCTAAAAATGGACAAAGATCAAATCAAAGAAAATTAAGTTAAAATCAAAGCAAATCAAGGACATAATTGAATCAATTAAATCACAATGCATAAATAGCCAATCAAAATTAAAATCAAGTCTTAATTCAAGATCAATCAAAATTGAGAGCATTTTAATCAAGTGCAATCAAATCAAAATACAATTAAATCAATTAATTGTATAGTCTTGGATTAAATTAAATTCAACCCATTCAAGGGGTACATGGCTAAATTAAATCAATTAAATCAATTAATAAATCTCAATTACTCTCAACACCCCAAAAGGAGAGGAAATCCGGGCAACCAATAAGATTTGAGGAAAGACATTCACATGGATCAAGCCAAATTGAATCTCAATCACTCAAAGTGAAAGAGAATCTTAGCCATCCATCTTGTCTACTTGTCCCAAGCTTTGAGGACACAAACTTTGCATTGTCTTCAAAGGGTGGAACCAAAGACTCAACCAAGATTTAACCATGATCAAACACAACTACACCCCCTACCATTGGAAAATCTATTAAAGGAAGGCCTAAATTCCTTCATAATTCATAACCACACATCTGAGAATTGTATTGAACCTCTTGCAATTTGAGTTTAGAAAGGCATTTGAGAGCATAATTAGCATTTACTTTGATAATTCTTAGCAATAGCATTGTTTATCTTTATCATTCTCATTCTAGGACTGTCATTAATGAGAGCTTGCTGAGAGCTTATTCATTAACATCTTAGTTAGAGAGCCATAGGATGCTCAATTGATCATTAATTTTGCTAAATAGTTTCTCTATTGTGGTTTAAATTAGTTACTATTTCATTTATTATTGATGTTCAACCTTAATTCTATGAAGATATTTTTTATAGTATACAATGATCAATGAGGTTTCTCTCACAAAAATGACTATGCTTTGGCTACTTCTAATGCACATATAGATGGAGACTTTATGCATTGATAATGGTCATCTATTGGGTGACAATTTTGTTCCTATAAAATTAAAAGATCTATGATGGCATGTTTGAGTTCTACTTGGACTCCATGTTTGTAGTTTTGTTAAGTAGTTTTTTAATTTTTATAATAAGTCATATATTGTTAAAGAATGACATGTAGGAAATAGAGATTTAACGACATTTATGATCACTGCTTCTAAGATTTCCTATAAAATCCAAGAAAGTCTTAATAGTATTGGTTCAGATGTTCTCAAATATTTTTTTAGATTACAATAATTAATATATACTATTTCTATTATAATGTCTAGTACTATTAATGCGAGGGTACAATTATCTTCAATTGATTAAAGTTCTAAATTAATTCAAGGTTATGAATCCTTATGCAAGGGCTACTTGAGATGAAGTATTCCTCTAGTTAGATTAGATTAATTAGTAGTTTCATTTAGTACATTTCTTCATAGTGGTAATATGTTTAATTAATTGATTATTAGTTACTTTAGATGATAGTTTTACTCACTTAATAATAAGAATTTAAACTACTTTAGCATAGATTCAGTTAGTCTGAATATAAGATTTTTTTATTATAACTTAATTTATTAATATTTCATGGGTTTATTCAATTGCAACCATCCTTGTGTTGTCACACTCACAACCACTACCATGTGACTAGAACCAATGTTAGATTTTGTTTATCATTGTTGTTTCCTTTATAAATTATTACTATTTTATGCATTAAAGTAGAAGCTAGAGATAATCTGCTACACATACAATGGTAGTGTCATCTAAGTATATACATCCATGGTCAATAATTAAATGAGTTTCCTCTAAGATAAAAGGTTACTTAATTGAGGAATAGTTGCCTTTTTAGGAGCATGCATAGATTTTTATACACCAACTAATTATCCATAATGGAAGCCAATCATTACTAGGGATGGTGTTAAGGCTTAGGATTTATCTAGCATAGATTTGATTTCTTATTATTTTCTTTCATAGTATAATTGTTATATTTTCCAATTCTACAATTTAGTTAGTATAATCTTTGTTGAAAACAATCTACAAACAAGTCAATGAAGATAATTATAAGCTCAATATACATATGTAATGCAATGGGAGAGAGATGCATTAGCAATATATCTTCCCTATTCTAAGTGAAAATATATACTAGAAACACATATTAACTTAGTGGACCCATTAAGTAAGATAAGAGAACAAGAGGAAGATCATACATTAATACATTAACTTAGTGGACCCAATGCTCTATTTGTAATATTGATACTATTAGATCATACATTAATACACTTACTATTTTGAATTTAAACTCAGGAATCATGCAATGTTATTGTTTCCATTGCATGCTTTCTACTGTTGTGCACCATATGTTGTTTTATACACTGTTTATTTCATTGAGACCATGAGCTTGGCATTTGTAATGTATTTCTTGTTATTGGATCAATGTTGCCATGTTGTTAAGGCTTTAGATGCATTGAATCACCACTACCATTCTATTTTGATAGCATGCTAGCTTGAAGATCTTGTGAGGTTCGAGATGTGAACCATTGTATCACTGTCATCTAGGCTTAAAGATCTTGCATACTATTTTGTCAAGATGTCCTTTCACTGATCTTGTATAAATAACATACCATGTTGAATCACAACCCATGAGCTATTGTTTGATAACATATTTGACATCATACTTTTTTCTCTATTTTGGTCTTGATTTACTCACTGCATGCACATGTTTCCTGAGTGCACATGTTATGTAGCATAGTTCATTTTAGAAGTGTATGGATTGACTATGCACATGCATAATTATATATGAGGATCAATAATAGGGTTCCATGCATTGCTTAGATCCTTTGTATCTAACCCCATTTTCATATTCCTTTGTATCTAACACTTCATTACTTCAGGCAATGTATGGTACCTTCATTATTTATGTTCATCCACTTATGTATTTTTTCATTCATTCATATTCTTCTAAAATTTGGCTATGCTCACGGCCTATGTGAGCCTAGATGATCTTATCTTTCACTTTCTTTCTTTGTACAGTACATACAGGATATTTGGTATATATATATACATGTAATCTTTAGATGCAAAAATTTGTTTTCCCTTACATGTATCTTTTCTCATGAAATGAACATAAATTTAAACAAGATCACCTAATAATGCAAACTAGGGTACTATAATCTCTCATCTAGTAATTAGGTTACCAATATAAAATGAATATGAAAATTATGGTAACAATATTACCACAAATCCCTACTAGACTAATTGTTATATGTGTTGAGGTATTACACTCTCCCATCCCTTTTTTTTTTGTGTATGAGTGACTTATCCAATCACATAGCCATGCCTTAACTCCAACATGGCTTGATTCAAAGAATTTTTCTTTAGTACTTGTCTTGAATTTGTTTTTAGAATCTTTGAACACATGGTATTTGTCTTTTCCAAATGACATAGGGAAAGGTTTATGATGCAATCAAATGAAAAGGGAACAACATGGTGCAAGGGCACTGTTGTTCCTTGTAAGATATAAATATATATCTTAAGAGATATATTTTTATTTGTATATTTATGTGTGGGGAAAATTTTTTGGACATACAAAACTTAATAAAACATAAATACTTATCTTGAAAAGGAGAAAATTCAGAAATCACTATTTTCTGGTGTCTGTATTTAGTTTCAAGAAATTTTGCAACCAGATCTAGCCTGGAAACACAGAAATAGAGAAAACCCAGAAACAATATGCCTTTCTGAGAGAGGTCAACCTTGAACCAAAACATGAGTAAGATCTTACCCCAGGGCATAATCTTACCTCTAAAAGTCAACCTTGACCTACACTATTCCAACAGAAATTTTGTTTGCGGATCCTGGAATTTCACCGAAAAGGGTACTCAGATCTAAACTACAATTCATTTTCCCACACCTGTACCTTCAAAAAAAAGGTTTTTTTTGTTTGGATGATGGATTTGCCTTGGTCAAACCCCGGTTTGGAATCAACCTTAAAAATAGAAATGAAATAGAGAATGCTAGCAAGTAGTAGAAGTAGATCTAACAATGAAGCTATTATATTCAATAGATATGTAATTGTATTTGGAATGTAAACAAGTATATTGATATGAAAGCTTAGACTCAACACTAACAAATGTAAATAAAAACCTCCATGATTGTATGCTTGGAATCCACCTTGAAGGGAGAATGAATAGGTCTTGAAGATGAACAAAGGATCTTGAAGGAAGATCACATCACCATGATGGATAGATCTAGGGTTTGAAAGATGAATTTTGAATGCTTGAACCAAATCTCTCTAAAGGCTTGAATGCTTGAATCCTTGATCTTCAACGGAGAACTTGAATTCTTGAATGTAGATGATGGCTTGAATGCTTCCTTGAGAATTCTTTCTTGATGATCCAAAATACTTGAGAGATGAAGAGCTTACTTGAGATTGAGATGGAGATGAATTGATGGATACTTGATTGCACTTGAGAGATGGATCAAATGAGAGAGTAAGGCTTCCTTTTATACTAGTCTAGGGCACAAAATTCTGGAGAGGCTGACATAGGAGAATTAAATTCCCATTTAAACCTTAACCCCTAGAAATGGACCTAGATTAAATATAATTTAAGAGTTTACCATTTCAAAATCTGAAACAGCCAACTCGGAAGAGGGAAAATAAACTTTCTGAAGCTCGACATCTGAAAACTTCTGGAATCTGAAATCTGGACCTAGGGTCAAGGTCAAGGTTTACTCTAACTTAGGTCAAGTTCAAGGTCAAGGTCAATGTTGACCTTGACCTAGAAGGTCAACCTTGACCCTGAGGTCAAGAATCTCAGGGTTTCAGGTTAGGGTGCTAGAAACAGGCTGGAAAGAGGTGGAGAAAAGGGTAGAACAGAGGGAAAAGCATGATCCAAGCCAGAAATCCCATGAAGGCATCTGACATGACTCCAAACCACCTACTCAAAGGGATAAACTATTCCTAAATGGAAGTGCTTCCATTTTCTGACGATACATTTAGTCCACACTTTAGAAAGAGTATGGATTCAATACAAACTCTTGGTAAAGGAGAAGAAAGATCCAAGTGGATTCGCAACAAGATAGAATAACACTTAGTTAAGGACACAAGCTCCCAATCTAAGGATTTTAACTTAACATACATGCACGAGGGTGTGAAAACAAAGAGAAAACTAAAAGACACAAAAAGAGAGGGTTAGTACAAAAAACAAACCCAAATCAACTAGCAAAGGAAAACCTTGCTAGGAAATGCTTCCTATAATAATATCATAGTTGCAAAGCTTTTATAAAGGCATAAATGCTTACATAAGAAAGACAAGAGAAACACTATAAATAACATATCTTCATGATCTAATCCTACTAGCATGCAAGTGAAAGAGAGAAAAGAGAAAGTGATTACCTTGCCCAGTAAGATACCCACCTTACTGTGAATCACTGAGGAGGGAGAGCCCAACAGGTAGCAAAACATGATAGTTCACTATGGAATATTAAATGCATGTCTCTTCAGGATTTAGCAACTTATGTGCATTACCTTCTGAGGATTTAGCATATTGAAAATTGAAAATGTGTCTCTTTAGGATTTATCAACTTATGTGTGTTATCTTCAGAGGATTTAGCATATTGAAAATTGAAAAATGTGTGTCTCTTCAGGATTTAGCAACTTATGTGCATTACCTTCAAAGGATTTAGCATATTCAAAATTAAAAAATGTGTCTCTTTAGGATTTAGCAACTTATGTGTGTTACCTTCAAAGGATTTAGCGTATTTAAAATTGAAAAATGCGTGTCTCTTCAGGATTTAGCAACTTATGTGTGTTACCTTCAAAGGATTTAGCATATTGAAAATTGAAAAACTATAGCATAAGGGAGACCTTATATATTCCCCCCTCCTTATCATGGTTGTCTACTAGACATGATAAGGAAGAGAAGGAGGATACCTACTTCACAACGTAAGGAGATATCCTGTTTAACAATAATGTACACTATATTCTTAGTGAAGGGTATTGACCCTTACATCCAAGAGCATAGATAATCATGGAAAAGGATATGTCACTTATGGAAAAGGATCCTCAAAGAAAGAGATCTTATCAACAAGACCCCCACTATAGATGAGTGCTTTAGATAAAATATCATCTTTTAAAGCGAAACAAAGATTCAATCATCCATCCCCTTGTAATCAAGAGGAAAAGGAATCTTTGAACAAAGGAATCAAACTTTAACCCTACAGCAAGGGAAAGAATTTATAAAGAACATAATTTATAGAATAAAGAAGAGGTGATGACCTAGGACAACAACCTCTCACATAAAAGGATATCCATAGCCAAAACCTTAGTCAATACAATGAAATAATGTTGCAAGATAAAAAAATGCCACTAAGCTAAGGAAAGTAGATCCCTAGACAAAGAGAAAGAAGGAAGAACCTTGCCCCCCAGGGATGAAAGAAAGGGATACCTTTGCAAAAAAAATGTCTTTAGAAAAGATATCTTGAATATAAAATAGAATCTATGGATGATTATAACATAATACAAGACCATATAGAGAAAAGATAGAAAGAATGCCAATTAAGTTCAAGACCACATATATGCTAAGAGCCTAATGGATCCTAGAAGACTGGATGAAATACCTCTTGCCCCCTAGTCATGAGACAAGAGGATAAAAGATATATATTATGGAAAAATCAAGGGCATGCTCCCTATCAAAGTTATGAAGGAATTGTAAAACAGCACGAGAGTGGGATATAATTCCTAAAGTGGCTCTTTCTCTAACATATAACTTTAAATGCACACAATCACCAAGTAAATGTGTATTACTATAATGAAAAGGACATTTGTACTTAGATAGAGCATCTTTCAGCATAGGTCTAAAGATTTCTTTCTTGGAATTCATTAATTGAACATACACCTTCTTAGCTACATCTTGAGGAGTATCAGGGTAATCTAAGATAGGTGTAGGGAGAAGAACGTGAAGAGGAGGATGATGATCAAAATCAACCACCTTAAATTGAGATTGCGAACAACCAACACCACACATATCTTGTTTAGGGGATATATGAACTGGATACTTAATACCATGCTCATTAACACCAAGCCCTAAACCTTTATAACCTTGTTTAGTCATCATATTATATCATGTAGTGTACATATCATGTAAAGCTTCTACAGGAGGTGATTTTTTATCATATTCATGAGTAAAGATGGAATAAGGTGGAATAATAGGTTTAGAAGAAGTTGTTTTTCTCTTCCCTTTGATATAATTATGAATCAGATAAGAAGGGGAATGTAAATCCAATAATTCTCATACATCTGCATCATGAACCATATTTTGAACCTCATCATAAGTATGGGAATAACTAGGGATAGTAGATGGAGAATTAGTCATATTAGGAATATTAGGAACTAGATTAGGGATGATAGGATTAGGATTAGGAAGATTAGGAGATTGTGTGTCATCTACCAAATTCTTCACATAATCCAAAAGAGTAATAAGTCCACCACATAAATCTTTAATGAAAGTTTTGAAAGTAGGAATACTAGTATCAGTCAATCTCACAAAAGCATAGGCAAGTGAAATATGAAGAGTGAAAAAAATAATGAAATGGATGATAGTCTCATAAACATCATAAGTATGATAAAGAGATGCAAAGAGGAGGATAATAAAGAAAATAACCATACACCAAAGCATCTTAAAGATCTTCATAGTAAATGAAATGCAAGAGATATTTTTGTATTTTGTAGAATATATAGATTTTTTTTTTTTTTGAATTTTAAAATGTAAGAGCATAAAATAAATCTAATCTTAAGGAAAGAAAGAAAAGCATCTAACACCAAAAAGAAAGAGTTGTTTATCACGGGTTCACCAAAATGTAAGATATAAAAATATATCTTAAGAGATATATTTTTATATGTATGTTTGTGTGTGGGGAAAATGTTGTGGACATGAAAAAATTAATAAAACATAAATAATTATCTTGAAAAGGAGCAGATTCAGGAATCATTATTTTTTGATGTCTATATTCAATTTCGAGAAATTCTGCAACTGGATCTGGCCTGGAAACACAAAAATGGAGAAAACCCAAAAACCTTCTGCCTTTCTGAGAGAGGTCAACCTTGACCCAAAATAGGGGTAAGATGTTACCTTGGGGCACAATCTTACCCCTAAAAGTCAACCTTGACCTGCACTATTACGACGGAAATTCTGTTCACAAATCCTAGAAGTTCACCGAAAAGGGTACTCAGATCTGAATTGCAATTCGTTGTCCCACACCTGTACCTACAAGAAAAAGGGTTTTGTTGTTTGGATGAGGGGTTTTCCTTTGTCAAACCCTGGTTTGGAATCAACCTTAACAATAGAATTAAAATAGAGAATGCTAGCAAGTAGTAGAAGTAGATCTAACAATGAAGCTATGATATTCAATAGATATACAATTGTATTTGGAATATAAAGAAGTATATTGATATGAAAGATTAGATTCAACACTAAAAAATGTAAATCAAAACTCCATGATTGTATGCTTGGAATCCACCTTGAAGGAAGAATGAATAGATCTTGAAGATGAACAAAGGATCTTGAAGGAAGATCACACCACCATGATGGATAGATCTAGGGTTTGAAAGATGAATCTTGAATGCTTAAACCAAATCCATCCAAAGGCTTGAATGCTTGAATCCTTGATCTTCAATGGAGAACTTGAATGCTTGAATGTAGATGATGACTTGAATGCTTCCTTGAGAATACTTTCTTGATGATGGAATACTTGAGAAATGAAGAGCTTACTTGAGATCAAGATGGAGATGAATTGATGGATACTTGATTGCACTTGAGAGATGGATCAAATGAGAGAGGAAGGATTCCTTTTATACTAGTCTAGGGCACAAAATTCTAGAGAGGCTGACATAGGAGAATTAAATTCCCATTTAAACCTTAACCCCTAGAAATGGATATAGATTAAATATAATTTAAGAGTTTACCATTCTGAAATCTAAAACAACCGACCTAGAAATGAGAAAATAAACTTTCTGAAGCCTGACATACGAAAATTTTTGGAATCTGAAATCTAGACCCAGGGTTAGGGTCAAGGTCAACTCTAACCTAGGTCAAGGTTGAGGTCGACCTAGACCCAGAAGGTTGACCTTCACCCTAAGGTCAAGAATCTCAAGGTTTCAGGTCGAGGTGCCAGAAACAAGCTAGAAAGAGGTGGAGGAAAGGGAAAAATAGGGGGAAAGCAATGATCCAAGCAAAAAATTCCATGAAGGCATCTGACATGACCCTAGACCACTTGCTCAGAGGGCTAAACTAGTCCTAAATGGAAGTGCTTCCATTTTCCAATGATACATTCCTATGAGATACATTTTTTGGGTTTTGTATTGTTTTGAGTTATGTTATATAAATAAGGTCAGTTTTGACCAATAGTGACCATATATGACCATTCTTGATATTTTTTGGTCATTTGATGAAAAGATGTAAAAGTTTCTTAAAAGTTGTCATATTGTCATGACATCATTTTCATTTGTAATAAAAATAATTTGCAAATTGGTTGCAAGTTGGTTTTGGTCATTTTGGAGGTTGAGGAATGATTATACATCCATAAATTTACCTATGTAGAAGACTTCAATTGACAACAAATTGGAAGAAATCACCTTATAGAAGACAAAAAAAGGTTGATCCATTTTATGTGTGGTGGTAGAGGGATTTGTAGGGTCTTTAAGATAGAAAATCAATTTATTGGAAGCCATTTTAGTAAGGGTCATTAATTATTTTTTTGACTGTCCTAAAAGGAAAAATTGTAATAGTCATAACTCACAAAGATTTTGTATTCAAAGATGATGTCTTGATGGGATGTTTGGATGATAAATCCTTAGTAGACCAGTCATAGTTTTTGGGAATATTCCTCATGTCCTTAATAACTTAGTTTTCTAGTTGTACTTTGTTCCATATTTTCCAATTGTAGGTGCATTTACTGCAACTTATTTCCCTCTTGGATCCCAAACTTTCTTTTGTTGTTGTCTACTTTCCTTTCTATTTTGAACATGTTCAACAAATTTCATTATATCCTCAAACCTTTTTATTAACTTTTTCTTCTTCACCTCTTGATATTGTTCTGCTCTCCCCAATCTTCTACATTTCCATACTCTAAGTTTTGCAATACTCCACTTTCCCTACCAATGTATTCTCTTGAGATCAATTGATTTCTATGTTGGATTGTCTTCTTCACTTTAGTATGTCTCCTCTTTGGAATATTGCTCATCAGTATACATAACTTCTCAATCTCATTACCTAGCATACTCCTTCATTGGTCCATGCTTATGATATTTCTCACTACATCTTTGTTTCAATATTTAAAACTTTTATGGCCTCCATTGCCATTTCATTATTCAACTTCCATTCTTCATCACCAGACATTTTTCACAAATGTTTAAGGCACTTTGTTGCCTCCTCCATGACTATTTTATGAAAAATTGACTTTCATATTCCAAAGTATCGTGCTTACTTGTATCTACACATGAAATGGATTTTTTATAATAATAACTAAATATCAAAAAATTACCATCCAACATAAGAATGATTGCTTCCTTCTTTTCACTGACATCTAAAAATATGTAGCTCATTATCCCTCCATATATAGTTGTCTCTTTTTGAACCTTTGATTCCTCTTTTATAATTTGTTGATGCCATTTGTTTCTTTCTTCCGGGAAGTCCACATCTCTTTCCTCTTGCATATGAATTTCATCTAAAATTCTATTAATTGGAATTTCCTTGGTATTGCCTTCATGAGGCAAATCTTCATCATCTACACCTACATGACCTGCATGAACAGGAAACTTATTAGTTTTGAAAACATGAGATTCTCGAATCTCATCATCAGCTCCTTCATCCTCATCTTCACCAAGGATAGATCCTTGTTTTGGTTCACAATAGTGAACTTCTTCCATAAATTCAAGTTCCTCGAGCCCTTCTTTGATGCAGAGGTAAGGGTGGTGGGTGAATAAATAAGGAAAGTTTATGAATTTTGGTTAACAAAGCCACTATTTTCCCAAAGCCTCAAATGCTTCCCAAGACACTTGAAATTTTTGAAGGGTTTGGTACAAAAAAGAGCACATCCTGAGGGTTCTATGGTTGAGGGATATATGGTATACTAGATGATGGTGTACGTTACTCAATATCTTCCTAATCTTGCAACAAAGACCCATATATATTGCATTTGGGATCTTGACTCCATTAAAAAATTTGAAGGGGAGTACTTGGTGGGAAATGGTAGATTTAGGAAACTACAAGGTAATAAATTATGAGATGTTATTGTAGTTAATTAATTCTTTATCTTCAAAATAAATCTGTTGTAAGTCATCTATTTACTTTTATATAGTTGCTAAAGAGTGGGATGCAATACAAATTTGTTTATTGCAAACAATCAAAATTGGATGATGGTATGGATTGAACGATGTCAACATTATGGTCATAGATTAAAATGGGAATCAATGTCTTCATTAGCTATACAAGCTCATCGTAATGGAGATCCCAATGTTACACAAAAGGAAATAGATTTAGCATATGGTTTAAGAGATCACTAGGTACTTATAAATTTGTTAATCAACCGTATGTTTTTCAACTCATGATGCAATAATTTATACATGTTTGACATTATTGTAGGTGAAACACCACAAGTATATGTTATGCAATGGTTATAAATTTTGCATTAAAAATTTGGATGACACAAAGATAACTTGTGATTCTGGGATAAGTGCAATCTTCCAGGTGACTAATATTTCATCTACAAATGACTTACATCCTCGAGAGTCGCAAAATTGATACTATGGTATTTTTCTTGATATACTTGACTGCGACTTTAATTCCTTCAATTTTTTTCTCTTCATCATGAAATGGTACAGACTATGAATCAATCAAAATGATCCTGATAGAACTATTATTAAACATGACAATGGATTTCCAATGATTAATACAAGGTTGTTTGAGCCAGTTGGGGAAGAGCCCTATGTTCTTCCAAGCCAATGTGAGCAGGTATTTTACTTAGAGGCTCCACATAACCAAGTTGGTCATTTGTTTTTAGACATGATCCAAGAGGAAGGTTGATAAAGTATAATGTGATGGAAGAATAAGACATCGAGGAAGAGGAAGAAGTGGAAGATGATGTAGATGATGATCACAATCGAGAATTATTCAAAGAAGAATATGAAGAAGAAGATGACGATGATGTTGCTACTGATCACAATGATGATGAAGATGATGATGACGACGACGATGATTTTGATGATGACGATGATAGTGGTGGTGATGATGTCATTGATGATGATGATCTTGATGATGAGATGGATGAACAATAATATCAATGACATAAATGAAATGTACAACCATGCCAGATGTTTGGCATGTTTTAACAATTGTTTTGGGGTAAAATCTGCACTTTTTCTACTAATATGCTTAGGGTTTCATATTAATGGCATTTTTGGTTTTAGTATGAATATCTAACTACTCTTATTCACCTTTTTTTATATTTCCTACTTATATCTTTGATCTTTTGTTAAGAGAAATTTCATTCTAAAAGAGTGTATTTAATCTCTATATGCTTAAACAACCTCACTAGTTAAGACTGTTCTCATTTCTAGTGGGCACATGAAAAGAATCAAATCACTTGAAAGACACCAGTATTTAGACATGCACAAATTAGTGACATGATTAAGAAAATTACCTTTCTTTATCATTTTCTGGGGTATTTTTTATATCAATGCATTTAATCTAAATACTATCTTATGAGATTTGCTTCTGATAATTTTCTATTTCCTTGCACATCAATGATGTTAAATCACAAGGGATTCTCTTTGTTCCCTGCAATGGAGTGAGCTGATTCTAAAAGTATAAATAGATTATTTTAACAATGTATAATGTCCTTCACAAGATGTAATAAAAATACTAGTAAGGCACGAGAACTATTTGATGAAATACCACAATAGTGGTGTCTCATGCAATGCTGAGATGTTTAGTTATATGAAATGTTGAGATATTCAAAATATTATAGGAGATCACATTTCTTTGAAGCATTTTGACAAACTAGCATACAATGAATAGCTCAGCATTGCATGAGGCACCACTCTTGTGCCATTTCGTCAAACATCTTAGTTTCATATTAATGGCATTTTTGGTTTTAGCATTAATATCTAACTACTCTTATTCACCTTGTTTTATATGTCCTACTGATATCTTTGATCTTTTGTTAAGAGAAATTTCATTCTAAAAGAGTGTATTTAATCTCTATATGCTTAAATAGCCTCACTAGTTAAGACTATTCTCCATTATAGTGGGCATGGCAAGAATCAAATCACTTGAAAGACGCCAGTATTTAGACATGCACAAATTAGTGACGTGATTAAGAAAATTACCTTTCTTTATCATTTTCTAGGGTATTTTTTATATCAATGCATTTAATCTAAATACTATCTTATGATATTTTCTTCTGATAATTTTCTATTTCCTTGCACATCAATGATGTTAAATCACAGTGGATTCTCTTTTTTCCCTACAATGGAGTGACCTAATTCTGAAAGTATAAATAGATAATTTTAACAATGTATAATTTCCTTCACAAGATGTAATAAAAACACTGGCAAGGCATGGGAATTGTTTGACGAAATGCCACAATAGTGGTGTCTCATGCAATGCTGAGATGTTTCGTTATATGAAATATTGAGATATTTAAAATATTGTAGGAGATCACATTTATTTGAAGCATTTTAAAAAACTAGCATACAATGAATATCTCAGCATTGCATGAGACACCACTCTTGTGCCATTTCGTCAAACATCTTAGTTTCATATTAATGGCATTTTTGGTTTTAGGGTTAATATCTAACTACTCTTATTCACCTTGTTTTATATGTCCTATTGATATATTTGATCTTTTATTAAGAGAAATTTCATTCTAAAAGAGTGTATTTAACCTCTATATGCTTAAACAACCTCACTAGTTAAGACTATTTTCATTTCTAGTGGGCACGACAAGAATCAAATCACTTGAAAGACACCAGTATTTAGACATGCACAAATTAGTGACATGATTAAGAAAATTACCTTTCTTTATCATTTTCTAGGTTATTTTTTTATATCAACGCATTTAATCTAAATACTATCTTATGAGATTTGCTTCTAATAATTTTATATTTCCTTGCACATCAATGATGTTAAATCATAGGGGATTCTCTTTGTTCTCTGCAATGGAGTGAGCTAATTTTGAAAGTATTAATAGATAATTTTAACAATGTATAATGTCCTTCACAAGATGTAATAAAAACACTGGCAAGGCACGAGAACTATTTGAAGAAATGCCACAATAGTGGTGTCTCATGTAATACTGAGATGTTCAGTTATATGGAATGCTAAGATATTCAAAATATTATACCTGAGATCGCATTTCTTTGAAGAATTTTGACAAACTAACATATAGTGAATATCTCAGCATTGCATGAGACACCACTCTTGTGTCATTTCATCAAACATCTTCATTTCAGATACTTTGTGAGGAATTGAGTACTTAGGAATGATGTTAAATCACAAGGGATTCTCCTTGTTCTCCACAATAGAGTGAATTATGTTTGTTTGATTATATAACTATTATATTTTGTCAAGTATCCCACACAGTCTCATGGATTGTCAAGTATAAGTCAATACACCCCATAGAAATTAATGTCTTTTACCATTTGTAAAATATCTCTCTCATTGCCACTTGTCTCTCTCATTTCATGAAGTGCAAGTACCAACGAATAGGTATTTGTTAGATTTATCTTCCTCAAGTGAGGAAAATGTAGGAATGGATGAAGAAAGTGAGACATTTAGTATGTCTAAATCAAGGAGATCAACTTGAGGTCAAAAGATCAGAAATGAATTCAATAAATGCATGGAATTTTTCCTTGCTCAAGGGGGGTCGTATTCTTATGATGATGAGAGAAAAGGTGACTCTGGGGTACCCTTTAGGTACCAACATCTATGTAAACAATGGGTCCTCGATGAACATCCTTTAATAAACATTGATTTTTGTGTTAGAGAGATGATATATCGCATATCACCATCTTCATTACATGGTTTGGGCCTATTTTCCATGGATGGCAAGAAGGTCTCTTACAACAAAGTTGTCGAATTGATGGAGTATGTCAGACCTTGTTATGATTATAGTAGTTGGATGTAGATTGTTAGATATAAAAAAAGTATGTGTAGGTATGCACACATAGAAAATTATATGCAACAAAAAGTTAGTGAACAAAGTAAAACAATAGATATACACGTTGACGGAAGGCCAAAAGCATCAAGGAATATTGCAGGTTTTATAAATAGTGCATGACCTGCATCAACTAAGAAGTAACCCAATTGCATATTTGACGTGTGTGAGGGAAATCATGTATTTGTATGTGCGATCAAATCAATACGTGGAGGTGAAGATCTTTTTATTGATGACAATTTGAATCGCATAGATACAAAAAAACCCATGACTATCATGGATGAGGTGGTACGCATTCTAATAATTGTCTATTATTCAACGTAACTTTGAATAAGAACACATGTGTTTTAACATGTCTCAATGATTTTTTTTGAAATACAGGGCTATAGCATGGATCAACAGCCACACGATACACACTGTGATGATGGTTCTCATGGGACTTCTTCTTCCTGATAGGTAAAACTCATTGTTGTTGTACAAATGCACATACAAGAAAAATCTTAATATATATTTTTTGTTATGTTTTATTCTTCACTCCTATTTTGAATAATTTCTTTTAAATAAAGTGCTAATAATATTGTCCTCACAAATGAGTGCTGATTAGAAAAAGGGAAAGGAACAAGTAGTCCATGGGGAGCCAAAATATGAGAAGGATCCATTCAATGTTGATCCTATGGTTGCACTACAAAAGGTCCTTCATGCAATATCAAGAGACTTAGCTCGATTGACAGATATTCAACCTCAGACTCCTCAAATAAAGATGAGAGCGGATGTTTTGATTCATCATGTTTGGACTTATGCAATAAGTATTAATGTAGTTTTTAGTTATAACAAAAGTTCAATAATGATTTTTATAGTATACTCTTTTATTTATGTCATTAACTAAAATACATATGTGTTATTTTTATAGAGGATGCAAAAAACATTAAAGGGTGATGCCCCAAATGCAGACACTTCAGGTGGTTCAAGTACATCACATGTTCTATCCTCCACTTGTGTTTTTCTCAAACAATTTTTTTTTTAATATCTCTAACAATATTGTCCATGGTGTTGAAACTTGATCTTTCAAAGGCTTATGATCAAGTGGATTGGGATTTGTTGATCAAGGTGCTAAGATCATTTGGTTTCTGTGACAATCTCCTCAAGGTGATCTTCCAGCTTATCAATACTTCTACTATTGCTATTATGGTTAATGGTTCCCCCTCTAGATTCTTCAAACCTTCCAAGGGGCTTAGGAAAGGAGATCCTCTATCTCCTATCCTTTTTTCTATCATGGTGGAATGTCTTGGGCATTATCTCCATCATTTAGTATCCTTTGGTTCTTTCAAGGGTTTATACCCCTCGTCAGCCTCTAGACCTTGTTCTCATGAACAATTCATGGATGATACTATCATCATGGGGTATTCTTCTATCCAGGAAGCAAGGGTTATCAAATAGGCTCTATCCATTTACTCCTTAGGCTCTGGTCAAATTGTCAACTAGGATAAGAGCTCTTTATTTTTTATCAACACTCCTATGGATAGGCAGAATAGGATTGCTAGAATCTTTGGATGTAAAATTGATACCTTTCTTGCTCCTATCTTGGCCTTCCTCTAGGTCTCAAACCTCCTGATTCTTTTTGGGCTGGTATAGTGGATAGATTCAATAGGAAGCTTTCTGGTTGGAAAGGTGCACTTCTTATTCAAGAAGGTAAACTTTAGCTCTTGAAGACCTCTTTGCAGAGCCTCCCCATTTATGCCCTTAGTCTTTTTAAGATTCCTAGAAAACATGCAGACATTATTGAAAGAATTCAGAGAAACTTTCTATGGACTAGAGCTAAAGAAAAAAAGAGATTGGCTCTTGTGGCATGGGACAAGGTTTTCACTCCTAAAAAGTTGGGGGGGCTAGCTATCCACCCTCTAAGAGTGACCAATATGGCGCTCTTGGCTAAACAAACTTGGAGGATTTTTGGGGAAAAGAGGGAATGGAATGGAATTATCCATAATAAGTATCTTTTTTCCTTTTCCTACATCTCAGAGTTTTGGAAAATGGATATGAAAGTGTAGGGCTCCTCCATTTGGAACTGCATCCAGAATGCTAAGGATTCAACTTTTAAAGGGGTTAAATGGTATCTTGGCAATGGTCAAAGAATTATGTTATGGGATGATTGATGGCTCAAAGATTTTCCTCTTAGCTCTATCTCTACATTTCAACCTTTCATTAATTCTTGTCTTCAGAGATTTGGTTCTAGGGTCAGGGACTACTAGAGGAATGGATCATGGATTGATCTTTCTTTAGTGGATGAAACACTAAGGCCTTTGATGTTGGATCTAAAGATCTAGAAGGTTAAGTCATTTAGAGAAGATGAGCTGATCTAGGGAATTATTCCTTCAATCATCTTCACTGTGGCCTCGGCCTCAGAGCTCTTATTGAAGTAGCCAGATCCTCTTCCCTTTTGGGCTCAGGTTTGGGACAAAAGATTAATTCCCAAAATTAACATTTTCTTTTGGCTAGTCTTGCAGAATAAAATCCTTACCATTGAAAACCTCCAAAAATGTGGAATGATCTTGAGCAATAGATTTTTTCTATGTAAAAAGGTGGAAGAGTCGATCTTCCATCTTTCCATTGACTACAACTTTGTGTGGGAGGTATGGTGTCTTACTTTACAGTGATGGTAGATTAACTAGTTTTTTCCTAACAACATGGAGAATTTTTGTACTCAATGGAGAAAAGAAGAGGTCCTAATGGATAAGTAGTTGTGGAATCTCATCACTCCTCACATCATATGGGGATTATGGAGAGAACACAATGATAGAGTTTTCAAGAATATTGAGCTCCCGTCGTTGGTGATTGTTGAAAATATTAAGAGAAGTCTCAGGGAGAACTACAATTCATTGACTAGTTTAATGTTGGTTTTCTTAGTGTTGGGTCTACAAAAAAAACCTCTACTCAAAGGGAGAATGACATCTAGCTTTCTCCCCTACCTAGTTGGATTAAAATTAACTTTGACAATGTTGCGAAGGAAAACTTAGTCCTGGTGGGTTGTGGTGGGCTTGTTAGAGATGACATGGTGAATTGTCTCACTATCATGGCAATGTCCATTGGGATGCAAACCAATCATGTTGCGAAAGCAATGGCTCCTCTCCAAACTCGTAAAATTATTAACAAAGAGATGGCTCAAAATGTGTGGATTGAAGGCGATTCAATAAATATCTTAAAGTGCATCAATAATATCACTAAACCATCATGCTCCATTAAGGCAATTATTTAGGAAGCTCAGATAATAATTAAGTCTTTTAAGCATGTCATTATTTCTCATGCTTACCAGGAAGCTAACGGTACTGCTAATGAGCTGGCCAACTTTGCGGTTAAAGCCAAGGACATCATGATTTGGCATGGAAGTAGCAATCTCACCGTTAATTTGAAAGCCAAGTTGGCTTTTGACAGGTCTCAAAGAAAAAGGGTGGATTGGGAGTATCTCAAGAATTTATGATGATAAGACACATTTTAGTGAAACTAGTTAATATGATTATGGAAAGTGGTGTCTTTCCTGAGATTACTGAATGTAGACATGAGTTATTTTCTATGTATCTTAAAGTTGCCTCATTTTTCTCCATTTGGAAGTTCTCTACTAATATTACTGTTATTTCTCTCTTCAAAATCATGGGTGGTGGGCTTAATCGAAGGGAGCTGAAGGACTGTTTGAAATGGAAAAACATGTTGAAAGTCTGGGAAAAACTTAGAAAGGGCAGCCTAACAACCTATATGGAACGTTTGCATGGGTCTAAAGATAGTGCTATGAAGGTGTTTGTTGAGTCTTGGAAAGATGGAGCAATTAATATTGTCGGTCTCACTATGAACATTATAGAAGAACTTATTATAGAGGTATCTAGGCTGAGCCTCAAAGGTATCAAATTTTACAGAGATAAGAAAGTTTCACAAAAGGCCATTCGATATTTCCCAAAATGTAAGGCTAAAGCACAAAGTTTGGTGAAAGATTCTAGTGGCTACTATGATGTTGTTGCTTTCAAGGAAACCTGGGTGATGGTTATGATGGTGGTCATGGAATACATTACCCTTGATGGTAGGTACAAACATGCCCATTCTTACCATTTTGTGTTGTCTGTCATTTCTGTCACAAGATTAGGGTGTCCCTGCCTTTTTATATTCTTCAATCCCTTTGCCTTAGTATTTCTGAGCATAGAAGGAAAGAGAAGAAACCCATCCTGCATGAGGGACTTATTCTCCTCATTATGGAACATATTAAGCAGAAGGCCATTTATAGCCCTATCATTTCTTTGCCCAAAACCTCTAGTTTGGCTAATAAATGTATGAGGGAGATGGTTGTTAAAGAGGAACCTCCTTCTGGGAAAAAATTAAAATATGAAAAGGATGTTGGGATGGATACTGACTCTACTATTGATAGTGCTAAAGGTTATGAGGATATGGATAACTTGACTGAGGAGGATAGTGATGCTTCAATTTGGGTGTCGAATATGGCCTCTGGGGATTATGAGAACATGGAGGAGGAGGCTGCTCAAACTACAGAAGTGGGGAACATTCCTATGGCTAAGAATAACAATGATGATGACAAGAAAGATGAGGATGTGGGTGGCCATCCGATCCCCATTTTGGTGGAGTATGATAGTTCTGAAGAACATGATGTGCCCATCTCCCCTAACTGGAAGTTGTCATGGAGGTCTATTTGGACATGCAGAAGGACACCCCTATTGCCAAGAAGGATTCCCCTATTGTGGAGAAAGATAATGTTCCTTCCTCTTCTCAGAACATTCCCTTTGTCAAAACTATTGATATGCAAGAATGGAATGTCCAACTGCTTAGAGAAGATATGGACAAAAAAATTGACCCTCCCTTTGGGGTTCTTTAGACTACAAAGGTGACCTCTATGTACTCATTTCGTTTGTTGAAATGGGTTTTTCAGGAAATAAAAAATTTGAATTTAAAATGTCATTCTATTTCTGCTAAGGTTGACTCCCTGTAGGAAATGTTGGAGCCTGGTCCTGGCAACATGGACGATGATAGGAATAAGAAGGTGTGGGATTTGCAAGTTAGAGTGGATAATCTGGAGAAAGCCATGAAGAAACATATGCATGATAATAACATGTTCATGGGTTCTTCCATGGATTGTTTTATGTCCATCAAAGCTGAGTTGGATTTTGGTTCCCCTAGCAAGAAACCTAAGGAGGATAATGAGAATGTGGGAGATGAGGGTCTTGGGAAATGTACTCAGTCAGCTAAAAGGAAAAAGATCCAAGATAGGATCCAGGAGCTTTCTGACTTCAATGCTGCTATAAAAAAGATCTAGGAGGTGAAGAAGGAAGTGGACAATACTCGTAAGAAGTTTTCTTAGCCCTCTGGGTTCCTGGTGCTGGCCTTTTTTGGTGTTTCTCTAGTTTTGGGTTTTTTGCTAGTGTCTAAGTTTTTGGCTTTTTTTGTTGCTTGTGGTTCTGGCAGACTAGGTCCCAGCCCTGTTTCTCTTCAGTATGCTTAATGTTACTATCTTTTAAACTCTAATTGTATGGGGTTTCGGGTCTCCTTCAAAACCTATTTTTTCCTGCAATCAAAAACAATCTTGTCCATGGTTGTCCATATTTTTTTATGCTCTAAAAATATTATTTTTCAGCACCTACTATTGATCCTATGTTGAGTACGTCGCCTACTATGAGGATCAGAACCATAGAGGTATTGTCGCCTGTAATGTCAACAACACATAGCATGACCATAGATGCAATGGCAATGCCTATTGGTAAGTATATTCCTCTTTTTCTCTCTCATAATTTATCATGCATTTATTTCACTTGAACTATTCTTTCTTAGGGGGCATTTTTTAATATTGGATTCATTTTATGTAGGAGGCAGTGAGGAAATTCTTGTATGTACTTGTGTTAGATGTATGAGAACAATAGAGAATTGTGTTCAATTGCTTATGAACAATGAAGATGGACTTCCCTTGAGAGTAGCCCAGCTTCCAGGTAGTTTAAAGATTGATCCTTTCATTTACTATACAATCTTATACTCATAATGTAATGCACTAACCCCATGTGCAGTCCCTTGCAATAACTAATAATCTCATTATTATTTTGTAGGGAATAATCTATTTTATGAAAAACTTAATGATGAAGGTTTGCAAATTTTTGAGCCGACCATATGCACATGGTATCATATTTTGATTTCATTGCTGGATCAGATTTCCTTTCATCCCTTTCTTCAAGTATATTAAAAGGTACCTTCACTTCATTTATGAATCTAATAGTTTTTTTCTTAAAAGGTGGCAATTACAAGATAAAGAGTTAAAGGATAAACTCATTGACTCTATGAAAAAAAAATTTGGACCCAACATCTTTCAAAGGTTTAGGCTCCTTGAGAAATTGGGCCAAGCTTTGAAGTATATTAGGGACAAATATAGGTCCCAAATAGAACGCAACCCTTATTACCAGCGGCCCCCCTATGTTCCCATTTTAATGAGTGGGAGAATCTTAAAAAGGATGCACTTGAGAGAAGCACAAGACATGGTGGATAAATACTATCACCCGAGGAAAGAAGGTATGTGATAATATTAATAATGAAATTATATACTATTTACTCTTTGTACTTATGTGATATAACATATTTCAAACATCACATAGGTTGCCTAACACATCAAAGGCAACATAAGCAAGAAAACAAAAGCACGACCAACACAAGCTCGGCTCGGGTGGATATTCAAAACTTGATGCATGAGTTGTTAGTATTAGTAAATGAAAAACCATATGCAAATATTTATAAATTGCAATCAATTTAGTTTTGATGAAATTCACTACAATAAAAAATCATGATACCAAGAAAAAATGTAGGAGTTGGAATTCAAAAAAAAGATTATAGAATAGGACAAGAAAATAGGCTACAAACAAGGCTATACAGTTGTGGCTAAACGATTCCTATCAATGAGTGTGCAAGGTTCTTCTCGTGGATATGTCAATTAGGTAAATAAGCCAATTGATTTTTATTTCAAGTTGAATACTTCACCAATGTAGTATTTGATGCTAAGTTCCAACATAAAGTGAATATATTTATTTTAAGGAAATGATGATTATATATTTGTTTAAAATTTTCAAGTGAATATATTTATATGTATTAAACTGAATGACTAACATTTCCTAGTATTTTTCTTGTATTTATATGTATATATTGTCAATTAATGCACTAATTATTTACATTAGAATGCAGCCTGTCGATCCTAATACACCATCAGAGCACGACAGAGGTGTCGATTCGAATGTGCATTGTAGTACTCAAGGTATACATTTTCTATTCAAATTTTGATTATTGAATTATTAATACAAGTAAACATTTTAAATTGAATTTGGTGTAGTAATAAAAATTTAATTATAATGTGTTGGGATTAATAAAATATTGTGTATTGCAGTTGCAGGGGATGTAGAGGTTGTTCCCGATGAGTGTGTTGATGTTCAAGCCGTTGGGCAAGATGATGTGGTTGGACAATGTAAAGAGCGTCATATTTATGTTTTTTAAAGTACTAAAATGCTTGTAACAATAATGATAATATGTTTTTAAATTAACCCCAATTATGATAATATATTTTTTAATTTAACCCTTTTATTTATTATTGCAGAGGACTCACCTTTGCAAAGGACAGTGAGATCACATGCACGGTCGAAAAGAAATGATGATGATGACATGGATATGCATCTGTAACAATTTAAGGAATCAGAAAAAAAGAAAAATTTTAAAAAGAAATGATTCTCATTTATGAAACTTGTACGATAATGACTGATATTTATGTCTCAATTTTTTAATCTTATGTGTTAATAAATGTTATGATGTGTTAATGAATGCTAATGAGTCTTATGAATGATAATGAATGTGTGTTAATGAATGCTAATTAATCTTATGTGTTAATTAATGTTGTTTGGAAATGATTTGATATTATAGTTTTTTGAGTAATTAATCATTTCTATGCAAAGTTTTATAGTTTTTGTGAAGATTTGATCAAGGAAAGTCATTAGTTTGTTGACTGTTCCAGGAAGATTGGTGTATGCAATAAGAAATGGAGTACTAAATGGAATACTTTGTGCCTGACATACTTAAATGGAATCCACCAAGAAGTATCAAATGATGAATGCTCAATTGTCATAATGACAAAGCATCAAAACCATCCATTTCTAGAACTTGATTTTCTAGTCTTAATGATTTTTCTTATTTCTTGTCATTTGTCCCTTTTTGTTTTCCTATGTATGTGCCTTGAATTTGACTTTCCCGTGTCTGAGTTTGTGCTAATTATGGAGTTTACCTTCTTTTGATGGTATATTTTAGTCACTCTATGTGGAATACTATTTTGTTCAATGTTTTATTTTAGCTTGATATTTTTCATTTTTCATATACACAGAGAAATGGGCAATTCTGAGACAAGTTTCTATGGCTATGATAAATTTCCCTCTGTGTTGACAAAATTGTTGACAAAATGATTTTTCAATGGTTGTATCTTCCATTAGAGCCACTTCATATGCACAGGTGATGAATATGCAGATTTTCCTAAGCAGTTCTGGGAACTGACCCAGCAACACACATGTACTATTGTGAAAATCATCACAAGTCCATTTGCTGCTAGGTCTAGTTCACAAAATTTTTTGGTCAAATCTGCATGTTTCACCTATTCATATACCGCAAGGATGGGCTGTGAACCCATGATGAGTAGCGAGAATGAATGGAGTACCAAATCAAACTTACGATGCCCTAGTTTAAGATTCAGAAAACATCAAAACAACATGAATATGGTGCCAATTAAATAGGGACATCAGTAATAAAATAATGCCAATCAATGATGCAAATATCTCACGGGCATGGAAAAATCACTGAGCATCAATATCAACATAAATCAAATGCATAAAAAATAAGCTCATAAACAATGCATGATGCCCTAGCTTGCAGCCTGCGGGCCATCAAGACATTTCCTCATAAAATGATCATAAACGGGGAGTACCACATAGTGAATATCAACAACAAAACAAATAAAGAGAGATCAAACACTTCACACAATTCCTTGAAGGTAATAGTAATGATTCCCTAGCGCTCATTTGTTGTAATGGCAAAGTAGCAGAATCGTCCATTTCTAGAACTTGATTTTCTATAGTCTTAATGATTTTTCTATAGTCCTAAAGATTTTTCTAAAGTCCTAATGTTTGTTTCTCTTCATAAATTAGGACTTGAATTTGAATTTTTGTTCACTTTTTTTATTTCAACTTGATATTTCATTCATTTTTTATATACACAGAGACTACACATGCTGATAAAAAAATGAGCTATTTGATTTAGGTTTATTGTTCATGATTGTAAATGGTTAATATTTCTGATGGTACTCCTTGGTGTATTCCATTTAAAAATAATCATGTTTCTATGACTGTGATAAATGTCCTTTGTGTTGAGAAAATTAGAGTTGAGAAAATGGTTGTTTAGTGTCTGGGGTAAAAGCACAATCAAGTGTCACCTTTTAAGCTAACTTATCAGCACAACTGAATTTTAGTATTTCTAACTAAAAATTAATTTTGGTCAAACATATGGTCTAGCTAGATTCATTCTAGCTAGGTTAGATAAGTTCTTTAACTTTTACAATTGGAAATATCTATTAAATGCATGTTTTATACCACTTTGGGTCCAATTACCATAAAAATAAAATTATTTCAGAAAAGTGGCGTTTCAATAACTCCTAATATTTTTAATGATCTTTTTTTAAAAATAAAAAATACTATTTTGTAGAGATCAAAGTCAAGAATATGCTCATATAGATTGTATAATGTTTTAACTAGACATAGTTTATTGTAATTAAAAAATATTGCAACTACGTATTTTAATAGTCAAGGAGATGTTGATTCAGAGAAAGAAAAAAATAGTAAATCATATTAAATAAATTTGAAAAACATATGGTGCACTAGAGGAGAGAGTCCTCTTCAAGAATATATATTTCTTTTTTTGATTGGGATAGACTTGTTATGAAAAATATGTTGCGAGATGAAAAATGCTGATTTCAGTGAGTTGGAATTTGAATTGTTATTAAAGAGAAAATATAGGTCACAAACCAATTTTTATTTCTTCATGAACTAGCTATATATGTCATCTATGACATATTTTGAAATTAGGGGAAAAAATATTTATTTACATATAATTTTTTGGTGGGAACTAGACCCCTAATTTTCAGCATTTTTAACAACTAAAAAATCATCTTTAAAAATTAAAAAAACATATCAATTATTATTCAAAAAAATTATTAAAAATATTAATCATAAACTTCATCCATTTTGTCACATTTAATTAGTTTACATCATCTTCAAATTCCAAACATAAATGTCATTTTTATACTATTGAAGTTGAACACCTTTGATTTTGTTAACCTTTTCCTTTGTAAAAGGGTGACAGCTTATTGTGCTTTTACCCTCTATATATGCAAGTTTCAAACAAATCATCCTTCTTCCACCAAAATTCTAGTCAATGTGCAAGTAATGATTCATTCCATTCAAGAAAGACCATGTCTAACAATATCAACCTAGAACAAAATAAGGAGTATGTAGAATTCAGTGTATGCAGAATTAGTTTTACAAAATTGGCCATGTTGATGATGATTATGAAGAATATTTGAAAATGTTGCACCAATCTGAATTGGATCAATCATCATTTTCAAGTCTTCTTCATCAATCACCATCATCCATTTGGTGATTCACTTGGTTTAGACTTATATAATAAGTATTAATGTATTTTTTAATTATAAAAAAAGTTCAATAATGGTTTTAGATGTTAACTATAACAATCTCTTGGTTTTAGGCAATGCAGAAGGAGGCACCTAGTTCAATATGCAATCTCAATTCATATGCATAGGATATTAGGTGGAGCTAAAAAAAGCAACAGGTTTGCATTTTTTATAGAGGTCTTTAATTAGGTATTTTAAGTTATAGACCATCGCGAACATTATAATTTTGACTCTTATAGGAGAGGGTAATGTCCTCGGTATGTAAGAAAATCAAGAATTTTTATTTGTTGGCTTGTTGAGGACATTCTCTCATCCATAGCTGCCAAATTTTTAACCTTCACGATGGTCTATAAATGAAAAAAATTATAGACTAAAAAATGTAAACATGGTGCATTTTTTCAGCTCCACATGTTATCCATGCATATTCTACACAGTTGCATGTGCATTCTCAATTAAGAGAGGGAAAATTGTTAGGAATGAATGCTAAATGTTTGGTAGCCATTCTATAGTAGTTGTTATTGCATTCATGACTATGATTGTCATTGATGTCAACACAGTGATTTACCAAAGACTTGCAGAGAAGTAGACAGAGTTTGGATTAGCGCATGTGGTTTATTGCAGTTGGAGCTATGCAATGTTGAGGATATACTCTTTGATATGTTATATTTCTATGGTTAAGAGCACAGACAATAATTCATGTATTCATAGAAGTTATGATCATTTTGGTGGAAGCAGTATTCAGGTAGTGTTCCTGAGTAGCAGTTTGTGGAAATCAGATGATATCTCCTAATCGGGATGGAATCTAGTTTTGTGTAGTTAAAGGAAATTTTAAGACACATTGATAGTGATGTGAATGACAGCATAGACTTTGAGGTCACATGAGTGAAGATTTATTGTATTTGGAAGCTGACAGATTTATTGAATTTGTGAAGGAAGACATGCGAAGTACAGAGATTTGAAATTGAGATCTGATGTAATAATGAGTGTGGTTTGGCATAGTCAGAGAAGAGGTAACATATTATTCTATTGAGTAATGTAAAGATTATTTGGACAGTGTGTTCAGTGATCTTACCCTGAAGTTGTTTGGGCAGTGGGTCCTTCTGTCTTCCATAACTCTTAATAGGGTTAGAATCTTTTAACAGGGATTCAAAATCTGCTAACAATAATTCATATGTACTGAATGTATTTCATAAGACTCCTAAAAGAGTCCATCCTTTCACAAGGAATATTCATTTTAGTGCATCTTTAGTGGGCATCATTCCCACCGGGGTTTATTCTTTGATCAAGAGGTTCCCTAGTCAACATATCTTGTGTCATTGTGTCATTGTGTATAAATATCTTTCTATGGTTGGTAATTATATTGCTTATATGGTTTAATGATGTTGAAGATGATAAAAGTTATAATTATCTAATAATTGATTCACACCCCCCCCTCTCAGTTATCTTGGTGGACTTTACTTTCTAACAATTGGTATCAGAGGAATAGGTCCTTGAAAAAGAAGTTTAACAGCTTAAGGAGATCCATGGAAAATTTTAGGAAAGAAAGCCCTAAGTTTGATGGAGTAAATTTTGACAGCTTGAAAGAAAAGATTAAGACACACCTACTATGTTTAGGACCAGGTTATTAGTTGATTACAAAGAATAATAATACTATCATTGAAGAAGACAATCTTGAAACATGTACTGCGAATGAGAGAGATCTATTCATGTGTAACATACTTGCAAGATAAGCACTTTTGACAGCACTTCCAGAGAATGAGTACAGTCAGGTAAAATATTTGAAAAAAATCTCATGAAATTTGGAATGCTTTACAGTCTACTTTTGAAGGTGATGAACATGCAAAAAGAGTTAGATTACATAATTGGATATGTGCATTTGAAGATATAAGAATGTTGGATGATGAATATATTAGAAGCTATATTGTTAGAATGTCAGAAATCATTACAGGTATAAAATCTTATGGAGGAACAAAGACAAAGAATGAAGTGATATGGAAAATTCTAAGGACATTGACTCCTGTATTTAAGTAGACAACACAGATGATTGAACAAGTGATACCTTGTACAACAAACTTTACAAGAGAGACTCTTCTTGGAAGGTTGGAAGTAGTAGAAATGAACCTGAGATTATCAGGAGACTTACCTAGAATGGAGACAACATTCTATGCTCTTAGTGTTCACCCTACTTTGTCAAGAAGCATCAGTGTGAGCGGAGATTATGCTGGCAGCAGTAGATCTAGAAATGAAGAAGACAAGAAGATTGAAGAAGGTATTGCCTTGGTTGTGAAAAGAGAGCCAGACGGTAAGAAAATATTTAAATGTTGGACTTTTCAAGAATATGGTCATTTTGCATCTAAATTTCCTAAGAGATTTAAAAAATATAGAAACAATTTCAAACCTAGAAGATCTAAAGAATGTTATTATGCTAATGATGAAGATCTTGAAGCTAGTATAGAAAAAACTTTAAGTGAAAGTGATACTGAAAATAATGATGACATAGGATTTGTAGCAATTAAAGAAGAGAATCCTGAAACTGATGTTAAGGAAGAAAAAGCTTTAGTTTCTCAAGTTGAAAAGAAAGCTGATTGGATTATAGATAGTGGTTGTTCACATCATATGACTGGAGACATGAAAAAGTTCATAAAGTTGAATGAATATGATGGAGGAGTTGTTAGAGTTGGAAATAATGCACCTTGTTTGATTAAAGGTATAGGATCTATTACTCTTGATGGAAAGACTAATACTAATGATGTTTATTTTGTGGATGGATTGAAACATAATCTTTTGAGTGTTGGACAGTTAGTTGATAAGGGATATCAAGTTTGGTTTACTGAGAAAACTTGTGTGATAAAGGATAAAGATGGAAATTTGATTGGAACTGGATCTAGAACTAGAGGTAATGTATTTCAGTTGAATCCTACTGAGATGACATGTTTGATTACTAAGATTGATGATAGTTGGTTATGGCATAGAAGGTTTTGTCATATAAACTTTGATAACATTGTGAAAGTAAGTACTACACTTGCAGTAAGAGATTTACCTAAAATTATGAAGCCTACTAACATGATTTCCAAAGAATGTGTAATGGTTAAATAGAAGAGAAGTTATTTTCCCAGTAAGGAGTTTACATCTATAGAGAAGCTGGAGATTGTTCATATAGATTTGAGTGGTCCTACTAGGACTAGAGGATTCTATGGAGAAAGGTATTTTATGATTCTTGTTGATGATTTTACAAGAATTGTATTTCTTAAAGAAAAATCTGAAGCATTTGATAAGTTTAAGATTGTTAAGAATAAAGTTGAGAATGAATCTGGAATGAAGATTAAATGTTTGAGATCTGATAGAGGTGGAGAATTTACTTCTAGAGAGTTTAATACCTTTTGTAAAGAAAATGGCATTAAGAGATAGTATTCAACCCCTAGAGCACCTGAACAAAATGGCATTATAGAAAGAAGGAACAAATCAGTGACTAAAGCAGCAAGAGCTATGTTATTTGAAAATAATTTGGTGAAGATATTCTGGAGAGAAGCAGTGAACACAACAATGTATACAATGAATAGAGTACAAATCAGAGTAGAAACAGACAAGACACCTTATGAATTATGGTTTAGACATGCACCCTCAGTTAAGTATTTTAGAATTTTTGGAAGCAAATGTTATATAAAGAGAGATGATGATGTTGGAAAGTTTGATCCTAGAAGTGATGAAGGTATATTTGTTGGATATTCTTTGAAAAGAAAAGCTTATAGATGTTTCAATAAAATAACTAAGACTATTGTTGAAAGCGCAAATGTTAAACTTGATGAAAAATTCAAAATTCAGGAAAGAATGCTTGATTATGAATCAGATGAAGAAGCTCATCCTCAACCTAACACTAGATCTACTAAATTATTTTATGAAACTGATAGTGATTTGTTGAATGAAAGCCACAGTGAAGTCATTGAAGAACCTACATCTGAAGAGAGATTTGAGACAGTGACACCTAGCAAGAGCTTGTTAAGAAATCATCCTATTGGATAGATTATTGGGAGCATCAAAAGAGGAGTTCTAACTCAAAATAAGGCACAAGAATAGTTATGTTTGTTTCTCAAATTGAACCTAAGACTACTAATGAAGCTTGTGAAGATGAAAGTTGGACTAATGCTATGAAAGAAGAACTAGATCAAATTGAAAAGAACAAGACATGGGAATATGTCCCTAGACCTAAAGACAAGAATGTTATTGGAACTAAATGGGTATTCAGAAACAAGATGAATGAACAAGGAGAAGTAGTAAGAAACAAAGCAAGATTGGTATGTAAGGGTTACTCACAACAAGAAGGAATTCACTATGAAGAAACCTTTGTACCTATTACAAGAATTGAAGCAGTAAGAATGTTTTTGGCATATGCAGCTTACAAGAAATTCAAAGTATATCAGATGGATGTGAAGTCAACATTTCTAAATGGAGAATTGGAAGAAGTCTACATTGAGTAGCCTAAAGGTTTTCCCTTAACTCAAGAAGGAGACATGGTATGTAAATTGAAGAAAGCTTTATATGGACTTAAACAAGCACCTAGAACTTGGTATGCAAGACTGGATGAGTATTTGTTAAAATTGGGATTTACAAAAGGAATAGCTGATAGCAATTTGTACACAAATGGAATTGAAAATGGTTTGTTAGTTATAGTTATTTTTGTTGATGACATTATCTTTGGAGGAGAAGATGAAGCTAGTGACAAATTTGCTAATGAAATGAAGAATGAATTTGAAATGAGTATGATTGATGAGATTAAATACTTTTTGGGATTATAGATAACACAAAATAATGATGGTATCTTTGTAAGTTAGACAAAGTACTTGAATGACTTGTTGAAAAGATTTGGAATGGAGGATTGTAAACTAGTTGGAACATCCATGGTGACCAGACATAAGTTATCTAGCACAGATGAAACTCATGCAGTAGAACAGAAGAAATACAAATCTATGATTGGAGGATTATAGTATTTGAATCATACAAGACCTGATATAGCACATTTAGTTGGAATTGTAGCAAGATTTCAAGCTGAACCTAGAGAATCACATTATGCAGTAGTAAAGAGGATACCGAGATATTTAAGAGGCACAATGGACTATGGACTATGGCATGAAAAATCTGATGATTTTACCCTATGTGCATATACAGATGCTGATTAGGGAGGTAGTGTTGATGATAAGAAAAGCACTAGTGGTGGAGCATTTTTTCTTGGAGGAAAATTAGTTTCTTGGTTAAGCAAGAAGCAGAATTGTATCTCATAAAGCACAGTAGAAGAAAAATATGTAGCAGTAGCAAACAATTGTAACCAAATAATTTGGATGAAGCAAATGCTGAAGGATATTAGAATAAAATTTGTTGAACCTATTGTCATACATTGTGACAACACCAGCATAGTTAGTATGTCTAAGAATCCTATATAACATTCTAAGACAAAGCATATAGAGATTAAGTATCATGTTGTAAGAGAGAAAGTTGCTGAGAAAGAAGTCAGACTTGAGTACATAAGTACAAAGGAGCAGATAGCAGATATATTCACAAAGCCTTTGCCTAAGGATACATTTGAGTATTTGAGAGGTATGCTTGGGGTTATGCCCCAACCTGCTTTTGAGAAGTGATGCAGTTGGTTGCATCCATCTAGTGGTATATGAGCCTTATCTTTCTTTTGGACTAGATGTTGGTACTTCCTCTATGGGGGAGTATGTGTATCTGAGCTGAGTCATGAGGACTCTAGTAAATGTATTTTCTAAAAAGTGTCTTTTGACATTGAGTTGTTGTTGACATAGTGATGGAATTTTTGTCATTGATGTTAATGGGGAGAAGTATACATGAAAAACAATCTGAGACATCTGTTGGAGAGAACTTAATAGGATAATGAAGCAAGATTTGATTAATGAAGAGGATTTGAAGAAGCGGTGTTGCAGTATTGGATTTTTGGAACATTGGATATTTTTCATCTATGTTGCCATCATTGCCAATGGGGGAGATTATTAGGAATGAATGCTAAATGTTTGGCAGCCATAGTTTGGATTAGTGCACATGGGTTATTGCAGTTGGAGCTATGTGATGTTTTTGATAGATAAAAGTAGCAGAAGGGTGTTGGCCCATAGAATAGAGGACTAGTAGCACATTAATAGCATATTAATGTAACTAGTCAAGCAGTAGTAACAGGATAACACTGTTTAGCAGTTTTAATCTGCCTCTATCAAAAACAAAAGTCACCTTACTAAACATATGAAATAACCCAGAGTATCTAGTATCAATAGTATCAAGTAAATTATCAAGTAAAGTATTAATAAAAAGCCACACAGGGCTATCCAGAGAGCAGTAAAAGCTAATAAAAACCCCATTCACAAAAATGGGGGACCTAGGGTTAAACCCTTTCAAAATTGACCAAAACATAGGAACTAAGCTAATTATTTCCACCCAACTGCTTAGATAGAAAAGTAGTTGCTCATTCTTCCTACAAAAATAGGAGGAGGTCCTTGTTGTCCTCGTTCGCTTCCAGAGTGCCACTCGCCAGCTTATCCTACAAATGACAAAGAGTCATCATCGATGCATGCATAATTTTCAAACCAAATTTATTGGTTAGCCTACATTGGTCATCAGCTCCTGCATCTTATTCTTTATCTTAGCAATCTCCTTGTCCAACTTCTCAAACCTCTTCTTAAGAGTCCCTTTGAGCTTCATTCTATCCTCTAGGGCTTCAATGTTGTGGATAGGGGAAGGGGGCTTCTCCAGCGGATTGTGAGCTGGGCTTAGGGACGGGGAAGAGATGAAGGGGGCTTCCATGGTAGGTTGGGGTTTAGGAGCAGGGATATGAGGGGGGCTCATGTGGTCTTCTAAAGAATCATTCATGGACTCGGTGGATTGGAAGTCCTTATTAGACATGGAAAGCTCTTTAGTCACCATTTCCAGTAGTTTAGTTTTGCATTGCTCTTTGGCCAGTCTATTAGACCTCCTTCTACCTGACCCACTCAAGTCCACCTCCAGGTTGACCTAGCTTTCCAATATTTTTCTTTTTTTGCCCTTATAGCCGGTCTTTGGGGTACTATCATCCTCCTTCCTATTTTTCATATCCTCAAACTTAGAAACATAAGACACATCTTGGGCATCCTTCCTAAGAAATAGATTTTTGACACATTTTTTCTGACTCTTACCCTCTTTGGTACCAGGAATAGTATCCTAGGTAATATGGACGGACAAGGAGGAGGACTGGGTGGGGTTTTCATTTTTGGCTAGGGAATCCTCTTGTGTCATTTCCTAGATAACCGGGGGGGGGGGGCTGAGGTGCAGGACAAATGGCTTTGTGGAATTGATAAAGGTAGAGGAGGAGGCCCTGGTGAAGGATAAACATTTTCTTATCAGGGTTCTCCTTGATGTCAAGGATGTTGCTTTCAATGGAGTGCAGTAGGAAGAAGGGGATGAATATTAAATCTTTGTTCCTCACGTGGTTTAGAAATGGAAAGTGGTAATAGTAGAAGATAGTGAACTTACCTTCCAAAGTGAAGTATTTCATCACAATGAGGCAAATTTTTGGCCAAAAATCTAGCAGCTCCTCCTTGTTGAAACCCCCCTGCTTTTTCACTGGTATCTCACCATCCTTGAAGAACTGGTTAAGGCTAGTTGGGTTTGGGGTTTGAATGGTTTTCTTGTATTTTCTCCCCTTCATGGATAGCCCAGTTTCCTTGGCTATCACTTCCTCATTCAGCTAGAAATGAATACCACTGATAGAGATATTTTTGTTATTCCAAGATGACACAAACTATTTGGATATACGTTCATTGTGCCCACACTTCATTCTCTCCATGAAGCCCCAAATTCCGCTCTCCTTGTAGTAATGAGTCACCAGTGCATTTGAGGAGAAGATTTCATTAATTTTATCAGGTTCAATGTGGAGAGTGTTGCCTACCATTTCAATATTCAGCCCCTCCTTCACCAGAATAAGCTGATAATCATAGAGCTGAGTATCTCTGCAAAACTTGATAAACCCTTTTCAATTATAGAAAAGCCCCAAATATAACTTAAACTACAAGTTTTGGGAAAATTTTTGGGAAACGGGCTCCGTATCGCCAAATCCAACAAATCTCCAAGTGCCATTAATAGTAATAATAGCAAGGATACACTTGGTGTCCTCTTTGGCCAAGTAAGCCCTTTGATTCAGACAACATCTACTCCACATGTTTAAAGGGTAATTATGATTCTTTATGGGAAAAAGGGTTCTCTTTTCCATAATCACAAAAATCATCGAGACATGGCAGCACGTGATCTAGTGAGGATTCACAATGAATAAAATATCGTGGCACATTTAAACTTTGATATTCATTTCTCCCCCAATGATTTGCTGAGTCACTAGGGGTAAATCACAAACCACCCTCTAATTGCTGAGTTTAGCTTGCCTTAGGCCCATTGTCGCCATTGAGTCAGCAATGGAATTCCCTTCCATGTACTGGTGAGTTATGGTGGTGCTTTGGAAGCTACACATCAGCTCACCGATCTCCCTAATGATAGGTCTGGCCTGCCACCCCACACTAGCACCACTTTTGATAGCATCAACCACCACCATGGAATCCCCCTCGATTTCCAGATACCTGACATTCAATTTTTTTGCAAATTTAATCCCCCAGAGAAGATCCATGTCTTCTGCCTGGGTGACCATGCTATTGTTGATAGGACTGGCATAGGCCAGCAGGCAGTCACCCCTGTGATCTCTCAAGATGCCACCCCCACCTTGGCTTATATTATTTTCCACCCCGTCAAAATTTAATTTAATCCATCCTCTGGGGGGGGCCACCCATTTGGTGGCTTTTCTAGCTATTTTTTTAGCATCATCAAACCTGGAGAACTCGGCAAGGATGTTCCACCTTTCAGCAAAAATTAGTTACCAAGTAGTAGGAGGGTAGGGAGGGAGCTTCCATTTGGCCATCCTAATATTTTCACATAAGAGCTTACTTCCAATGTGGAGGCAAGCATCAGGATTGATATTCTCCTCTCTAAAGATCCTATTGTTCATCTTCTTCCAAATGGCCCAGTAGATGTGGGGGGGTAGCAAATGCCATAAGAGCTGGAGGAGGGGGTGATTTGAGGGGGCTCTCCAGTTATTAAATTGATGCACTTCTCTATCCAGGGCCCACGAGATACCTAACTTGCCTATAACTCCATGCCATAAACTAGAGGCATAGTCACAGTGGATGAACAAGTGGTTCACAGTTTCCTCTTCCTTCTTACATAGAATACATCTATTTGCCATGGGGATGCCCCTCTTTATTAGGTTATCATAGGTTAGGACCTTACCATGCATTAAGGTCCACCAAAAGAAGTTAATTTTAGGGGTGAGCTGGGGAATCCACACCTTCTTCCAGTCTTGCTGGTTACCCACCTCCTTTAGAAGCAGATTATAAGCTGATTTGACAAAGAAAGTACTAGCCTAGGTGGGGGCCTAGATAATTGAGTCCTCAAGACCTGAGATTCTAACCTTAGTAGTAATTTCCATGAGGTCATTGGCTGAATGTTGCAGATCTGGTCTATTCCTTAACCACCTAGGAATATCTTCCCAATCCCTGCCAGTGATATAGTTAGAAGCTCTGTTACCCAGGATAGGTCTGATGTGATCCATAAGGGGTTTGAAACTGTAGCCTAAATTAGGTTGGTTTTCTATCCAATTTTCATTCCAAAACCTGATGGATCTTCCATTCCTGATTTGCCAGAGAACACCTTTAGAGAGAAGGGTCCTACATTTGCATATGTTCATCCATGGTTTGGAGCCGCTGGGGAGGTTGTCATCTTGGAACATTCTCCTATAGGGGTGTCCTTGGAGGTATTTGGATTCCATAAGTCTGCACCAATCCACCTTTCCTTCTATAAGCTTCCAGGCCACTTTCGTGGTAAGGGCTTTATTCATCAGCCCAATTTTCCTTAACCCCAGGCCTCTCATTCTCTTTGGGAGGCAGACAATATCCCAATTCACTAGAGACATCCTCTTTTTTTCTTCAGATCCTGCCCACAGAAAAGTCCTCTATATCTTTTCAAGTTTTTCCACCATGTAGCCTCTGATTTTAAAGAGAGAAAGGAAGTAGATAGGGATTCCTTGGAGAGTGGAGGCCATGAGTTGCAGCTTACTAGCATTGCTCAGAAACTTCCCCTTCTAGCCAGCAAGTTTATTTTGGGTTCTTTCTAGGATGGAATTCCAAAAATCTTGGGACACCTCTTTAATAGTAAGGGGGAGGCCAAGATAAGTAGAAGGGAGAGAGGCCACCAGCAAGCCCAAGATTTGAAGCACCTTATTTTGTGTCTCTATGGGGGTGTTAAAGAAGAACAACCTGCTCTTCTGATAGATGGTGCACTGCCCTGAAGCCCAAGCATAACTTTCCAGAATTTGTTTCCACTACATGGCCTCAATAACTGAGGAATAACCAAAGAGGAAGGTGTCATCCACAAATTGTTCTAAAAGCACTTGAGGACTAGTGGAGGCAGGTTTGACACCCATTATTCTCCCCGTGGTAGACAACATACAAAGGTTCCTACTAATCACATCAGCCACCATAATAAAAAGGTAAGGAGAGAGGGGGTCCCCCTGTCTAAGACCCTTCTTAGGTTTAAAATAACTACCAGGGGATCCATTCACAAGAACAAAAAGGCTGGTAGTTTGAGTACATTCTTGAATGATCTGGATGACCTTATCATTAAACCCCATTTTAGCAAGAATTTTAATCAGAAAGGACCAATTAACTTTGTCATAAGCTTTGGAGATATCCAGTTTAAAATCCATACCTGGAATTTTTCTTCTATCCATAGAGTGGATTATTTCATAGGTGGCTATGGCCACATCTAAGATCTGTCTTCCCGACATGAAGCCTTTCTAAGTAGTGCTTATAATCTTGTCCAGTAGAAGCTTGATTCTGCCAACCAGGATCTTGGTGAGGATTTTATAAAAAGTATTGCATAGGCTAATGGGCCTGAAATCCATCATAGTGGTAGGATTATCATGTTTAGGGACAACACTATGTAGGTTTGATTATGTTGCCTGAGAATATGACCCGTCCTAAAAAAGTCTCTGGCCCCCCGAATAACATCGGTCCCCACAATGTCCCAATACTCCTGAAAGAATGCCGGAGGAAAGCCATCTAGACTAGGGGCTATATAAGCTCCCATAGCAAAAACCACCTTCCTAACCTCATCATCCAAGACCTGCTCCATGAGCATGTTATTGTCATTGATCATTATAGCACTTTGGATGTGGTCTAGGAGTTGATTTTGGATGTTGTCTGGGCAGATAGGACCCACATTAGAATACAACTCCTTGAAGTAGTTGACTGCCACTAGGTTGATCCTATCCTTTTCCTTAACTTCATTCCCTTCTTCATCCTTAATAGTAGAAATAATATTTCTTCTTTTATGGATGCATGCAGACCTATGGAAGAACGTCATGTTCCTATCACCTTTAGTAAGCCACTGGACATGGGATCTCTACTTCCAGTAGATTTCTTCTCTTTTCATGGTTTCCTACCACTTGTTCCTAGTCAACTCCTCCTTAGCCTAGACTTGGGGAGGGAAGTTACCAGTAGTCAACTGTGCCTGGAGGGAATCTAAGGTTCCAAATAGTTCCATCTTTTCTTTGCGAAAGTCACCAAAGTTATGCTTGCTCCATCCTTTAACCTTCCTATGGATAATTTCAAGCTTTCGGGCTATCCTGAACATAGCAATACCCTTGATATTAGTCTTCCACAAGAATTTCACTTGATCCCTAAAGGATGGATGAGAGCACCACATAATTTTCAAATCTAAAGGGAGTCCGCTAACCTTGGGGGTGTTGAACCAATAGAGGAGGAGGGGGTTGTGATCCGATGTCATTCTAGGGAGGGAGGATAGGGATGAGTTCAGGAAGATGTCCCATGAAGGGGTGGCCATGGCATGATCTGACCTCACCTGGATGAGGTGGGGGCCTTTCCTATTGTTGGACTAGGTGAAAGGGTTTCCTTTCAGACTGATGTTAGAAAGACCTGTGGAGGAGATAAATTGAGCCAGCTCCCCCATACTATCTGAGTAATCCACCAGATCCCCCCACTTTTTTGAAGGGTAAATGGGGGTATTGAAATCACCAGCCAATAGGAAATTCATAGAGCAATCCTGATCTAGATGGTGGCCAAGATCAACCCATAGAGAAGCTCTACTTGAGTGAGTATTAGGAGCATAGATAGGATTATATGCGATGTTGAGGATATACTCTTTGATATTTTATATGTCTATGGTTAAGAGTGTAGATAGTAATTCATTTATTCATGGAAGTTACGATCATTTTGGTGGAAGCAGTATTTAGGCAGTGTTCCTGAGTAGCGGTTAGTCAAAATTGGATTATATCTCCTAATCAGGATAGAATCTAGTTTTGTGTAGTTAAAAAGAAGCTGAAGACACATTGATAGTGATGTGGATGATAGCACAGACTTCGAGGTCGTACGAGTGAAGATTTATTGTATTTGGAAACTGACAATTTTGTGTAATTTTGGTGTAGCGTGTGGAAACTTTGTGGTGTAAAGGAAGCAATGTATTTCCTTGTTGTAGTGTGTAATATGTAGTTGTGATGTGGTGTAGTGATTGTGTGTGATGCTGTATGCATGAAGTGAAGAAAAGAGCTAAGTATGAAAGTGAATTTGTGAAGGAAGACATGTGAAGTACATAGATCTAAAATTGAGATCTGATGTAATAGTGAGTGTGGTTTAGCACAGTCAAAGAAGAGGTAATGTATTATTCTATTGAGTAATGTAAAGATTATTTGGATAGTGTGTTCAGTGATCTTACCCTGAAGCTGTTTGGGCAGTGAGTCCTTCTATCTTCCATAACTCTTAAAAGGGTTAGAATCTTTTAACAGGAATTCAAAATCTCCTAACAGGGATTCATATGTACTAAATGTATTTCATAAGACTCCTAACAGAGTCCATCCTTTCACAAGGAATATTCATATTAGTGCATCTTTTGTGGGCATCATTCCCACTGGGGTTTACTCTTTGATCAAGAGGTTCCCTAGTCAACATATCTTGTGTCATTGTGTTATTGTGTATGAATATATTTCTATGGTTGGTAATTATATTTCTTATATGGTTTAATGCTATTGAAGATGATAAAAGTTATAATTATCTTATAACTAATTCACCCCCCCCCCCTCTCAGTTATCTTGGTGGACTTTACTTTCTAACAAAAATCTTATTTTGGATACGAGGGAGAGAAGCCAAACACATAAAGAACATGCACATAAACATGACAGTTGAGAAACATAAATGTAGATATCACAATAGTTGAAAAATATAAATGTAGATATCATGGTCACAATTGTTTGTAGACTCAACATAATTGAACGGTATACCCAGATGATGCAACACAACCACTACTCCTTTGGTTCCAAGTTGACACTGCAGAATCCAAAAACCATAGATAAGGAATAAATTTAGAGAGTAGAGGAGGGTCATAATGACCAAAATAATACAGGGTCCCTGTATTTTTTTGGTCTTTATGGTCCTCCTCCTCCATTCTCTAAATTTATTCCTTATCTATGGTTTTTGGATCCTGTAGTGTCAACTTGGAACTGGAGGAGTAGTGGTTGTGTTGCATTGTCTGGGTATACCACTCAATTATGTTGTGGCTCCAAAAAATTGTGACCATGATGCCTACATTTATGTTTTTTAGTTGTTGTGTCCCATGACCCCTTATGACCCTTTATGACCCTTTATGATCGCTAAGAATACATCTTAGAGGTCTTAATGTGTCATAAAGTGTCATAAGAGGCTCTTGAGAGGGGCCAGCTGAGCTTCCACCTTCACGTGGTTGGCCTTGTTAAGTAGAGATGTGTGTGTGTGTGAAAATTGTACCTAGCTGTGGACACAACACTTCAGTAAAATATTAGAGGTTAGCAAAATTGACATCAAATAAATGAAACTAAGCTAACCGGGTGATTTACTTCCTTCTAGTACATGTGAGTATGGTATTCTCAAATTATACTGAGATCAATGATGACACAACACCTAAACAAAGGATTTGAATGCAAAAAGAATAAAAACTATATAAATGCAGATTAATCTATTTTTTTTGTATTTTCTATGCAATAGGGTGAAAAAATTGATATGAATCTAAGCTAGAATGAAATTGAAATGATATGAAGATTATTCTAAGAATTATATGAATGATATGATATGAAAACTATGCAAAACTATGACCAACAATGAAAGATCTCACAAATCACCTCTTGCAAGTGCTTAATCCTTCAATCGCCAATTCACCGGAGTAATTGTGCAAATTTGAGTTATAATTTCGCTAGAGTAAGTATGCAAATTTGAGGAATATCATTGTGAAGAGTTGAGCCTTGTTTTTATAGAAATCCAGGGCTTGAGGATGCATTGAGAAAAGCCATAAATCACTCTTGATAAACTCAGGTTGATTTTTGAGTTAACAAAAAATTAAGAATAAATAAACTCATAAAATCATGCAAAAGCAATTTTTATCTCAAAATAGAGTTTAGTTCTCTTTTTCAACCCATCATCAGATGTTGAGTTTAGAAAGTTAACAAATTGAAATTGATCATTAATTTAAAGTTAACTTCTTTTCTGATTATGTATGATTTAATATGAATTAATTTAATAAATAAAGTGATTTGTTTTCAACATAATTGATTTTGAATTAAAATAATTGATTTATGGGATAATCAATTATTTAATCAAACTTTATTCCCATTAAATCATTAAAATTGACAACTTTGATTTTAAATCAATTAAATAAATATTCAATTGATTGTTTGTAGGAATTTTGATTTATTGTCAAAATAAAAACAATATTAATTAGGAATAAATGCAATAAATCTAATTAAATAATTAAGTGGTAGAATTAAATTAATTAGTTAAATATTCATCATATTCAATTAATCAACTTTAGGATTAATAATGACATTTATCGCCAAATAATATTCAATTAAAGATAATTAATTTTAGAATAAATAAGGAATATTCCCCGATGCAGAATTAAGATAATCAATTAGGTTTTTGATAAACTGATGTGTAGATGTGCCTTAGGTTAGGATTTTGATGTCAATTTCGATCGATTTGAGGATGTAAGAGGTCAATGAACCTATAGCCCACTTTTGGGGTATTACATTTTGCCCCTCTTTGAATTACTGTGCGAAGCGTAGTGGTTCAAAGATTACTCTATTTTTTATAAAGATGTTGAAACTGATTTGAAAGATTAACCGATTTTGAGATAGAAACTGATTTATAAGATTTTAAAGATGTTGAAACTGATTTGAAAGATTAACCGATTTTGAGACAGAAACTGATTTATAAGATTTTAAAGATGTTAGGTTTAGGTCCTTATTGACCAAAGATAATGTTAACTATAGCAACAATGAACCGGTGATTACGAAAAATTATCAAAATTCCTGATTCTGAACCTTATGATTATGAAGAACTGAGTGACCGGATTGTAGACCAGAATGTCCAAAGGAATCGTAATTGGTATCACATCTGAATCCTTCAATTACGAAGAAACAAGGAAATAACACTAATGAAATGATGGTTACGAAAAGCTGATACAGTTTACAAGATAGATTAGGATACCAGATTGATATGGATCTCGATGAATTTGATATGCCCTAAGCGATGAGGTCTTTTGATGAATCAGCAACTAGACGTGGTTGTTGTCTTGATTACTGAGGAAAGATTTGATTTATAGAATAAGATTTACAGACTTTGAATGATGTGCAATACCATGCCCCCTTCAGGATAAAACTTGAAATCTGATAAGAAAAGTCAATGTTAAATGGTTTAGAAGCATGTTAATTGATTTGAGAATTGGTTATACACATTCGAGAATGCATTCTGCATCGTTTGGAGGTCCAAAAGACCAAGTTTGACTAGGTTTTACCATGTGTTGACCATGGTTGACCAAGTTGAAATTTGAATAGCTTGATGTGAGATAGTCATTTAAGTTGAAAATGGATTTCTTTGATGATTGAAGGTTGATTATGCAAGTCGTTAATAATATAAATGATCTTAGATTTCAATTTTGATCTTGAAAATGGATTCTACTTGTTGTTTCATTGGAGGGACCATTCATACAATGCTCAATCCTTGTGTCACATTTAGCATTTTTGTTTTTGAAGAATCATTTAAGTGTTCAAGCAATTTGTGAGACCATGCAAACATGCAAAGTGCAAAATGACATGCAGAATGAAATGCAAACCTAAGACCTAGGACCTAGTCATTGATCATGTGTCAGTCTTTTTCATCATTGAACTTTTAGGTAACTGGATAAATCAATACAACATCCACTAGTTAGGAAACTATAGACATATGCATATTGATTTGTATGCATAAGAATCAATACAACGCCCACTGGTTAGACAACCATGCACATATGAATATTGATTTTATTTTCAAAATGTTGGATTAGATATAAGCACCAAGGCATAAATGCCAAGATGACCTGAATATCATGTCCATTTTGATATAGAAATTTGTATAAGCATTAAAACATAAATGTCATGATGACCAGAATATGCCTTGCATAACAAACATATCAAGTAGTCAAGAGATCATTCTAAATCCAGTGTGAATTATCCATAGTGACCCTCTATCGTTCACATCCTTAGGTAAGATCGTGTTTCACAGTAGGAGTAAGAAATTTCTCAAAAAGATAATAGTTAGATCAAACTTCTTTGAATTTTCCAAGTATCAATGGTCGAGGTACTCATGGCCATCCAATACATGATGGAGGCTCTTACAGATGGACACCATTTCAATCCAAAATTTCCAAAGTTGTTAGATTTTCACATACAAGCAGAAAACAAAGAAAAGATTATGCCCCCAATCATCACTCTCTAAATCCTATAAAGGACATCATCAAAGAGCTCGAAAGTACAAAATATGCAAAAATCTCAATGCGAATCAGTAAGCATACAAGGATATAAAAACAATGAAGCAAAGATTGTTTTCATTGATGTTTGTTTGTGTTGTAGATGCAAAATCCTTTCTGGTGAGGAGACTGACTAATTGACTCGCATGAAGCTTCAAAGGACCTTGACTAGATATGACTCATCTAAGGTATATTGGAGACCATAAGATATGACATTGATTACCCCCAAGTTTGAAACATTGATAGGAGATAGATGCTTGAGCCAATTGGTGTACAAACTGACTTATTGAAAATAGGAATACAAAAACAAATCGGGAGGTATGTACAAACTAAAGCAAGACTGCAAGCTAGGAAAGACCAAGATTGCACTGATAGATGGAGCATTTTGAACAAGTGGCACCCTTTTTCTAGGTTTTCACCATGTTGGCAAAGATTCTATTTTTTCTACCAAGGCACTTGTTTCTAGGTTTTCACCAAGGCACTTTTTCTTTTTCTCATTTTTTTTGTATTTTTCATTTTTTCCATTTTTTTGTACTTTTGATATTTTTTATTTTTTGTGATACATCAAGGTGCCTATTTGCTAGGTTTTCACCAGGATGATCATTTTTTCAAGACTTTTTCCAATTTTAAAGATTTTTTCAAGACAATTTACCATAGACTAAATGCTTTAGGCATAGAATTTTTTTAGATGGAGAATGTTGATTGGTTCTCAGAGCTGTTCTCCTTTAGTCATTAATATTTGATAGGCTCTAGAGCCAAAAGTAGTAGTGATTACAAAGGGACCTAGCCAGTTGGGTTCAAACTTCCCCTTGTGTTCTCTATGTGATTGATTTTTAGGATTCTCTCTCAAGACTAGATCGCCAACCTGAAATTCTCTATGTCTAACTTTCTTGTTGTAGCCTCTAGACATTCTCTTCTGATATACTTTGAGATGATCATATATTGTTTGTCTACGCTCATCTAGTATTTCAAGTTCTTGCAACCTAGACACTCTGTAGTCATCATCGGTTACTAGACCATGCAATTTGATTCTTAGTGATGGGATTTCAACCTCAATAGGTAGTACCGCCTCAGACCCATAAACTAAAGTGAATGGTGTAGCCCTAGTGGGCATTCTGATACTTATTCTGTAGGCCCAAAGAGCTGGATTGATCATGACATCCCAGTCTCTACCTATTTTATTAACTGTACGGTGCAAAATTTTCAATAGATTCTTGTTTGAAGCCTCTTCTTTTCCATTCCCTTGAGGATAGTAGATTGATGACCAATGTTGTGTAATCTTGAATTTGACACATAAATAATCTAAGTCTTTATTTTTGAATTTTACACCATTATCTGTGACTATAGAGTGTGGAATACCATACCGACATATGATGTAGTTTAGGATGAACATAGAGATTTTCTTGCCAGTCGCCTAAGTTGAAGGAACTGCTTCTACCCATTTTGTGAAATAATCTGTTGCTGTGATTATATGGATATGTCCATTAGAAGAATGAGGATGTATGGATCCTATAAGATCAAATGCCCATTGGTGAAAAGGCCATTGTGTAGTAAAGGGAATTAGATCTCTCCCTGGTGCATGAATTAAGTTGCCATGTACTTGGCACTTTTGACAATTTTTTGCAAACTTGATAGCCTCTTTTTCCATTTTAGGCCAATAGTACCCATCCCTAATAAGTTTTCGAGCTAGAGTTAAACCATTAGAGTGTGATCCAAAAATTCCTTCATGGACTTCCTCTAATACACATTGAGACTCTTCCCATTCTAAACATATAAGGACTGTACCATCTAGACCTCATTTGTACATATCATTACCAATGATGACATATCAGGATGCATTGCGGATAAGGTATCATTTCTCATGGTAGTTGAAGGTATCGGGAATGATTTGGTCTTGGAGATAGGAGAAAAGGTTTTTGTATCAAGATGAATCATGACCAATAATAGTGAAAATCATGTGAGTTTCGGGGGAATCATATGCAAGATAAGGTAGTGCTTCCACCAGGAACTCATAGCATAGCTCGTGTTCAGGCTGTTGTAATAAAGTAGATAGCATTGCCATTGCATCAAAAACCTTGTTCTCTGTTCTAGGAATTTTCTCAAATGTGATAGATATGAAATACTTCTTTAGATCATCTACCATTTTCTTGTATGGGATCATTTTTCCATCTTTCATTTGATACACATCATTGACTTGGTGTATTACAAGTTGTGAGTCTCCATGAATGTGTAATTCTATCACTCTCCACTCAATTGCTATTTTCATACCATTAAGAAGGGCTTCATATTCAACAATATTGTTTGTGCAATGAAACTTGATTTTGAATGCTTTAGGGATTGAGTATCCTTGAGGAGTGATGAACAATATGCCTACTCTAGATCCATTCTATGTATAGGAGCCATCAAAGAATAACTTCCATGCTCTAGAAGAAAGATTCATGATAGAGGAATTTGGGAATTCCATTTACATTGGTGTATCATCAAACAAAGGTGCATCTGCTAGTTAATCAACAATAACTTGGCCCTTGATAAATTTTCTTTCAGCATATTCAATGTCAAATTCACTTAGTAGTATTACCCATTTAGCTAGTCTACCTATGAGGGCAGCTTTTCTTAGTAGGTACTTTAATGGATCAATCTTAGCTACCAAATGTGTGGTATGAGCCAACATGTAATGTCTCAATTTTTGTGATGCAAAGATCACAGCTAGACAAGCTTTCTCAATCATAGAATAGTTCTTTTCATATGCTACCAATGTTCTACTGATGTAGTATATAGCTCTTTCTTTCTTGTTCTCATCATGTTGTGCAAGCAATGCCCCTAGTGATGTATCTATAGTAGAGACATATAAGATCAAAGGCTTCCCTTGAATAGGAGGCATCAAAATAGGAGGATTTGATAGATATTTCTTGATATGATTAAAATTCTTTTCACATTACTGATTCCATGCAAAGGTCACACCTTTATGTAATGTCTTTGTAAAAGGTTGTGATATGTTTGCTAGCTGAGATATGAAGCATCTAATAGATTGTACTCTCCCTTGTAATGTTCTCATTTGACTGATATTCTTGGGAGGTTGCATCTCTATGATAGCTTTAACTTTTGTTGGATCTACTTTAATGCCCTTATTTGAAACAATATAGCATAAAATTTTTCTAGAAGTAACACCAAAAGCACACTTGTTAGGGTTCAGTCTGAGACTAAACTTCTTCATTCGATCTAGTATTTTTCTCAAATCATTTAGATGTTCAGATCTTATCATAGATTTTGCTAAAGTATCATCAACATAGTCTTCCATAGTTTGATGCATCATGTCATGAAATATAGATGTCATAGCTCTTTGATATGTAGCACCAGCATTCTGAAGCACAAATGGCATGACATTCCAACATAAGGTACCCCATGCACATGTGAAAGTGGTTTTCTCTTGATCTTTTGGAGCAATTTTTATTTGGTTGTATCCAAAAAAACCATCCATCAAAGAATACATCTCAAAGCCCACAGTCATATCCACTATCATATCAATGTTAGGTAGTGGAAAATCATCTTTAGGGCATGCCTTGTTTACATCTCTAAAATCTATGCATACTCTTATAGATTTGTCTAGTTTTGATATAGGTACAATATTTGAGATCCATTCAGCATAATCAATAACATAGATGAATTTGGCTTTTATTAGTTTCTCTAATTCATCTTTGACCAAGAGTGCAACATGTGGATGCATATTTCTCAATTTTTGCTTAACAGGTTTGACCCTTGGAGCTATAGATAAATGGTGCATTATAAGATTAGGATCCAACCCTAGCATATTTGAATATTTCCATGCAAAGTTGATCTTCTTTTCTGTTAGGAATGTGGTAAATTTTTTCTTTTCTTCCTTTGATAAGGATTTTGCTACATGAATCAACTGTGGTTCTTCTATTGTTCCCAAGTTGATAGATTGAGTGGGCTCAATTAGAATTGGAGATCTGTCCTATAAATTACTTGGAAGGACATCAAATATCTCATTCTTAAGCACCTCAGAGAGGTCTTCACCTTCAGATACATCTTTTATTTTTACTTTTGTAGGTTCTGAGACTACCACAAAGTGGTTTTCACCCTCAGAACTCCTTTTATTTTTATTTCTATTTCTATTATTTTGACTAAGATACTTGATGTCTAACTCCATCATGCTAATTCTTGGTTCACTGATAGAAGTCCTCATAGGTTCAATTGTATTGAGATAGCAAGCAAGGGCATAGTCATTTGGAAAATTATAGATACCTTGGCTCGGATTCATGGAAGTTTGGTCAAGAAGTTCAAGATGTTGGATAGTCAAAGTGGGGAAAGATTGGGAAATAGTATTTACGGATATGGATCTGTCATCATTAGTCCTAACCTGACTCTCAAGATCAAAGGTGATATTACAAATCAAAATGTTCAATTCATGAATAGGCTCAATGTCATTGTGGGAGTCCACTTCAGCCATCAATGGATCAAACTTGTTAAGTTCATCATTTTTCTCTAGACTTACGTTGGATTTAGGTGCATATTGGTGAATAACATCAACATGTTTTTCTATGATAATCTCATCTTTCTCTAGACTGGCTCCCCATTCATAGTCATTAGATTCTTCATCTATGCCTCTAGGAAAATTAAGAATATGAGTAAAGTTAGGGTGAATACCCCAAGAAGGGTTACCCTCAGATTCTGATTTGAATTCATACTCATGAGAATCTATCTTAGAATAGCTACCACCTTCCTCCTTGTCTATTTGATTGTCTTTGAGATTAGTTGGTTCTTGTGGTGCAAATATCTCTTGTTCCATAGTTGGTTCTTGTATGTCTACCACATTAATTCTTTTGATTGGATCATCTTCTACTTCAAGGAGATCTTTTATTTCTTTAGGCAAATGCTCATAAGGAATGAGCTCCTCAGTGGTGTATGAATAATCACTGTCAGATTTTTTTGTTGTTTCCTCTTTTGGTTCAATCTGTTCTAAGACATGTGGGGAGTTCTTACTAATATAGAAAGGATTTTTCTTATATCCTAGACCTATTTTATTCTTGTTTGGTTAGCCACGATGGTCAAGAGGTGATAAAAGACCTTTACCTTGTAGTCCTAGAGGTCCTTTTCTAGTATATCCCATTTTTGTGATCAATTTGTCCCCTGGTCCATATGACTTCTGAGGAATTTTTCTAGAAGTGGAGTCACATTTTTTGACTAACTAAGATTTGGATTCATCTTTATACAACCATGCAATCATGACTCCATTTTCCTCAAACTCTTGTTTAGATACTTGCTATGGGACAAAGCTTTCATTGAGTATGACTTGGATTCTTTAACATTAGGTTTCACTTTGTCTGAAGGCTTTCCATAAGACTATGGTGATAATGGGAGAGATGTGATTCCATCTTGGATGTTGAAGCAACATCTAGCTACCTAGTGGAAAATTCTATGTCATTAGGAACAACTTTATCAACACTTTCTTTTAATGCATTGCAAGTTGTAGAGAGGTCAACTGGAATCGCCACCTCTACTCCTTCATAAGGAAATTTTACACATTGATGGTATGTGGAAGGAATAGCTCTCATTTCATGTATCCAAGGTCTCCTTAGAAGAATATTGTAAGCCAAAGGTAGATCAAGAACTTGAAATATGGTTTCTCTGATAACAAGTCATGTTCTGATAAGTAAGACAATAGTTCTTTTGGAAGACCTTTCTTGCTCATCGTATGCTTTGATAGTTATCTTCTTCTTAGGATCAATGGAAGTTTCAGATAATCCCAAGTGTGTGATTAAGCTATAAGAACAAATGTGTAGGAAAGCACCTCCATCTATCAATATGCATTTGACATGATGGTTTTCGATCAAGACTTCAATGTGCAAGGGCTGATTATGCATATGACTCAAGGAGTCATCATCTTCTTCTGAAAAGGATATATACTATGGAGACGTCAGATGACCAACCATAGTCTGGAATCTGTCTAAATCAAGGTTATCAGGAACATTGGATCCGAGTAGAGCTTTGTCTAGAATGGCTCTATGAGCTGGACATATCTAAATCAACTCAAACATGGAGATTTTTGCATTTGTATGCTGGAGTTGTTGGACAATACTATATGGAGAAGGTCTCATGTCTTTAGGATTTGATGATTTAGAGGAAGCCTTCTATTTAGAAGCAGATGAAAGATTGAAAGGCATCTTAGAGACATTTGATGAATTAGAAGTTTGTCCTTATAGATGCGCATGAGCTTGTGATCAAGTAATTGCATTTGTTGATTGATTATCTCTATCTTTTCTTACAATTGTGATGACATTGCAACACTCAGATAGGCATGGTTCAGTCATATTTATAACAAGCTTGTTTCTAGAGTAGGCATAATTGACTTTAGCACCCACATTAGGCTAAGAAGATGAATCTCCTTGATTATATTTTAGAAATGGTTCTGTGAATGTTGTATGATCATTATTGCTCTTATGATTTTCAATTATGATTTATTCATTATCAATTTTGTCTTTAATGATGTGTTTCAAGTGTACGCAGTTATTGGTTTTATGACCCTTATTATGATGGAAGTCACAAAAATCACTCTCTCCACCATTTTGGTTTAGGTTCATGATCAAATGGTTGGATCTCAAGCAAGAAGATGATGTTGTTGACCAATAGATTTTTCATGGCAGACTCCAAGGACTCTCCAAGAGGAGTAAACCTATGTTTAGGATTTGTAGCCCAAGGTCTATAGTCAGATGGCTTCTTGTTAGATTTTGTTGCTTTAGCTTTAGAAGATTTGATGGCTTGGGTGCCAACAATGAGATTGAAAGTGGGTGCCTTAGATGGGGCACAAATAGTATCAACAATGCCATCAGTGGCAATGCCTTTATTCTTGTTCTAGTTTTTGCCTTTGTCTCTAAAATTAGATCTAGATTCATACTTGTCTTTTTGAAGTGATATGTCTCCCTTTTGTACAAGTACCTTCTCAATTTTGATTGCATTTTCTACCATTTTATCAAAGGATGTATGATTTTTCATTTGCAAATGGTAGTTGAGTTCTGGAACAAGATTGTTGATGAAGATTTTCAGCTTCTCAGTTTCTGGAATAGGTCTAGCATATAGAGAAAATTTCTTCCTCCATCTTTTGAGAAATGTCAGGAATGGTTCTCCTGAGTTCTTTTTCAGATTGCAGATGTCAATTATAGTGACCGGATGTTGAATGTTGTAGGAGTATTGTTGATAGAATAGTTTGATTAACTCCTCAAAATTTTTGATAGTAGGAGGCATTTTTGAGAACCAATGAATAGCTAACCCTCCCAGAGATCGAGGGAAAAGATGCATTAGATAAGTTGGTTCATGCATGAACTCCATAGATTGAGTATAGAATTCTCTGTCATGATCTTGAGGATCATAGTTTCCATCATACTTATCATATTTAGGCATCTCCACTCACTTAGGGAATGGTGGCATGTACAAGTCCTTCTCTTTTTCAAGTTTGTTAAGATTGACTTGCATGGAATTCATCTATTTCATCATAGTGGTGATTGGAGTTTCTTCCTCATGCGTAATGATATCTTCAACATTAAAGTTGGGAGGAAGTTTAGCTCCTTGATGAGCTAACTCTAGGAAGTATGCTTTGTTGTCTTCCTTCAAGAAATGCCTCATCATTTTCTTGAAGTCATCATCATTTTGATATCGAACAATTTCAGAAGGTGTGGGTTCTTGATCTACACCATGTTGAGAGTGATGTCCTTGAGACCCATGGTGTGTCCCTCCTTGAGACATGTTAGAATTTTTAGGACTCCCTGGGATAGATTGATGTGGAGTTTGATAATTTCCTCCTTGGATTGATGGAGGAGGGGGGATGTAACCAGTTTTTAATCGCAGGTTGCCAAGACCATTGTCTTTGTAAAGACCTGAATTGTAGAGTTCTTCAAAGGTTGGACCCACATAAGTAGACAAAGGTAAGGTATGGGGTGCTTCTCTAGATTTCTTGTGTGAGGAAGCTCTAGTTTCCACCATTAACCTTAGGTGAAGCAAGAGAGCAAGATGAAGATGACTGAAGAATGAGTTGATTCAAGAAGATCAAATGATGCAACCTTGTCAAGATTGGATTGATTGAAGATTAGATTGGATGTAAATGTAGGATATTGTGCCCAAGTAGTATGGGTAGACACCCAAAAGATGGTGGACACAAGATCACAACACTTAGCCATTTTTGTATGGAGACAAAATTTGAAGATAATTTTGACAAGGTTTTGACACAATATGAAAAAGACTCAAATCAATAAATCAGAAGGTTAAATTAGACTCAAGAGACCACTTTAGAAAAATGAATGAATTTGTTCTAGTTTCTTCTCTATTCTTGACATAATGATTTGTTTGACAAAATCTAGAAGTAGGTTGTAAAAATTAGATTTTTGACAAATTTTGGAGTTTTCTGACAACTTTGACTTTAGCTTTGATACAAGTTTTGAAATTTCAAGATGACTTTTGACACCATAAAGGATTTTTTCTTTAGATTTGCAATTTTTTAGTTTTCAGAACCAGTTTGTTTGCAAGATTTTCTCTATTCAGGTTTGCAGATTCGTGTAATAGTTCAGGATCGTTTGTTCTCCAAAGACCAAATACATAGCAAACACATAGAACAATAAGCAAAGGGAAGAAATCAATCATCAAAAAACAATGAACAATGACAAAAGCAACCTTGCGCATGAATAAGCAATAGTGACTTAATGTGCTAATCCCTGGGAATGCTACTTGCGTATGTTCCAAAAAGTGTTTCAATAATGCACATAGTCCTAGAAAATGAAAAATTGGCCTCACTAGGGTTTGTAGTAATGGTCTGACTCTGCAACTTTTGTGATCTCAAGAGGGTGAACTTCAATCTAGGTGCACCAGGGTTTTGACACAGTCCAAGAATTTAATCAATTAGGAGCTGCTAGGGAGATCTGACAGCCCAACAAGAGACCACACCTATGAAGATTTCCTCCACAAGGACATTTATATAGAGGTTGTTGCAACCATGGTGAAAATGGCTATTACCACTTGAGGTTCCATCCATGTGGTTGACCCAATAAAGGGAATGTCCACTATGGTTAACCCTCTCTAAAGGTGACTCACAAAAGATACAACAGAGGGACTAGATCAAATTCAAGGATCTAGGTTTCTAGTACTATCCAAAAAGGAAGTAGAGCATAATCCCCTAGCCTCTTCACTTCACCAAAACAAAGCAGACAAATTAATCCAACACATTAAGACTAAAATTTATCTCATCAAGATCTTTGATGTCAACAACTTATGGTCTATCAATCCCTCCAGAGAGAGAATGTATTGATCAAAAGTTGAGGACGCAAACCCAGTAGAACATAAGACAATCTCAGTATCCTCCCTACCTACAAGGGGATCCTTCGTCAAGAAGAGCTTCACATGAATAAACAAGTGAAAGAATCCCACTCTCTCAAGATCATCCACAAATAGTGTTCATAGGGCCTATTTACTATGTGTAATAGATATGCAGAAAGCAAATCTATGTTCATTTTATAGCCCAAAAACTAAAGTCTGTGATATGAAAGCAGGAAAAGTCACACAAGCTTGACACAAGAGAGGTTTGTTTTATATCCAAAAATGAAGTGTTCTCAGATGAAACAAAATACCTGAGTTCCTCACAACACGCTTAGTAGATTTTACCTATTTTAGCAATTTTTGAGCATTTGTCTTCTATCTTTTGTACCCATAAGATGTGCCTACACCTACACCTACAAACCACTGTTACAAAAAACTTACCTATTCTTGTACATGAAACCTAATGTTATAAAAATCCATCAAAAAAAGAAACACAACTTGTCAACCCCACATGGTATAAAATTAGGTTAGTCAAAGATAATGTGTCATTTGATAATCAAAAAACCCGTTGTCATAAAAAATTAGATTCTGACCATTCAACACTAAATCAATTATAACTTTTGAAAATCAACATGAAATTAATTCAAACCAACAGAAAATGAAAGATAACTCAAATAAATTTCCAAAAATATAAATTTTGAATCTGTATCATATCATATGTGCATGTACCAATAAAAACATCAATCAAATTTCATAAAATCAGGTTCTGACCAGTTTGCACTAAAATGATCATAACTTTTGCAAATCAAGACAAAATTAATCCAAACCAATAGAAAATGAAAGCTAACTAAAATACCTTTCCAGAAATATAAATTTTGGATCTATATCATATCATATGTGCATGTACCAATAAAAACATTAGTCAGATTTCATAAAATCAGGTTCTGACTAGTCTGCACTAAAATGATCATAAATTTTGCAAATCATAATGAAATTAATCCAAACCAATGGAAAATGAAAGATAACTCAAATAAATTTCCATAAATATAAATTTCAGATCTGTATCATGTCATATGTGCATGTACCAGTAAAAATACCATTCAGATTTTTGGAAAAATAGACCAGAAATTTATCACAAAATTCATAAAAATTAACCTTGTGGTCGTGGGTTCGATAAAAATGATAGAAATTTGATAGAATGGAATAGAATAGAAACCTGTTTCAAGGCCCCATGGTGGGTGCCAAAAATGTGTGTGTGAAAATTATACCTAGTTGTGGACACAACACTTCAATAAAATATTAGAGGTTAGCAAAATTGAAATTAAATAAATGAAATGAAGCTAACCAAGCAATTTACTGTCTTCTAGTAGGTGTGAGTATGGTATTCTCAGATTAGGCTCAGATCAGTGATGATGCAACACTTAAATGAAAAATTTGAATGTAAAAATAATAAAAACTATATGAATGCAGATTAATCTTCTTTTTTTTGTATTTTCTATGAAATAGGATGAAAGACTTGATATGAATCTAAGCTAGAATGAAATTGAAATGATATGCAGATTATTCTAAGAATGATAAGAATGAATGAATGCTATGATATGAAAACTATGCAAAACTATGACCAATAATGAAATATCTCACAAATCGCCTATCACAAGTGCTTAATCCTTCAATCGCCAATTCGCTAGAGTAATTGTGCAAATTTGAGTGTTATAATTTTGCCAGAGTAAGTATGCAAATTTGAGGGATATCTTTGTGAAGAGATGAACCTTGTTTTTATAGAAATCTAGGGCTTGAGGATGCATTGAGAAAAGCCATAAATCACTCTTGATAAACTCAGGTTGATTTTTGAGTTAACAAGAAACTAAGAATAAATAAACTCATAAAATCATGCAAAAGTAATTTTTATCTCAAAATAAAGATTAGTTCTCTTTTTCAACTCATCATCAGATGTTGAGTTTAGAAAGTTAACAAATTGAAATTGATAATTAATTTAAAGTTGACTGCTTTTCTGATTGTGTATGATTTAATATGAATTAATTTAATAAATAAAGTGATTTATTTTCAACTTAATTGATTTTGAATTAAAATAATTGATTTATGGGATAATCAATTATTTAATCAAACTTTATTCCAATTAAATCATTAAATTTGACAACTTTGATTTTAAATCAATTAAATAAATATTCAATTGATTGTTTGTAGGAATTTTAATTTATTGTCAAAATAAAAATAATATTAATTAGGAATAAATGCAATTAAATCTAATTAAATAATTAGGTGGTAGAATTAAATTAATTAATTAATATTCATCATATTCAATTAATCAACTTTAGGATAAATAATGACATTTATTGCCAAATAATATTCAATTAAAGATAATTAATATTAGGATAAATAAGGAATATTCTCCGATGCAAAATTAAGATAATCGATTAGGTTTTTGATAAACTAATGTGCAAATGTGCCTTACGTTAGGAGTTTGATGTCGATTTTGATTGATTTGAGGATGTAAGAGGTCAATGAACCTATAGCCCATTTTGGGGGTATTACAAGAGAATGTTAAATTATTCTCAAAACAAAGAGAAGCTCTATATTTTAAGGTCTCACTCCATGTACGACAAATATATATATATTTTTAAAATATAACATACCGTCGCAATTATGATGGTCATCAGAGAATGACTGACAACAAAGCACTATACACGATGGCTATCTATCATAAATATCTACAGGTAGACATCGCATGTACAACATAGCCATCATTTATGCAACATCTTCGTCATAACTGCAACACCAATAAATAGTTCCAATGGCATGTTGACCATATCTAACCATGTTGGTAGGCCCTCTTCCCATGCATATTTCGATGCTCAAATGCATTGTAATTACAACTCACATCCTAGCCGTCATTGATTTTGACACCAAAATTGCAACACCAGTTAGGGTCGTTTGATCAACAGGGTAGTGTCAGAATTGAGATGCATAGCCTGTTAATATGCTTTAGAACAACAGAGAGGGGGGGTCAATCAGTTGTTCTCAGGTCCTGATGTATAAAATAACTTCAAAGACTTTTCCTTAAATCAAATCAAACAACCAACACAAACTCGGTCATCACTGATTCAATAATAGAAACATATAACACTACAATCCACTACCCAGCTGTAACTAACTTATAAAACACAAAAATGTTCAAACCAAAACATTCACACAAGTATTGACACCGGAATTTATAGTGGAAACCCAATATGGGAAAAACCACTTTGTAACATGCTACTATTATTTTCACTCTTCTGAAGTGAGCTCAGTTAAAATCCGACCCTATCAAAGGTTACAATACACACTATCAGGTGTGACCCGGTTAAAGGATTTCAATCACCCTGTTAAAAGTGAGCCTTGTTATAGGACTTACATACACTCCATTAGAATGCAACCTTCTTTAAAGGATTTAACATATGACTTTTAGGTCAACCTCTATTAAAAGGATTTTGATTGTTACAATGGTTAGAAAGTAGCAGTAATATTGATCTGAAAAATATACAACTCACTTTGCAAATATCAGATCAAATTCCATACATAAATGTTGGTTTACTGACTTTGAAACTTTGCCATTTCCATCTCTGATTTGCTCTGAACTTTTCTTCAAACAATCACCACACTCCTCCTTCAGCCTTTTCACTTTTACAGTCAATAAAACTTACTGTTCTTCTAGCATCTCCTTCACCCATGCATTCTCATACCTAATGTTTAGGTTCCCTTAATACTTTTCTCTGTTAGGTTAACTTATCTTTTGCCGCTTAATCTCCTTCATAGATCTTAGGGTTAGGTCAGATTCATTGAATCTACTCACTTCATTTTCTTCATCTCCTCTTCTAGAATCATCTCAAATCTCATAAAGATTTACAATAAAACATTTTACAAAGCATTAAATGCTTCCATACAATCAATAAATAAAGTCAACACATTTTACATAATCCAGGAATTCAACAATGTTGGCTCCAAATCTAAATTCTCTTCAAATATAAAAATGTTGATGCTCGGTCAATACTGTGATCATCCACTCGGTCTTCATGTAAAATGCTCGATCACTACTAAAACTATTTCCTCGGCATATACTATCTTCGTCGGCAATTAACTGATACTCGATCGACACTAGATTTTTGCTTGGCATACACTAACTTGGTCGACACTAACATAACTTGGTTTAAACATGATTTCTTCATTTTTGCTTGGTTAAGCCTTTTAGTCCTCAATCTTACTAAGATAAACAATACATTGTCCCATCATTGTATAACATAGTCAAGTACACTTTGCAATATCAAGATAAGTCAACCTTTCCCTAGGTTCTATTGTTACCATCCTTTCTTTCCCTTCTCACAATAGATATAGTACTTTCCTAAGTAGAAATAGTCTTACCAGTTAAGGTTTGACATCAATGATAATACAACAATTGCTTCAATTGCAGTTTCCAACAATCTCCCTCTTTGGCATTGATGGAAACACCATATGATATCACCTGAATAACACATGGATTACCAACCAATCCAAAAACATATCTATCCATCAGAGAAAATTTATAATATCCTTAGCTTCATTCTGATTCAGAATCTATAAATCTCACTTCTGTGACCATCAGAAGTATCTGGATCTTCCTCTATCCTGATCTTTCATTTTTGTTCATCATCCCTACTCTTTAGTTCATGTGTTATAATATCATTTTAGTTCAATCTCCCTCTTTGAAAAAAATGCCAAAGCAACAACTAAAACTTACATCCAACAGATGTAGATATATCTGTGTAGCTCAGTGTTTCTCCCTCTATCAACTTGCTTATGACTAATTTATTATCTTTGCTTCTTCTTCACAGCTCTAGGACAGTCCTAAAGTGTGACAATCTTCTACATCAATTTGTAAATTTTTCTATTGTAGCATATTTATACAGTGCTCCTAGCTTGACTAGGCAGCCTCAGTTAGGGGAAGGACCCCTAATTGACTTCTCAAGTACTCATGAGCTTCTTTAGGTAAAGCTTTAGTGAATATGTCTACCAATTGTTCTTTTGTATTCACATATTCCATTCGGACTTCTTTGTCTTGTACCAATTACCTCAAATAGTGATACTTGATTGCTATATGCTTGGTCTTAGTGTGCATCAATGGATTCTTAGAAATATTAATGGCACTTGTGTTGTCACAGAAAATAACAACAGGTTCAGTGATTTCTTCTTTCATGCCTATCAACAACTATTTTATCCATATTAAATTTGAACAATTTACTGCAACAGCAACATACTCAACTTCAGCAGTAGATTGGGAAATGCAATTTTGTTTCTTGCTTGTCCAGGACACTAATCTTTGTCCAACAAAGAAAGCTCCACCACTAGTGCTCTTTCTTTCATCTACATTTCCTACCCAAACAACATCAGTGTATACTCTAAGTTCAAATTTGTCATTCTTCTTGTAATATAACCCATAGCCAGCAGTTCCTTTCAAGTATCTCATGATTCTTTTCACTACCATCATGTGTGTTTCCTTAGGATTGGCAGAGAATCTTGCCACAATCCCAACAACTGGTGCAATATCTAGTCTACTATGTACAACATACTGCAATTTTCCAATCATAGATATGTACAAAGTCTGGTTAACTTCTGCAACATCATCATTCTTAGATAACTTTTGTACAATAACCATAGGAGTTCCCACTAGTCTAGCATCTTCCATTCCAAAAAAATTTAGTATTTCATTAACATACTTAGACTGTGTAATGAAAATTCTTTTCTTGATCTGATATACTTGTAAACCAACAAAGAATTTGATCTCACCAAACATACTCATTTCAAATTCAGTTTGCATTTCTTTTGAAAAAAATTTACAAAATGCATCTTGTCCACCAAAAATAATGTCATCAACAAAAAATTTGGCCAATAGAATACCTTTGCCTTCTTCATCCTTCAAGTACAGATTGCTTGTGTCATTTGTTCTTGAAAATCCAATCTACATCAGATAGTTATGCAACCTCTCATACCACGCTCTGGGAGCTTGTTTCAATCCATATAATGCTTTGTTCAGTTTACATACCATGTGTCTTCTATTTGGATCAATAAAACCTTCTGGCTGTTCTATGTAGACTTCTTCTTCTAGTACACCATTTAAAAATGCAGACTTGACGTCCATTTGATATACCTTGAAATCTTTATAAGCAGCATATGCAAGCAGAGTTCTTACTCCTTTCAATCTAGCTACAGGGGAAAATGTCTCCCCATAATCTATTCCTTCTTCTTATGCATAGCCTTTGCATACCAGCCTAGCTTTGTTCCTAGTGATTTCACCTTTTTCATTCAACTTGTTTCAAAACACCCACTTTGTTCCTATAAAATTCTTATCTGCAGGTCTCGGCACCAGAGTCCAGGTTTCATTCTTCTCAATCTGGTCAATCTCTTCATTCATGGCTTGTATCCAGTCTTCATTTTCTAATGCCTCTTTAGTTGTCTTAGGTTCAAACACACATAGTAAGCATGTTGGATCCTTGGTTTTGCTTCTGGTCTGAATTCCAGTGTCTTTATCTCCAATTATCTATTCAGGCTTGTGATGTCTTCTTACATATTTTATCAAAATAGGTTCAATATTTTTCTCCTCTATTTCATTAGGTTCCTCAACACGATTGTTAGATTCAATCTCTGAATGCTCGGCAACCTCTTCCTAATACTCGACAACATTGTCTTGTAGCACGACATGTTCTTGTTCTCTTTCGACACTATTTTCTTGACGCTCAGCATCAGGTGCAAGTCTTTTACCTGCCTCTTCTATTTCCTCAATGTACACAAAAGATCTATAATCTTCTGGTTCTCTTTTGCTATCGGCTTCATTTCTTTCTGCATACTCATCAATTTTTACATTCACACTTTCCACAATTTTGTTAGTGTTAGAGTTCAAACACTTATAAGCTTTACTTTTTATGGAGTAGCCTAAGAATATGCCTTCATCACTCTTGGCATCAAACTTTCCATTCCTATTGTCTTTCAATAAGTAACACTTGCTTCCAAAGATTCTAAAGTATTTAACACTTGGTGCATGCCCATACCATAATTCATAGGGTGTCAGATTTGTACCTTTCTTGATCTGTACCCGATTAAGAGTGTAAATAGCTATACTTATAGCTTCTTTCCAATATTTATGTGCCACATTCTTTTCAATCAATAATGTCCTTGCACGGTCCAAAATAGATAAGTTCGTTCTTTCTGCTATACCATTCTATGGAGGTATCCTTGGTGTAGACATCTGTCTTTTGATTCCTCTATCATTGCAAAATAGATTGAATTCATTTGATGTAAATTCTCCACCTCAGTCAGATTTAAGACATTTCAGGTTCCTACCTGTCTCCTTCTCAAATTTTACCAAATACCACTTAAATAATTTAAAAGCATCAAATTTTTCTTTTAAAAATATTACATGCATCATCCTGGTATGATCATCAACAAACAAGATAAAGTATCTAGCTCCACAGTAACTTTGTATACCCATAGGTCCACAAAGGTCAGTATGAACCAAATCTAAAATGTGTTCAAAAGTAAAGGTTTTGCTCTTGAAACTTGACTTAGTCATTTTTCCTAACTAGCATTCTTTGCACATCACATTCTCAAGTTTCTTCAATCTAGGTAGGCCTCTTACTATCTTCTTCTTACTTATCTCTACCAGATTGTCAAAGTTAACATGACATAGCCTCTTATGCCATAATCAAATGTCATCAAGTTGTGCAATCATACATATTTCTTCAGATAGGTCAAGATAGAACAAATTACCTCTAGTCTGCTCACCACTTCCAATCAGTTCACCAGTAGCATCAAATATCTTAGCTTTCTTGTGATGAAATTCCACTCAGTAGCTAGCTTTGTTGAGCTGAGAAACACTAAGAAAATTATAATTCAATCCTTCAACCCAATAAGTATTTTCACAAGAGATTTTATCAGTCAGTTTAATCAATCCTTTTCCTCTAACAGGACAAGGTGCATCATTACCAAATGTTACACTTTTACTTTTATAATGATGTAAGGTCTCAAACTTACTTTTGTCACCAGTCATGTGATGTGAACAACCATTGTCTATAATCCACTTGTCATTCTTGTTCACATATGAAATCAATGCAGTTTTCTCATCCTCATCAGATTCATCTTTTATTGCAACATAGACTACCTCAATTTCAAAATCATTACTATTAGTGTCAGTCTCTTCTTCAGCAATGTAACAAGATTTCTTACCTTTTCCTTTGTAGTCCTTGTACATTCGGTAGCCTTTGTCATCTCTTTTGTCTTTGTGTCTGTTGTTTCTTTCTTCATCTTTATCCTTCTTGTCAGGACATCTAGCAGCTATATGACCAACTTTATTACATGCAAAACATATATAGGGAGTTTACCTTTATATTTTCCTTTTCCTCTTCTCAGTCTTCTAGCCATAAGAGCTTCTAGATCTTCAAGATGTTCATCGGTAGTGTCACTATCACTTTCACTTTCACTAGTGCATCTTTCTTTTTCTTTCTTCGGCTTATTCAGAACTAACTGTGACTTAAAAGAAAATTCAACATTTCCAATACTACCAACAGTGAAATTATCATAGTTAGATAGTTCAACAGCAGTTAGTTTTCCAATCAAACCTTCCAAAGTAAGCACATTTCTAGAGTTACATCTAGATTCTTGAATAGCTGAGATCTTAATAGCATATATAGGATGGAGGGTTCTTAGCACTTTTTCAATTATGGTCTCATCATCAATAGTTCCATTTTATCCTCTAATAGCATTCACAACTTCTTTTATTCTACCACAATATTGTGCAATGTTTTCATCTTCATTCATTCTCATTTCATCAAACTTACCTCTGAGACTCTCAGCTTTTGCTTTCAGCACCTATAGATCACCACCATAGATCTTTGCAAGAGTGTCCCACATATCTTTAGCAGTTGTGCAGTCCTTAATATCCTCAAATTCTAGATAGCTTAGGGGAGATGCAATTTTCAGCATTGCCTGATTATGTTCTTGCTTAGCTCTCATTTCCTCGGTAGTCAAAGGTGCAATAGGTGTGACATAGTCATGCTCAATGTAGTATTTTGTAGAATCACCAATAGCAATCAGATGCAGCTACATCAAGCTTTGCCATGCAGGGAAGTTTTCTTTTTTCAGCTTTGATACCTCCTTCTTATACATCTTGATCATTTGCTTCAAGTCCCTTTAAACTTGTTTTCTGTAGACATCAATAAGAAACACATCTCTGATACCAATTGTTAATATGATTTAGAACAATAGAGATGGGGGGTGAATTAGTTGTTCTTAGGTCCTGATGTATAAAATAACTTCAAAAACTTTTCCTTAAATTAGATCAAACAACCAACACAAACTCGGTCATCACTAATTCAATAATAGAAACATATAACACTATAGTCCACTACCCAGCTGTAACTAACTTGTAAAACACAGAAATGTTCAAACCAAAAAATACACACAAGTATTGACACCAGAATTTATAGTTGAAACCCAATATGGGAAAAACCACTTTGTAACATGCTACTATTATTTTCACTCTTCTGAAGTGAGCTCGATTAAAAGCCAACCCTGTCAAAGGTTACAATACACACTGTCAGGTGTGACTCGGTTAAAGGATTTCAATCACCCTACTAAAAGTGAGCCTTGTTATAGGACTTACCTACACTCCATTAGAATGCAACCTTGTTCAAAGGATTTAACATATGACTTTTAGGTCAACCTCTGTTAAAAGGATTTTGACTATTACAATGGTTAGAAAGTAGCAATAGTATTGATCTGAAAAACATACAACTCACTTTGCAAATATTAGATCTAATTCCATACATAAATGCTAGTTTACTGATTTTGAAACTTTTCCATTTCCATCTCTGATCTACTTGGAACTTTTCTTCAAGCAATCACCACACTCCTCCTTCAACCTTTTCACTTTTACAGTCAATAAAACTTACTATTCTTCCAGCATCTCCTTCACCCATGCATTCTCATACCTAATGTTTAGGTTCCCTTAATACTTTTCTCTGTTAGGTTAACTTATCTTTTGTCACTTAATCTCCTTCGTAGATCTTAGGGTTAGGTCAAATTCATTGAATCTACCCGCTTCATGTTCTTCATCTCCTCTTCTAGAATCATCTCAAATCTCATAAAGATTTACAATAAAACATTTTACAAAGCATTAAATGCTTCCATACAATCAATAAATAAAGTCAACATGTTTTATATAATCGAAGAATTCAACAATGTCGGCTCCAAATCTGAATTCTCTTCAAATATAAAAATGTTGATGCTCGGTCAATACTGTGATCATCCACTCGGTCTTCATGTAAAATGCTCGGTCACTACTAAAATTGTTTCCTCAGCATATATTATCTTCGTCGGTAATTAACTGATACTCGGTCGACACTAGATTTTTTCTCGGCATACACTAACTCAGTTGACACTAACATAACTCAGCTTAAACATGATTTCTTCATTTTTTCTTGGTTAAGCCTTTTAGTCCTCAATCTTACTAAGATAAACAATACATTGTCCCATCATTTTACAGCATAGTCAAGTACACTTTGCAGTATCAAGATAACTCAACCTTTCCCTAGGTGCTATTGTTACCATCCTTTCTTTCACTTCTCACAATAGATATAGTACTTTCCTAAGTAGCAACAGTCTTACCAGTTAAGGTTTGACATCAATGAAAATACAACAATTGCTTCAATTGTAGTTTCCAACGTAGATGTCAAAAAAATGTCTCAAATGTACTAGTGATATTCACATAAACCCTAGCAAAAACCAACTTGGTTTTTAGCAATATCAAGGGGTCAAATGACAGGAGTTCACCACTGAAGGAAGAAGCCATCCCCTTAAGGACATCCTCATTCTAGTATTCTAGGGGTAAACCAAGGAATCTAACCCAAAAAAGGGCCACCATGAATAAATTATCACTATAATCCCAATTAGGGCTCCAGTTCCTAAACACAAAAGCTATTCTATCAAACATCCAAGGGCCCCCACATAGAAAAAATTCCAGATCAACCTTATTGTTGAAAATGAAGGAGATAAAACCTCTGGGCAGAGCGACAATGTCAACCTGACCTTTAAGCACCTATTTCCCTCGCACAAAGGACCACACAACTTCAATATTTGGTCGAGGACCCAAAAATTTACCCACCAACATAAGATCCATGGATGAAACTGAGAAACCCACTAGAGAATCAGGAACAAAGATGGAGAAGACACTATTCTAGAAATCCCCAATCACCTCAACATCAAGAAAAGAAGACAAGGTAGGAGATTTCTTCCCCACAAGGTCAGACCACTTCAAAGAATTAGATAAACCACCTTTATTACTATTTGTGGTCACACCATTGAATCTTGCCCCACTAAGTGGGTCCCCAAAAAGGGTCTTTTCCTCTAACTTCTCCACCTACATAGGAGAAACCACAACACCTGAGGCAACCTCAAACCTGGACAAAGGACCATTAATCAAAGTAGAAGGTGGGGAAATTTGGTCCTTCAAAACTCCCATAGGAACCAAATCCAAGGTTGGGGAAGCAGCCAAAAGAATAAGATGATCTTGGGGATTCCCAGTACCACCCAAAGGAGAATCTTACACCTGCAGGCCAGACCGAGCCCCATTTGACTTTGAGGCAAGCAAAAAGGAGGCACAGGAGACCTCTTCACATTCGAACCAAAATCCAGACCAAACCCAGCCACATAATCTCTACATAGACCACCATGACCAGCAAGAGAAGAGAAGGAATTTGAAAATCTTTTCTTTCTTGAGTGCTCTCCCATTTTTTTTTACACAAAATGGGTAAGTACACAAAGATGGGGGACCAAAAAGGGGGTATAAGATGCAACTTTTTTATGAAATCAGCAAACTCTAAACTTCAATGAGGAATTGAAGATGGTTAGACTCAAAATATTAAGATGCCACAAGAATAAGAGTTGTAATACTCTGAATCTAGTTTCTAAACTACTAATTTATTTTTAAAATGGTTCAGATTAAGGCCCGCAAAAAGGGCGAGCACAAAAAGTGGTCCTATTTTTTGTCCCCTAAAATGTTAACTTTTTTTTTGAATTTTTTTTTATCACTCCAGTGAGAAGTTAGCTAACACCACGTAGTTTATCCCAGATTTTTCTACTAATTTTTTGATGAATCTATAATTTTTTATGAATTTCCAAAGTGCACACATCCTGAAAATGTGAAATTTTTGTGTGCTCCCCCTAGAAATCATTGAAAACTAATTGAAAATCAAATTTTTTTTTTCTTTTTTCTTTTTTTTTAAAGTGTATATAATGGAGTCTAGTTTCTAAAAAGGTAACTTGTTGCAAATTTTGACAAATGAGCCAAAATCTATGCCCAAAATACTACACGTTGGTTTTTGACAAAAATCAGACATCCATACAAAATAAATTAGACATGAAATGCTTAACATAATCAGAATTCAAAATAAATTATATGGTTAGATAGCTAACAGAGAGATCTAAAATATCATGTCGTCTAATTTTAACGTTATTGAACCACAAATAAACCTGACAAGGAGCACACAAAAAAAGATGTGAATTTTTTGTATGTCTAGTGGAAATAATGTCTCAGGCTTATTTGAATCCTCCAAGCCTTTGGGTTGGATCTCCAAAGAAAATCCAAGCCTTAGGCTTGGTGGATTCTAATGTACTACAAAGCACGCTAGTGCTATTCAAATTTATGACTTGAATAGAACGCACACACTATTTAAATTTATGACTTGAATAGTGTGTGCACGCTATAGCGTGCATGCGCTGTGTAATATCCAAAAAAGGATTGAGTGAGAGAGACAGTGAGAAGGTGGCGGGGGCTGAGAGAGGAAGAGAGACAATGAGAAGGTGATAAGGATAGGGGAGAGAGAGAGAGAGAGAGAGAGAGAGAGGATACTAATATCAATTTTCTTAATATGATCCACAATTAAAAGAATAAGGACCTCATGCAGAATGGGCTTTCTCCCTTTCTTCCTATGATCAATTATGCTATGGCGAAGGGATTGTAGCAAAAAGAATGAGAGAAAAACCCTAACCTTGTGTTTGAAATAACAAAGCAAAATGAAGTGATAGGAGTGAGCACACTTATACCTACCATCCAGAGTGATATACTCCATGATAGTAGTCATAACCTTTGCCTAGATTTCCTTGAAACCATCCGCATCATAATAGCCACTAGAGTTCTTCACCAAGCACTTGGCCTCCACCTTGTCTTTAGGGAAGTACTAAATAGCTTGTTGGGAGATCTTTTTGTCTCTATAGAACTTCATTCCCTTCATGTTCAACCTAGACACCTCCACGATAAGCTTTTTAGTGATTTTAACAGCCATTCCCCCTATGGTCACAGTACCGTCCTTTTAGCTCTCAAAAAAAGTCATTGTGACATCATCTTTGAACCCATGAAGGTGTTCCATGTACATGGTGAGGTCATCCTTCCTAAGATTATCCCAGACCTCCATCATATTCTTCCATTTTTTGCAATCCTTTAGCTCCCTGCGATTAAGCCCACCACTCATAATGTGCTCAGAGAAGAGAATATCAATAGAAATTGTAGAGACAAAGAAATGATAGAACACAATGGAATCCTTCAAATTGAACACCACACTAATATACATGTGTCTTTGCTCTGTTAACTCAGGAAAATTGAGACTTTTTGTAACCTTTATAACTACTTTAATTAACTTGTGTCTTTTCATCATATCTTTCTAAGATATTCCAAATCTTCTCTTTTGTTGTGAGTCCTATCAAATGCCAACTTGGCCTTCAAATCTATGGCCAAATCCTTTCTTGATGCAAGAGGGGACAAGAGGGGCTAGAAATGGCACACCCTACCAGATCCACCTTGCTCAACAACATGCGAAAGCAACAACACACAATAGTGAGAGTGAGAATGCAGGAAACTTTCATATATTATCTCCAATTGATTCATACATGTCAGTCTATAAGGCATTCTCGGTTTAGGCCAGAAATTACAATCAAGTACAGAAATCCTCAAACATGCGAGGATTTATCAACCATCTCTAAACTTCTATCTTCTATCCTCCATAAAAAAAATTTCTTCCTAAACTCTAACCAAACAACTACATTTACACAAGAGGCTACCAAACCAAGTCAGCCTTCAAATCCACAATCAATGAAAGGAATGACCAGATCTAGGTCCACATACTTCCCAATGTTGGATACCAACATTAAATCCATGACCCAAATTAAATGCACAAGTCAGCCTCAAAAGAAATCCAAAACAAACAACTCAGTAAGCCAGGAAACTAAGTGCCAAACAAGCATCACCGAGCACCAGAGAGATACCGACCAACACCGGTGAACAAAGGAAATCAAGAAACACTGAACCAACTTGGTCAAAGTAGGAACCAAGTAAAACAAACAAACTCAAATATGTTTTTGGTGACACAAGATTTCCAAGGACCTAGGATGCTCCTGCATCAGACACCTTGGGTTATTTTAAATGATTCTCTGAATCATGAAATAGGTGTGATCTAAGTTATATCCAACTTAGATTGTGAAATCCATGAACTATCTTCAATCTGTCTATTCTTCCACTTTACCAGATATTCCATATACTATTTTTCTCTTGTACTTCTACCAATTCTTTGTTCCAAAATCTTTTCAACTTCTTCATTCTGCTTCTTAGGATAATCCATCAGTACTCTCATGTCTTCTTCAGGTTCATGAAACTCATAAAAATTAGCAATGTTGAATATAGGTGATATATCCATGTCATTAGGTAACTCAACCTCATATGCATTTCCATTGTTAAATTTCCTCAAAATCTTACAAGGTCCAAACTTCTTCATCTTCAGCTTCCCATATGTTCCAATAGGAAATCTACTTCTCCTCAAATGACCCATCACCAAAAGTCTTATGTCTTCTTGCTCTATTAGCTCTGTCTTTGTATTTCTGATTACTCTTTTCCAACTTAAGCTTCTCATCTTCATGCAATGTCTTCATGTACTCAACAAATTTTACTACTTCAACACTTATTTTTATTTCATTGGCAATGTCTATTAAATCTGATATACATCTCAGTTGTATGCCATTTACAATCTCAAAAGGTGTTTTTCCAGTACTCCTATTCACTGAATTATTGTATGCAAACTCTACTTGTGCCAACGTAGAATCTCAATTACTCAGTGTGTCTCCAACTAAAAATCTCAAAAGACTACCCAAGCTTCTATTCACAACACTTGTCTGTCCATTGGTTTGTGGGTGAAATCTATAACTATATTTCAACTCAGTACCCAACTTTCTCCAAAGATTCTTCTACAAGTATCTAACAAATCTACTATCTCAGTCAGAGATAATACTCCTCAGTAATCCATGCATGCAATCTAAAAATTTCATTAAAGAAAAGATCTGCTACATGTATTGCATCTGATGTCTTTTTACAAGGTATAAAATGTGCCATTTTAGAAAATCTATCCACAACAATAAATATAGAATCAATACCTCTTACTGTCTTCGGTAAGCCAAGAACAAAATCCATACTAATGTCAATCCAAGGTTTCTCAGGTACAATAATCGGTGTATACAATCCACTATACTGACTAACTCCTTTTGAAACTTGACATACTCCACAACTTTTCACAAATTTTTGAACATCTTTATACAACTGAGGCCATAAATACTTCTCCTTAAGAAAATTCAATGTCTTATCAACACCAAAATGTCCAGCCAAACCACTACTATGTTTCTCTTTTATCAAATTGGTTCTCATTGCTCCTCTCAGTATACACAACTGAATACCTTTAAACAACATACCTCCTTGCATAAAATATTCATCCCATTTAGTACTCTGTTCATCTTAAATATGTGCTCTGCACTTTCTCCATGACTCAAAAAAATCAGGATCAAATTCATAAGAATCTCTCATGTCATCAAAGCCTAGAACTCCAATTTTCATCTCGTTCATCAAAGATCTTCTTTTACTCAATGCATTAGCAACTCAGTTAGTGACTCCACTCTTATGCTTTATCACAAATGTATAGCTCTGTAAATACTCAACCCATTTCATATGTCTCTGATTCAACTTATTCTAACTACCCAAATACTGTAAATCTTTATGATCGGTATACAATACAAATTCACTTGGTATCAAATAATGTCTCCATTTCTTTAGTGCTTGAACAATAGCATAGAATTCTTGATCATACACATAATATTTTCTTTTTGCATCATTCAACTTTTCACTAAAGAAAGCAACAGGTTTACCTTCTTGACTCAACATAGCTCCAATTGCACTTCCACTTGATCACATTCCACTTGAAATACCTTATTGAAATTAGGCAATGCCAAAATAGGTAGTTTAGCAACATTCTACTTCAAAGTCTCAAAAAATTTATTAGCTCCATGTGTCCACTTGAATTCTCTTTTGTTTCCTCTTATAGTCTCAGTCATAACATTACAAATTGAACTGAAATTCCTAATGAACTTTCAGTAAAAACTTACCAAACCATGAAATGATTTTACCTCACTACCATTCATAGGTGTAGGCCAATTCAAAATAGCTTTAACCTTTTTAGGATCCATTTTCAAACCATCAGCTAAAATCACAAATCCCAAATATAGAATCTCCTATTTCATGAATGAATACTTTTTCAAATTTATCAGCAACTTTTCTTCTTTCAATCTCTACAAAACTTGTCTAACATGCAACAAATGTTCTTCTCTGGTCTTACTAAATATTAGAATATCATCAAGATATACAATCACAAACTTACCCAAGAATTTCTTCAAAACTTCATCCATCAACCTCATAAAAGTACTTGGTGCATTAGTTAAACCAAAAGGCATAACCAACCACTCATACAAACCTTCTTTTATCTTGAAATCAGTCTTCCATTCATCACCTTCTATGATTTTGATATGATGATACCCACTTATCAAATCAATTTTAGTAAAATACTTTTCTCCAGTCAAACTATCCATTATATCATCCATTCTCAATATACGAAACCTATACTTCACTATTATTTTGTTGATTTCTCTGGAATCAGTACACATTCACCATTCTCCATTCTTCTTAGGTACCAATACCACAGGTACCACACAAGGACTCAAACCTTTCTACAACAATTCTTGAATCTATCAGTTTAATTCTTGATTCTCGGTAGGTGTCAACGATGAGGTGCCTTATTCAGTAAACTAGCTCCAAGGATAAATCCATGCAATGATCAATGCTTCTCTTCGGTGGAAAACCATCAGGTACATTATTAGAAATAATTTCACTATACTCGGTGAGTAACTTATCAATCTCCTCAGGGATATTATCCTCTATTTTCTTACTCGATTTGTTAGGAATTATAGCAAAACATACATCATTTCTTTTTAAATCCTTAACAAAATTTCTTCCTTCCATCAAGCAAACTTTCACAGATGTGAAAACATTATTCATAGGTTCTTCCATCAAAGGTAATGAGATTTTTATTTTTCCATCAGCCCAAATAGTATACTTATGCAATCTCCCATCATATATAGCATATCTATCATATTGCCAAGGTCTACCCAACAAAATATGGCAACAATCCATAGGCATGATATCACATAACACCTTATCATAGTACTTTCCAATTTTCAAATTCACATAACATTGTTCACTTACTAAGAGTGTATGCTCATCTTTGATCCATGAAATCTGATAGGGCTTCGGATGTTCCAACCTTTTCAACTGCAACTTTGTGACCATCTCCTTAGATGCTAGATTCTCTGAGCTACCACTGTCAATTATTACCTTCCAAACTTTGTCAAAAACTCTACATCTGGTCTTGAACAAACTTTTTCTTACCCGATCTTCCTTTGTACGTTCATTCCAAATTGCTCTTCTTACCATCAAGTTATTTTCCTTCTTGGATTCATTTGGTGACTCTTCTTGCACCAAAGCATTTCTACTGCTACTAGCCTTCTTACTTGTATGTGTACACTCAAATGATCTATGTCCTTCTTCTCCACAATTGTAACAAGTTCCTTGGAAACAACCTCTGTTATAACCACCTTGGTAGTTACTGCCTCTACCTCTAGATGAACTTTCACCTTTCCACTCGATCTTGCCTTTATCCAGAGTTGTCTTTTCTGGTTCAGATCTACTATTTTCACCATGGGATCTACCTCTTCCTCTAGGGAATCTACGACCTCTACCTCTTTCTCTTTGCTCATGTCTCTTATTCAATTTCTCCTCAACTTTCAATGCAAATTGATAAGCCTCTTCAATGTTCTCCAATTTGACCAAACTGATTTCTTCTTGGATGGAAACTCTCAAAATGTTCAGGTATCTAGCAATTCTTTCCACGTCATCTTCATCATGTCTAGATCTAATATCTAATGTATAGAATTCCTCAGTAATTCCTTTATCGAGCTATCTTTCTACCTCAAACTTTCCATTCGCCTAACTAGGTTAATCTGATAATCACAAGGTATGAAATTTCCTTTTAATTTATGGAAACGATGGAGAATGACATAAAAAACACATGCATGACAAAAATAAGTTTATGGGTTTGGCCATGGACTGCTTCATGACCATTAAAGCTAAGATGGATGTTGGCTCCCCCAGCAAGAAACCTGATGAGAATACAGAGGACTTGGAAGAGGAAGGCCCCAAAAAATGTACCAGGTCTGCAAAAAGGTGGAAGATTCAAGAAAGAATCCAGGAGCTCTCTGACTTCAATGCCACAATAAAGAAGATATTTGAGGTGAAGCATGAAGTTGACGAAACTCGCAAGGAGTTTATCTAGTGCCCTGGGTCCCTAGTGCTGGCCTTTTGTCAATTTTTTGCTGGTATTTAGTTTTTTGGTTTTTATGTTGGTTTTGGTTATGGTGGACTGGTCCCTAGTCCTATTTCTTTTTATTTTCCTTTAACACTAAAATTTTTATCTAGCTTGTATGGGGTTTCAAGTCCCCTTTAAAACCTATTTTTTCCTGCAATCAAAAACTTTCCTTTTAATTTATTAACCATTTTACTCCATACCTTGATTTTGTCTTTACCTTTCCTTTTTCTGTCCAGCTGCAGATGTTCCCACCATAAGGATGCAAGACCTTTCAACTTTGTGCTTGCAATTTTCACCTTCTTTTCCTCAGGTAAATTTTCATACTCAAAGTACTTTTCCATCTCAGTGATCCAATCCACCAATTCATCAAAATCCAACTTTCCAACATACTTAGGAGGATTAAAGTGTGGTGTAGACTTCAGACTTGTCAAAGCCTTCAAGAACCTTTCCTCACCCTTATCCATCACAGGTGTAAGTTCTACATCATCTTGTTCTACCTCAATTTCATCATCACTAACATCTTCAAGATGTCTTCCTCTTCTTTGGGTTGTTTCAACAACTTCTAATCTAGCAAAAAGTTATCTCAACATGTTTTCCAATCCTGAATCTGCATCTCTCCTCCCATGAACCATCTTGAAAACTCTCTACAATTGTAGGTCTAATCACAATATGCTACCCCACAACAATTCAACTAGGGCTTCACAAGAAGGAACCTTCAAATCTAGATTCACAAACCTAGATCTAGATCTCACCTTGCTCTGATACCACCTGACGAAAGAGAGGATAGGAGGGGCCAAAAATGGCATACCCTAACTAGATCCACCTTGCTCAACAACACTTGGAAGAAACAACACACAACAGTGAGAGTGAGAATGTAGGAAACTTTCATATATTATCTCCAATTGATTCATACATGTCAGGTTGTAGGCCTTCCTGGTTTAGGCCAGATATTACAATCAAGTACAGAAGTCCTCAAACATGCAAGGTTCTATCAACCATCTCTAAACTTCTATCTTCTATCCTCCATCAAAAATTTTTCATCCTAAACTCTAACCAAACAACTACATTTATACAAGAGGCTACCAAACCAAGTTAGCCTTCAGATCCACAATCAATAGAAGGAACAACCAGATCTAGGTCCACATGCTTCCCAATGATGGATACTAACATTAAATCCATGACCCAAATTAAATGAGATAACCAACCAACACCGGAAAATAAAGGAAATTGAGCAACACTGAAATAACTCGGTTAAAGCAGGAACTGAGCAACTACAAACAAACTCAAATATTTTTTTGGTGACATAGGATTGCCAAGGACTTGAGATGCTCCTATTGTTGAAGATTTCCCAGCAAGCCAGTACTGACTATATGTTTGTCATTGATGACAACATATGGAAGGTAGTATGCGTGGAAGTCTTATCCAGTAAGCTTTTAGTATATGTAGCATGGACATGATATCAATATGATATCATGGGCATAGAGGCTAACTATTAGTACAGACAGTTATATAGCAACTTATGTTAGCAGTGTTCCTGATAGAGTAATAGATAGTGTTCTATGTATGGTTGTGCATATAGTTATCATAGATTCTTGCGCACTTGGATATATGTTGAAGACATGTTAGTGATTTTTCAGTTATGGACACATAGTTTGATAATTAGTATAAGTGAAGTTATGTAGTCGCTATTCACTAGTAGCAGTTTCCTGTGTTTGTTCAAAAGAGCCAACAGAGATTTTATTGGTTCTAGAGTTGTGCGTATCCTTTGGGTATGCACCCTTGGATTTAAGCTTAGAGGAGAGCTATTGGTGTTTGGTTAAGAATACATGAAGTAATTTAGCTTGAGGAGAAAGATCTAGTTATTTTGGTAGAGCCGACAGTGTGTAGCATACGTCTATAATTATCTTATTAGACAAGTCCTAGAATATGTTGTGTGCATAGTAGAACCGACAGAATGTTTATTGGATTTTGTTATGGTTTCTCTAATATGATTTCAAGGTGGTTCTAACAGGTTGACTTGATTATATCATTTAGAGGAAAGATATTTATAGGCAGTCATTTGTGATTGCTTGAGTGTGGTTCATGGTTGATTAAGCAGAGCAAAGTAGAGTGTGCAAAGTGTTGAGCCATCAAAAGAAGGTCTATGTGACCAAGTAAAGTATTTTTTCTATACATTGGAACTGATCTAGATAGTAGGTCAAAGCGTAGTTCACCAAGATCCAGATATAGTGTGTATATGTTATTCAGAAGGTTTTAGCCTTTGCCCCTTTGAGCAGTGAGCTCTTAGATAGTGCATCCTCTCCCCTAACAAGGACAATTGTAAAAGACTCCTAACAAAGTCTGACCCTTGACCAGGTCTACTATACTAAATATATTGTAAAGCAACTCCTAACATGGTTAAGGATCTTCTAACAAGGATCATAATACACTAGTTTAGAATATTAGTGGGTGTCAATTCCCACCAGGGAGTTTACCTATTTGGGTTTCCCCGTAACCAAAATATTGGTGTTGTGTTCATGTGTTCTTTCATTATGTTTATGCTTTATGTTTAAGTATACTTAATTGGATAAAGAATTGAAACTTGTAGATAACTGATTCAACCCCCCCCCCCCCCCCCCTCCTCTCAGTTATCTCTTGGGACGATTCATAACAATTGGTATCAGAGCCAAGTGCCTTGGAGAGAAATTTTAACAGCTTAAGGTTGATCAGATGGCATACTTTAGAAAAGAAAATCCTAAGTTCGATGGAGAGAATTATCTTGATTGGAAGAACAAGATGATGACTCATTTGTAGTGCATTGCTTTTGAAATTTTTGATGTAACTATCAAAGTGGTCAAGATCCCTTCCTTGGAAGACCTTGTAAAGGATGATGCTACTAAGAAGAAAAAGGAATTATTTCATCAGAATTCTATTGCTAAAGAAGCCCTTATCAACACCCTATTTGATGGTGAGTTTTCAGAAATAAAAAAGGTAGATAAAGCCCACAAAATTTGGAAACACCTAGAAGACATATTTGAAGGAGACAAACAAGAAAAGGATGCATGCAGAAAGACATGGAAGAAAAGCTACAATGCATTAGAGATGCTACCTAAAGAAAACATTAGAGCTTATAATCAAAGGATAAATGAGGCAGTAGCTAGAATCAGAAATAATGGTGGAGAGATTTCAGAGGAGGACATTATGGACAAGTTAATGACTACTCTCACTCTTGAATATGAAAGCAAGATCAACATCCTTGATGAGACCATGCAGCTTACTTCTAATTTCAAGAGAGAGACCTTGATCAGCAAAATCTCAGATTTTGAGATTTCAAGATTGAAGACAGAACCTAAAAGTGAGACAACCTTCAAAGGAATAGTTCATGGTAAGAAATCTATAAACACTTTTGGTAATTTTGATGATGATGATGAAGAGAAAATACTAGATGATTTCATTTCTATGATTGCCAAAAGAGAAAATAAAGGAAAAGGAAAATATGAAGGTTAATTACCATTTAAGTGCTTTTCATGTAATAAGATCGGTCACTTTGCATCTAAGTGTCCTACTAGAGCTAGAAAGTTCAAAAAGGATTACAAGCCTAAGTATTCTAAGGAATGCTACTATGTTGGAGATGGAGTTTCAGATGATGAATCAGGTGAAGAAGAAATTGGAGTCATTTCTATTGTAGACAAAATGAATAACAAGACAAATCAAAAAGAGGATAAAAAGGAGCAAGAGCTAGCATTGATTTCACAACTAGCATAAGAATAGACTGGATTATAGATAGTGGTTTCTCACATCACAAGTGAAAAAGATAGATTTGTTCATCTGGACAAATACAATGGTGGTGTATCATGTTAAAATGGAAGCACTTCAATGATAAGAGCATTTAGCCCTTTGAGTAAGTGGTTTGGGGTCATGTTAAGCACCTTGATCAGGTCTTTGCATGTATTTGGTTTTCTCCCCGCTTTCCACTTCTTTTTTGCACTTGATTTCTTCATTCTAGGTGAAATTAGGGATAGGATCTCAAGGATTCTCCTGAATTTCCCTCTTTTGTGGCTCTATTTTATAGGTAGGATTTAGAAATAGGTCCTTCTAGCCTTCATCATAGTCATCATAGGATTTTAGGCTTATCCCTGGCATTTTGTCATGTTCTGGTATCATTTCTAGGTCTCTGGGTATCCTCGAGACCTTCTGTCCTAATTCTGACTAGATCTGGGACCAGGGTCAGATTCGAGGTCAAACCTAACTAGGTCAAGATCAAGCTTAAACCTGACCAGGTCAGTCCCAACCTTGATCACTATAGGATTGTGCCCCCTAGAGGATTGTGCCCTCTAGAGGATTGTGCTCTAGTTCACTATAAAAGGAGGCCTTCCCCTCTCATTTTGATCATCAAGTTTTGTGAGAAGATCTCTACATCAAGCTTTGGCAATCAAGTTTTCATATCTCATCTCATCTCAAGCAATTGCAAGCTCTCAAGCATTCAAGAAAGTCTTCAAGCATTCAAGTGTCCAAGCATCCATCCATCAAGGAGATCCATTATTAGCTATTGAAGGATTCAATCTCTTTGGAGCCCCCTTGAAGATCCATCCTTCTACATTCATCCAAGCCTTCTCATAGGCAAAGATCATGTCAAAATTGGTGTTGAAGATCAAATACCATTGATTGGAGACATCCTACATTCATTCTACATCCATTGAAGCATTCCTACTTGTGGATTTCAGGATTTGAATCCTCTACAAGGACTTCAACATAAGCGAGGTGATTTGTTTCAATTACTTTGTTTATGCACACTACATTTCAATTCAATTTCAAGGTTAATTCCTAAACTGGGGTTTGACCAAGGCAAACCCCCCATACAACAAAAACCCCCATTTTTCTTGTAGGTACAGGTGTGGGATTTTGGATTTGAGAGAAAATTTGGATACCCTTTTCGGTGAACTTCTGAGATCTGCGAACAGAGACAAAATTGACCTTCAAATAAAGAATCTAGCCTTTGACCTTTTATGAGGGTCAAAGTCGACCTAAGCTCATCTTGGAGAAAGATTTTTGGGTTTTCTTTGTCTCGATATTTCCAGTCTGGAACAAGTTGCAGAATTGCCTAAAAGTACACATAGACATCAAAAAATGACATTTTCCAGATCTACCCTAATTTAAGGTTGGTATTTGCATTTCAATTATTTCAGATTTCAAGCTTAATCCAACTATAGGGAAGTATAGGGTTTCTCTCTCTTTCATATTTTTCATAAATTGATTTGATTGTGCATTAACCTTTTGGTTGATCAAATTGGATCTCTCCTTTGGGAATTTGGATTTAGGAGTGAATCTCATATTTCCCCTACACACTTACACATATAGAGGTTATTCCAAATTACCTCTATTCATTTTGGTGAACCCGACTAGCTTACTCTCTTTATTTTTTGGTGTTAGATTCCTCTCTATTCTTATTGTGGAATTGGATGCCTTATTGTGCTATCCTTTTATCTTGTTAGTATTAGATTTTTCCTTTGTGTTAGATCTTGCATGCTAATTAGATTTCATATTCATGCTTTATGTGTTCTTAGTTTAGTTCATTTTCATTACATTGTTTTATGAGCTTTACTACCACTAGTCCTACTTATAACATTCCAGCTAGAAGAAGTCGTAGACTCATGGGTGCCTTTGATCTTGAATCTTCCTCTCCTTTCCTTAGGATCCTGAATGATAACTTGATTCTTCATGATTCTAATCCTAAAATGGAGAAAAAATCTTCTCACTCATCTCATGATGAGGATGATGCTTTAAGAGTTCCTCCTGAACAACTTCAAAAAATTTCAACTAAACTTGATAAAATGGGTAATTGGCTTATTCAAGAGAACCATAATCAAGATTCTATTCAAGCTATAGATGCTCTTTAGAAATTTCTCCATGATAGTGATCAAGGTGTTAACCTCTTGCATGGTATTACACACCTTGTGCATTCAAATGTTACACCTTTAGCTCAAGAAGCTCAAGATTTAGGGTTGATTCCTCCTATCACTAGTGTTGAACTCCTTCTAACCCTTTACCTAGTATTCCTACCTATACTCCTCCTTTGGTAACTATGATAGTTCCCTCTATTCCTATGAGTGTTCCTCATGTGTCCCTTCCTACATCACAACCTTCATATCATAATGTTCCATTTACTTATTCTAATCCACTTCCAACTGTAGTTCCTAGTGTTCCTCCAGTTGTGTCTTCTATTCCTGCAGCTTCTTACACTTTACCTAGTGTGTCTAATATTACTCCTCCTCATATTTCCTCTAATGATTCAACTATCATTAGTTTGGCTCAAACTATATCATCCTTACAACAACAACTCACTTCCTTAACTCAAAACAATTTTAGTATTCCTACATGTGACATGGGAAGTCCCTTGTCTCGAGACATTATTCGTACTCTTGTTCCTCAGCAAGGTGAGATGCCTCATCTTGAAAATTATAATGGAAAAGGAAATCCTGTTCATCATGTTAAAACATTCCAAATCCTTTGTAGTGATTATGCTCATGACCATAGGATTTTAGCCAAACTATTTTCTAGAACCTTCCATGACAAGGCCTTACAATGGTATTGTTCCTTGCCTCCTTATTCCATTGATTCCTTTATACAACTTGCTAATGCCTTTATGCAATAATTTCAAAACAACATTGGCCCGCAAGTATCTTTGACTAATTTGATGCATTGTAAACAAAGTGCTAAGGAGAAATTAACTGAATTTATTGGTAGATTTAAGCATTTGCATGCTTAGATTTCCTATCCTATTCCTGATATTGATATTCAACGTATGTTTATTTCAAATTTGCAAAAGGATATTAGAGATAAGATTATGCTTACTAAATTTACCTCTTTTCAACAACTTTGTGTAGCACTTCATCATTATCAATTACAAGTGAGTCAGTTTGAGAGAAACACTCCAATGGCTCCTATTCTAGTTGATAAGAGTGATGTTGCTCCTAATCCAAACAAATTTCAAAAATTCAACAACTATGTCAAGATAAATAAACAAGTGAATGCAGTTGCTGATCAAGTTGTTGTTGCATCTCACAATGCCACTTCTCCATCCACTAATTTTTGATTAAATCATACATTCATTCCTCTTTCTAAATCTTTACATGCTATTATGAATAGGTTGATAACTACTAATATGATTACTTTACCTCCTATTCAACCTCTTTTACCTATTATGATTGCATCTAAATCTTTTGATCAAAATGCTTTTTGTCAATATCATTGTCAGAATGGTCATGATATTGAGAAATGTTATTCTTTAAAACATAAGATTCAAGACTTAATTGATTCTAAAGCTTTATCTGTTGACAATTTGGATAGTAGTGGGAACAAATTTGTCTCTCCTCCTAATCATAACCTTCAAATCTATACGAATCCTTTACCTACGCATGATACTAATACCATTGCTCAACCATCTGCTATGGAAATTGTGTATGATTCAATGATGGATGATCTCAATCATGTTGTTAATCAAGTGGAGCATGTTGGTCGATCTGTATCTCCACCTCAACTTCAACCTCAACCTCAACTTCAACCTCAGATTCAACCTCAAGTTCAATCTTGACCAAAACCTAAACCTAAATTGAAAACTCAACCTTGACAACAACCTAAGAATAAAAGACCTTGGGAACTTTTGATTACCTTTGATGATTCTAAGACTATTAGAGCTCCTGATGGTCCCCTTTACATTTTTGCTAGGATTTCTCAAAAACCTACTCGTGGTTGTCTTGTTGATCCTACATCTTTAGTCAATGTCATTACTGAAGAAAATCTTTTTATGGAAAGCTTACAACGTGATTCTTATGATACATCAGATGTGTGGATTCAAACTTGCAATGGTTTACTTTATCCATCATTTGGTTCTATTACCTTACCAGTTGAACTTTGTGGAAAATTTGTGAACACTACCTTTGTTGTGGTTCCTACTTCTAATCAATTTCAAGTTAAGCTAGGTTTTCCTTGGTTGATTGCCATGCATGTTGTTGCTTCACCTATCCATAAGTCTCTTAAGTTCATTCATGATAATGAAATAAAGATGGTTAATCATAGTATATATCAACCTTCCAGGCCTAGAGATTGTGTTGCTCTTGATTTCTTTTGGCCGTCATTACCTAATTCATGTCCTCCTTGACCTGATAATCTTTTTCGATCATACCAAGCTTATAAACATCATAAGATTCTTGAATTAAGCATACCTCCTATGTATCTTAATCATGGTCTTTTACCTACACCTTCTATACCTCCTTTAACTATGGCTTCTAGTTCTATTAATCAAGTTCCTTCTATCGAACCTATCAAAGATCCTGTGATTGTTTCTCCTACTATTTCTAATCCTATGGATCTTCCTAAATAACCTGTGAAGGATCCTAAGATTTTTCCTCCTAGTTCTCAACCTATTTCAAATAAATCAAAACATAATCGATCTGCTAATGAATGTCATAAAAAGTGTCATGCTCATGCTAAAGCTCATAATTCTATTCTTCAAAGATCTCTACCTTCCTCGGATAAACCTATGCATGATGTGTTAGAAGAGGTTGTTACTAATAATGATGTTCACATGCATGATTATGATGATTCTATTCATATCTTAGATCTTATTTTGATTAATTTGGATGAAGAAGATACTCTTGATGATACTGATGATGTTAATGATGAATATTAGACTATTGACATTAACATTGATTTACCTAATATGCTTTCATCACAATTGACTCTTACACCTAGTGTCGACCATAGTGATTCTCAAGAGGATCTTTTTTTGGAACTGGCTATCATTCCTACTATGTTGGATATAGTCCCTCTTGTGAGTTACCCACCTTCCCTAAATGATATACAATGAGATGGGGAGAGTAGGTGCCATGCTTGATTGGTTAGTCCTTCATGGTAGCTTTGTTGTGTGTTTGCCTATTGTACTGTACTTATCCCGTAATGTGTTTGCTAAATGTTGTTAGATTCTTTTATATGATCCTTGTTACTCAGTTGGTACAAGGTGATGAAGGAATCAAAACTATTGTTCAAATTCTTCTATATTTATCTTTATTCTTCTATGTGTTGTTCAATGTTATGTTGTAATTGTGCTATTGTTCATAAAATTTTTCCTTGTGTCATCTTCTTGGATTCGAGATATGGTAGCACTAATTCTTTTTGGTCTCCATGTCATGGTCCGAAAAGATTCTCCTTCATATATCTTATGTGATCTTTCCTCCTTTGTGATCATAGTTCTACTTTCTTTGGGGAATGATGTCAATTCATTTGCAATAATATCATATATATATTATCTTATGATCATAATGACCCCACGGTAGGTAGATCCCTTTTGTGTTCTCTATATGTTTTTGTGATATTTCCCTTGATTTTTCTTCCTCTGGGGGCATCTCGACGTGGAAACATAATTAGTGGAGTTGTTTATGTTTCTGTTAAAGCCATTGCTCCTATTAAAGTGGCAGCAATGACTTTAACGTGGGGGCATACAATCTACTCACCTGTTGCACACACACACTTTTTTATATGCACATATTTTTCAAAATACCTTTTTCCCTTTTTGGATTAGTAACTAATCCTTAAAGCATGGATTTATATTTTAGGATCTCTTGATCCCTCCAATTTCAAATACACATATATATTTTGATCCCTTAAGGTCGAAGGTGTCCTTAAGACTGGATCTCTTTTTTTTTTTTGGTTTTATTCTTATGGAATAGAATATTCCTAAGGATGAAGCCTTGATGATTTGACTAGTGAGTAGCCACATTCATTAGGTGGTTCAATTCCATCTTTCTAGTTGCGTCGTGTCCTTGTGTGGTTCACAATGGGACATAAGTTCTCATTGGGTGAGGTAATCACACTCTTTCTTTCTCTCTCTAGAGATGTCTCTCTTATTGTGATCTAGGAATCAATGAAGACTTGAGTCTCTGGGGGCTTAAGGTTTCTCTTTGTCCCTTGGATTATGATAATATTATCTTTTCATTATGATCTCCTTTACCAAGAGTTTGCATCGAGTCCATACTCTTGCTAAAGTGGGGGCTTAATGTATCATCTTAAAATGGAAGCACTTCCATGATAAGAGAATTTATCCCTCTGAGTAAGTGGTTTGGGGTCATGTTAAGCACCTTGATCAGGTCTTTGCATGTATTTGGCTTTCTCCCCGCTTTCCACTTCTTTTCTGCACTTGATTTCTCCATTCTAGGTGAAATTAGGGATAGGATCTCAAGGATTCTCCTGAATTTCCCTCTTCCATGGCTCTATTTTCTAGGTAGGACTTAGAAATAGGTCCTCCTAGCCTTCATCATAGTCATCATAGGATTTTATGCTTATCCTTGGCATTATGTCATGTTCTGGTATCATTTCTAGGTCTCTGGGCATCCTCAGGACATTCTGTCTTGATTCTGACTGGATTTGGGACCAAGGTTAGATTCGAGGTCGAACCTAACTAGGTTAGGATCAAGCTTGAACCTAACCAGGTTAGTCCCAACCTTAATTTTTCCCCCTTCCTTCAAATCTTCAGAATCCTTGATTTCTAGGTATCGGGCTTTCGGGATATTTGTTTTCTCGCCTTCGGGTTGGCCATTTCGAGTTTTAGAATGGTAAATCCTCTAATTGTATTTAATCTAGGTATATTTTCTAAAGGTTAGGACCTAATTGGAATTTAATTCTCCAAGGTGGCCCCTCTAGAGGATTGTGCCCTAGTTCACTATAAAAGGAGGCCTTCCTCTCTCATTTTGATCATCAAGTTTTGTGACAAGATCTCTACATCAAGCTTTGGCAATCAAGTTTTCATATCTCATCTCATCTCAAGAAATTGCAAGCTCTCAAGAATTCAAGTAATTCTTCAAGCATTCAAGTGTCCAAGCATCCATCCATCAAGGAGATTCATTGTTAGCTATTGAAGGATTCAATCTCTTTGGAGCCCCCTTGAAGATCCATCCTTCTACATTCATCCAAGCCTTCTCATATGCAAAGATCATGTCAAAATTGGTGTTGAAGATCAAATGTCATTGATTGCAGACATCCTACATTCATTCTACATCCATTGAAGCATTCCTACTCGTGGATTTGAGGATTCAAATCCTCTACAAGGACTTCAACATAAGCGAGGTGATTTGTTTCAATTACTTTGTTTATGCACACTACATTTCAATTCAATTTCAAGGTTAATTCCTAAATTGGGGTTTGACCAAGGCAAACCCCCCATACAACAAAAACCCCCATTTTCTTGTAGGTACAAGTACAAAATTTTAGATCTGAGAGCAAATTTGGATACCCTTTTCGGTGAACTTTCGAGATCTGCGAACAGAGATAGAATCAACCTTCAAATAAATAATCTAGCCTTTGACCTTTTATGAGGGTCAAAGTCAACTTGAGCTCATCTTGGAGAAAGACTTTTGGGTTTTCTTTATCTCAGCATTTTCAGTCCGGAATAGGTTGTAGAATTGCCTGAAAGTACACACAGACATCAGAAAATGTCATTTTCGAGATATGCCCTAATTTAAGGTTAGTATTTGCATTTCAATTATTTCAGATTTCAATCTTAATCCAACTATAGGGAAGTATAGGGTTTCTCTCTCTCTTTCATATTCTTCATAAATTTATTCTATTGTGCACATTAACCTTTTGGTTGATCAAATTGGATCTCTCCTTTGGAAATGTGGATTTAGGAGTGAATCTCATATTTCCCCCACACACTTACACATATAGAGGTGATTCCAAATTACCTCTATTTAGGTGGTATGGTTAGATTTGGAGAAAACACTCCTAAACCAATAGTTGGTAGAGGAGCCATCACCTTGGATGGAAAGAATAGTACTGATGATGTTCTATATGTTGATGGTTTGAAACATAACCTTCTCAGTGTTGGACAGTTACTTGGAAAAGGCTATCAGTTGGAGTTTAAAGATGACAAATGCATCATTAACAAAAAGGATGGTGTTATGATTGCATCAGGCTCAAAGACAAGAGGTAATGTTTTTCAACTCAATTCAGAAGCAAGTTGTTTTGTTTTGCTAAAGTTGATGATAGTTGGTTGTGGCATAAAAGACTATGTCATATCAATTTTGATAAGATAGTAAAGATAATAAATGTAAAGGTAGTAAGAGATCTACCTAGCATAGCAAAGCCATTTGATACTATATGCAAGGAATGTGTAATGGGAAAGCATGTGAGAAATTCATTCAGAAGCAAGCAAAATTCAGTAGAGAAGAAGTTGGATATCATTCACACAGACCTATTTGGTCCAACTCAAACAAGATCATACTATGGTGAAAGGTATTTCATTTGTTTGTTGATGATTATACTAGGATGATGTGGGTTGCATTCTTGAAAGATAAGTTAGAAGCATTTGAGAAGTTCAAAATATTTAAAGCTAAGGTTGAGAATGAATCTAGACTAAAGATAAAATGTTTGAGATCGGATAGAGGAGGAAAATTCACCTCTGGTAGATTCTATGAGTACTGCAAAGAACATGGCATAAAGAGAGTTAAGTGCACCTAGAACCCCTCAGTAGAATGGAGTTGCAAAGAGAAGGAATATAATCAACCTTGATACAGCGTGCACCATCATGATTGAAGGAAAAGTTGCACACACCTAATGGAGAGATGCAGTCTATACAACAATATACACCATCAATAAAATTCAATTAAGGCTAGGCGTTGACAAAACACCATATGAGCTATGTTTTGGTAATGTTCCCATGGTAAAATACTTCAAAATCTTTGGAAGCAAGTGCTACATCAAGAGGGATGAAGCAGTAGGCAAGTTTGATGCAAGAAGTGATGAAGGTATTTTTCTTGGTTACTCTACTAAAAGTAAAGCTTATAGATGTTTCAATTTAAGATTGAAAAAGATCATTGAAAGTTCTCATGTTAAGATTGATGAAAATTTTATGGTTCAAGAAAGATATCATGATTACTCACCCATGATTGAAGAAGAACCCATACCCTCCATTAGTGAGATAGTTATTGAAGAAATGTTTGACAGTATTGATGTGTTATTTAATGACCCTGAGAAAAGTGAAGAAGAAACTCCTAAGGTTGATGAGTCAGCATCACCTAAAGTTCCAAAGTTTACATCTATAAATCATTCCAAGAAAGACATCATGGAGATCAGAGCGAAAAAGTCTTAACAAGATCAGAAGCAAAGAACTCAGCTAGCAATGAAGTGGTATGTTTACTATCTCAGATTGAACCTTTAAGTGTTGAAGATGCATCTAATAATTTAGATTGGCATGATGCTATGAAAGAAGAACTTGATTAGATTGTTAAGAATGACACTTGGGAACTAGTCCCAAGACCTAGTGATAAGAATGTGATTGGAACCAAGTGGATATTCAAAAATAAGATGAATGAAGATGGTACAATAGTAAGAAACAAAGAAAGGTTAGTATGTAAGACATATGTGCAAAGAGAAGGCATTGATTATTTAGACACATTTGCACCTGTGAGAAGATTATAAGCTATTAAGTTGTTTCTAGCTTATGCTACAGTCAAAAACTTCAAAGTTTATTAGATGGATTTCAAGTCAGCATTCCTAAAAGGAGATTTGAAAGAAGAAGTATACATTGAACAACCAAAAGGATTCACCTTATCAGACAGACCTGATATGGTATGCAGATTGAAGAAGGCCCTCTATGGACTTAAGCAAGCCCCTAGAACATGGTATGAAAGACTAGATGGATATCTAACAAATATTGGATTCAAGAAAGGAGCAGCAGATTGTAATCTATTCATTAGAGAGACTTATGAAGGTCTACTACTTGTAGCTATATTTGTTGATGACATTATCTTTGGAGGTAATGACAAACTAAGTGCAGAATTTTCCAAAGAAATGAAGAATGAGTTTGAGATGAGTATGATTGGTCCTATCAAATACTTTTTAGGACTAAATGTGCAGCAGACAGAAAAAGGAATTTTTATTAATCAGTCCAAATATGTGAAAGAGATACTGAAGAAATTCAAGATGGATGATTGCAAGCCAGTAGGAACACCTATGATCACTGGATGCAAGCTTACAAAAGAAGATGACTCACCAACAATAGATATAACATTGTATAGGTCTATGATTGGTAAACTTCTATATCTTACTCAGACTAGACCTAATATTTCCAATGCAGTTGGCATAGTTGGAAGATTTGTAGTAGAACCTAAGCAAAGTCACCTCATGACAGTAAAGAGAATATTTAGATACTTGCGGGGCACTATAGATTATGGTCTATGGTATCCTAATTCAGAAAATGTTGAGCTTCATGTGTACACTGATGCAGATTGGATAGGATGTGTTGATGACAGAAAGAGTACATCAGGTGGAGTAGTGTTTCTTGGTGATAGACTTGTCACCTAGACAAGCAAGAAAAAAATTTGTATTTCTCAGTCAACAGCAGAAGCGGAGTATGTTGCAACAGCCTTGAATTGTTCTACAATTGTTTGGATCAAGTAGATGATAAAGGATTTTGAAATTCAGATTGATTATCCTATTGTTATTCACTATGATAACACTAGCACTATCAATATGTCAAAGAACCCTATGATACATGCAAAGACAAAGCACATTGAGATCAAGTATCACTTCCTAAGAGAGAAAGTGGCAGAGAAAGAAGTCAAGTTGGACTATGTGAGTACTAAAGATCAGTTGGTAGATATATTCACAAAACCCTTGCCTAAGGATACTTTTGAGTATCTCAGGGACAAGTTGGGAGTAATTCCCTTCCTTGATTTTGCTTAGAAGAAAGAAGGAAAGGCATCAATCCTTAGGGACTGATGGAAGGTTGACTACTCTACCTCAGGAGTACTATCAGTGCTTAAAATGAATGGTTCCCTTTGCCATTGATGTTAAAGGGGGAGTAATATACAGAGTCATGAAAAATAGAAGTAAAAAGGAGGGGTAATGTACTAAGGGGGAGCAGCATTTAGTTATCACAGCAGTTCAGTTGAAGAAATGGAGAATATTGGAAAATATTGCAGTAGATGGAGGATCATCTTTGAGGGAGTTTTGAAGAGGAAATGGAGAATGAATTATAAAATAATTGTTCATTTAGGTTGGTGGTGGTTTTTTCATTCCACATGTTGTCATCAATACCAAAGGGGGAGATTGTTGGAGATTTGCCAGCAGGCCAGTACTGACTGTATGTTTTTCATTGATGAAAACATATGGAAAGTAGCATGCATAGAAGTCTTATCCAGTAAGATTTTAGTATATTAGTATGGACATGATATCAGCATGATATCATGGGCGCAGAGGCTAACTATTAGTACAAATAGTTATATAGCAACTTATGTTAGTAGTGTTCTTGACAGAGTAACAGACAATGTTCTATGCATATGGTTGTTCGTACAGTTATCATAGAGCCTTGCACACTTGGATATATGTTGAAGACATGTTAGTGATGTTTTAGTTATGGACGCATAGTCTAATAATTAGTATAAGTGAAGTTATGCAGTCGCTATTCACCAGAAGTAGTTTTATGTGTTTGTTCAGAAGAGCTGACAGAGATTTTATTGGTTCTAGAGTTGTGCCTATCCTATGGGTATGTACCCTTGGATTTAAGCTTAGAGGAGAGCTATTGATGTTTGGTTAAGAACGTATGAAGTAATTCAGCTTGAGGAGAAAGATCCAATTGTTTTGGTAGAGCTAACAGTGTGTAGCGTGTGTTTACAATTATCTTATTAGATAGGTCCCAGAATATGTTGCGTGCATAGTAGAGTTGATAGAATGTTTATTGGAGTTTGTTATGGTTTCTCTAATATGATTTCAAGGTGGTTCTAATAGGCCGACTTGATTAGATCATTTAGAGGAAATATATTTATAGGTAGTCATTTGTGATTGCTTGAGTGTGGTTCATGGTTGATTAAGCAGAGCAGAGAAGAGTGTGCGAAGTGTTGAGCCATCAGAAGAAGGTCTATGTGACAAAGTAAAGTATTTGTGCTATACATTGGAACTGATCCAGATAGTAGGTCAAAGCACAGTTCACCAAGACCCAGATATAGTGTGTATCTATTATTCAGAAGGTTGTAGCCTTCACCCCTTTGAGAAGTGATCTCTCAGACAGTGTGTCCTCTCCCCTAACAGGGACAATTGTAAAAGACTCTTAACAAGGTCTGACCCTTGACCAAGTCTACTGTACTAAATATATTGTAAAGAAACTCCTAACATAGTTAAGGATCTTCTAACAAGGATCATAATATACTAGTGCAAAATATTAGTGGGTGTTAATTCTCACTGGGATTTTTACCTATTTTGGTTTCCATGTAACCAAAATATTAGTGTTGTGTTCATGTGTTCTTTCATTATATTTATGCTTTATGTTTAAGTATACTTAATTGGATAAAGAATTGAAACTTGTAGATAACTGATTCACCCCCCCCCCCCCCCCTCTCAGTTATCTATTGGGACTATTCCTAACACCTGCATCATTTCCTCCATGCCAAGTCATGATGTCCTTAGCCCTGACAACAATGTTATCCAACACATCTGTTGTACTATTAGCCTCCCTAAAGTTATGGGAAATAATAACCTACGTAAAGGAATTAATGATAATATGAGCCTCCTCAATAATTGTGTTAATTGACCATGATGGCTTGGTCATGCCTTTAATACAATTTAAATTATTCATGGAGTCGCCTTCAATCCACACGTTCGAAGACATGTCCTTTTTTATAATTTTTAAAGTTTGAAGAAGAGTCATAGCCTCTTCCATGTGATTGGTTTGCACACCAATAGGGAGTGCCACAGAAGCAAGACAGTTAGCCATGCCATCCTGAATAATCCCACCACATCCAGAAGGTCTTGGGTTACGCTTCGTTGCATTGTCAAAATTAACTTTGATCCAGTCAGGAGGGGTGAAAGCCAAAAAGCATTCTCCTATTGGGAAGAGGAGTTCACTTTGGTGCCCACAGAATTAACTCCAGCATAAAAATCCAGCTTAGTTCCAATCAGGGCAGAAAAGTTCTTCTTAATACTTATCATAATCTTCTTGACAATCACCACCGAAGGAAGGGAAGTATCGCTAAACACTTTGTCATTGCGTTCTCTCCATAGTTTCCAAATGACATGAGAGGCAATGATATTCCACCATAATCTATTCATAGGGACCTCAACATTTCTCTATTGGGTGAAGAAATTCTCCATATTATCCAAGAAAATCGAGCATAACTTCTAGCATTGAAAAATAAGACACTAGACTTCCCAGGAGTATCGACATTCAATAGCTAAATGGTAAACTGACTCCTCAACATTCTTACATAAAAAGCATCTGTTAGGTAGAATCATACCTCTCTTTTGGAGATTATCAATAGTAAATATCATATTATGAAAAAATAGCCAAAAGAAAATATTAATTTTAGGAATTAATCATTTATCCCAAACCTGGGCCCAAAAGGGAAGGGGATCCGGTTGCTTCAACAAAATCTTAGAGGCAGATTAAACAGAAAATATTCCAAAAGAGAGAATCCCCCAAATCAAATCATCTACCCTATTAGTGTCCACTTTCCAAACATTCAGATCCAGCATCAGAGGCTTAAGAGTGATATCAACAATAGAGAGATCAATCCAAGACTGGCTCCCCTAGTAGTCTCTAACCCACAGACTAAATCTCTATAAAAAGATGTCAATAAAAGGCTGGAAGGAAGGAACAAAGTTGAAAGGAAAATCTTTAAGCCAACACTCTTCCCATAATTTAATTAGTCTACCATTACCCAAATACCACCTAACTCCCTTGAAGGTCATCTCCTTAGCTTGCTGGATACAATTCCAAATAAAAGAACCCTGCACCTTCACAGCAACCATCAAAAAATTTAAAATATGAGGGAAAGAGTAGAGATATTTATTGTGGATGATCTCATTCCACTCTTTTTTCTCACCAAAGATCCTCCAAATTTTCTTAGCCAGTAACGCCTGATTGGTAACTTTTAAGGGGTGAATCCCCAAACCTCCCCACTTCTTCAGAGCATGCACCTTGTCCCAAGAACCTAAAGCCAATCTATTTCTTTCTTCCACCCTTGACCAAAGAAAATTTCTCTGAATCTTCTCAATAATATCAAAAAAATTTCCAAGGATCTTAAACAGACTAAGATCATAGATAGGGAGATTCTGCAGAGAGGCCTTCAAGAATTGGAGTTTACCAGCTTGACTAAGCATAGCTCCTTTCCAACCAACTAATTTCCTATTGAATTTGTCCACAATACCAGCCCAAAAAGAGTTGGGAGGTCTTAAGCCCAAAGGAAGACCGAGGTAAGTGGTAGGCATAGCACCTATTTCACAACCAATAATTCTACCAATTCTATTTTGTCTTTCCACCAGTGTATTAATAAAAAATAGAGAGCTCTTGTTCCAATTAACGATTTGTCCAGCAGCCTAAGAGTAATTGGAAAGAGCATGTTTAATCATTCTGGCCTCCTGGATGGTTGAAGAGCCCATGATAACAATGTCATCAATGAATTTCTCATGGGAGCATGGCCTAGAAGTAGAAGGAGTGAGACCCTTGATGGATCCATAAGTCACCAATCTCTGAAAATAGCGACCAAGACATTCTGCCAGGATGGAAAAGAGAATAGGGGGACAAGGGATCACCCTGACGGAGCCCCCTCGAAGGCTTGAAGAATCTAGAAGAGGAGCCATTCACAATAACCATAGCTAAAGAAGTACTAATGAGCTGGAAAACTAGCTGCAAGAGTTTATCACAGAAGTCAAAGGAACGAATAACCTTGATCAAAAAATCCCAATCCATCCGGTCATAGGCCTTCGAGAGGTCGAGTTTTAATAGAAAACCATATTTGTAAGAGGAATGAGTAGAATGAATAACCTCATGCACCTTCATAATGGAATCAAGGATTTTCCTACCAGGGACAAAACCACTCTGCTAGAGGGAAATGATATTGGGGAAAATAGCGAGCAATCTAAGGGTGAGAACCTTGGAAAAAAAATTATACACCAAATTACATAAATTGATCAACCTGAAGGAATCAACAGAGTCAACTCCAAGATTTTTGGGAACCAAGACAATGAAGGTAGCATTAATTTCTTTAAGCATAGTTCTTCATCCAAAGAATTCTTTCATAGCATTGTAAATTTACAGGCCTACGATGTGCCAGAATTTTTAGAAAAAAAATAGAGGAAACCCATCCGGGCCCAGGGACTTATCACCCTCGAAGGAGAACACAACAAGCTTGATTTCCTTCAAGGAGGGAATAAAAGTGAGCTTCTTATTAGTAACATCATCCAGGATGGAGGGGATAGCATCAAGAAGCAAGGCTTGTTAATTCAGGCAAAGCTCATTGTCTTTAGATAAGAGGGAAGAGAAGAAGTCAGCCATAGCCAAAGAAATGTCCTTATCATTACTAACCACGTTGGAATCCAACCTAAGTCTAGAAATTCTATTGGAAGCTCTATGTTTACAAGCAAAAATATTGAAGAACCTGGTGTTCTTATCTCTAGCTTTCAGCCATATCGATCTTGACCGTTTTCTCGAGTACTCTTCCTCTTTGGAAATGATATTATGACTTTTGGCTAAAAGAGTCTCCTCCCTATCCTTGAGATCTTGAGACATGCCAATCTGTTGGATAGTCTCTTGAATATCGTCAAGCTCCCTTTTAGATCATGCTTTTTTTTTTAAATGTCACTGAACACTTGCTTACTCCAAGATTTTATATTTTGTTTAATATGCTAGAGTTTTTTAGACACCCTAAACATAGCAGTGCCTCGAATGTTAACATTCCACCACCCCCTAATCAGCTTCTCAATCTTTGGGTGATCAATCCATAATTTATCAAACCTAAAGTGGAGATTACCAGTAGTTTGAATCGAGTCAACAACAAAAGAGATAGGGAAATGATCTTACCAATCTTCATGAGAGAGGACAGGGAGCAACCAAAACTGTTGAACCAACTTCCAGAGATCAGAGTATGATCTAGGAGGACCTGGATAAGATCCAAACCAACTCTTTGGTTAGACCAAGTGTAATTAACCCCTGGATATCAATATCAAAGATTAACAAAGTCCATGAGCTCAACTCTACCATCCAGTTGACTCTGGCTATCAACCCCTCCAAACTTCTCATTATCTTTCAAAGGATAGTTGAAATCACCCATAACCAACCAGGGAGAATCCTGAAAAGAGAGTCTTTGATTCTCAACCATCTTCCAATACTTAGCCCTACCATCTTTGGTATTAGGAGCATAAATAATAGTAGTAACCCATTCAAAATCAGACTTGAGGTGGACAAATTTGATGCTCAAGCAAGTATTTATTTGACAAATGTTTTAACTAAATGTTATTTTCTATTTTATCGTTAGTGTTACTGCTATATGGAAAATTATAATTATTATAAATGTGAGTTAATATATCCTACTCTAGATTTAGGTCATATATAGATGGGATTCTAGTAAGGGAAATCATTATTTTAAAACCTAAAACTTTAAATATATTTATATATGTATGGTTGTGAATGGGAGTGTGTTGCATATATGAGTCTTGGCATCCAATTAATTAATACACTACATTCAAGGACTTATTTAATGGAACTAAAGTTATTTTCTTGTCATTTTGTACGTTTACCTCTTAGGCATAGTTAGAACCATCAATTGACCTAAGGGAGTTGTTTTAAAGTGTGCATGGTTGATTAGAATAAAATTACCATTTTATTTGAGGGTTTTATAGAAGTGAGAGCTAAACAAATTGCAATGATACTATATAGCATCCTCTAATATCTTATAGCAATCACCAAGATTGTATTTATTTAAGACTATCAAGTACAATTATTTTCTAATTGAGAACCAAGCTATTAAAAAATTAACAAATGATACCATAAAATAAATGAAATTAGAAGGTTGAAAATATTATTATTCATATTATTGAATCTTTATACAATAATAAAAAATAATATAATATTGTTATATATCTTGAGTATGGTTTGGACACTAATCATGCTTAATAAAAGTAGTATGGGAGCCCAACTCTATAATGTATTCTCTAATGAGTGATCTATGATTCAATTTTCAAATGCACTGTCTAGTTTTATCGTTATTCAGCCAATTCACCAACTTCTAAACTTATCATTCAACACATAGGTCTAGTTTATTCTCTTAAGCCACTCCCCATTTTATCAAATTATACGCTAATGTCGACAAAAATCCATCTGCATTGTGCTCGTCGCATGCCCATCTCGTTTTCCACAACTTTGATGCATGAGTAGGGTAGCAGGGCACTCGTAAGTGCATCTGCTACATCCCACCAATTTTCCTTCCCTTGTCCACTGCTGGATGTCCCCACTGCAAATTATCATTTCTTTTTAGCATAACCAGTAATCTTTACAAGAATACATTGCAGCGTTATTACGACTCAACAAAAATAGTATTGCTGGTTTTGTTAATAAATCTTATTTCCGCAATGAAGTTTATTTATAAATTTTATTTCTTGCCACATAACATTAAACCCTAATCTCACATTCCCCTCAGTAGATCTCTTTTAATCTTAATGAAACCTATGGTACTTGGGTTTTTCCTGAAATTTCTGTAAAATAAGCTCAAGCAAAATTATATTTGATCACAGTATAACACATCTGGACTAGATTTGGCTGCATGCTCAAAATTAATTACAACAATAAAATCCATCTTAAAAAAATTCATATGTTTATATATAATTACAAGAAAACAAATGTTGGGGTTTTGCTGTATGCTTAAAAACATTACTGCAATGAAACCCTTGAGAAATTTATATGTTTTATTGGATTTTGATGTCCATGCTACAAATAAAAAAATTGGAACAATAAATCCAATTTTAATACGTAGGGATCTATACAAATAATATATCTCAATACCTACTACAGATTGCTAGCATTTCATTCCAATCCATCTGTAGAATAGTCTCAATGGGTGGCATTGCTGAAATATTGAGGTTGTGATTGGAAGGTGGACCTCCATCTCCACCTCCAGGCATCATAAATTCATCAACCCTTAAACCATCAATATCAATCTGACCATTCACACTCAAATCTTGTCTCCTGGACATACACTCTCCATTAAACTCAGAAGGGGACATTAATATTCCTTGATCGCTGCATGTTGAAACTGAGTTTCTCTCAATACAAGTCACCATTTGTGGCATTTGCATGTGAGAGAATATTGCCTTTTTCTTCCTTGTGGTGTATCTGCGGGCTCCTGCGGTGAAATCTTTTTTGCAGGTGCGACAGAAGAAGCGAGGCTGGAAGGATCTGCAGGTGTTCAAATTGTTCAAATACCGAAATGCGCAACTGCTTGAACAATTACAGAGAGGGCAGGGCGGAGGCCTGCATGATCCGAATGTATCAGCTATGCATTTCTGCACCTCCTTTGGCAATTTGCAAGGAGGGACGTCCAAGCATTTTGATATAAGCTTCAAACTATCTTGGCAGCTCAATTTCTGGGCTCTGCATGTCTGAAGCAAACCTGACAATCTCTCCATCGTTAATGGTTTTCAATGTTACTGAAATTCTTCTTAAAAACTTTGTTGGGTGTCTGAATTATTTTACGAGGGCTGATCTATATAGCATTTTTTAGGGCGGACGTGAGCATAAAGAAATGTTTTATTTTGCATATAAAACTGCCAAGTGAGATATGAAGTGAGAGGTAGGTATATGTGAGGCCACTTCCAAAACATATTCAACTGCAACTGAGATTTGAAGTCACAGCTAGGTGTATGTGAGGCCACTTCCAAAACATATTCAACTGCGAACTAACTTCACTGCCAACTAACAGTTTGAGCTCCTGTTCGGTCAGTCTCGCGGACGGTTTTACTTTAAACGGTTGCATGTGATAAATAGTGCGTGCCGGATGTGAAACCTCTCCATAATACGTTATAATACGTAGATAACCTAGATCACCTGATGTCGTGGGAAGGTTCTTTTTAGAGCTTCTTGACAATCGAATAATATTTTATTCTATTTTAATATTTAAAATATAATATTGTTGAAAGAGGGAAATTGTGTTAATATGCTTATAATATTGTGTTAAGATGGAAAGAAAAGAGAGCGATTCCCTTCAAAATTAATATAAATAAGTTTTAAAAAATTAATATAGATAAGTCTACAATAAAATAAGGTAAAATATTAATTTTAATAATTAAATGAAAATATGACAAAGATTTAATGTTAAGATGAGATCAAGATCCTATTATACAAAGATTAAAAATTGAACTGAAAATTAGAGGACTTTAACCAAATAGGAAACAAAAGATTTATGATAAACTAGTTGTGGATTTCAAATATTTCCATAATATTAGTTTTAAAAAAATAGAGAAAGATGACTTAAAGATAGATTTTCTTGTATGATGGAAAACATATACACATCAATAATTCATCTAAAATCAATATATACATATACATGTGAAATTTTTTGCCATGAACAAAATAAAATATTCTATTGGCTATCAAACAATGATGTGCATTATGCAACACTATCTATAAACTAATGTCCAAAACTTTAGCTAATAGGCTCCATAAACTTCTTTCCATTCTAATTAGTGAGGAACAAACATGCTTTAAACCTCGAAGATCCATTTATTGTGGAATCATTATAGCACAGAAGGTCATCCATTCCTTGCAAGTGAATAAAGAATCAGGGATGCTAATTAAGTTAGACATTAGGAAAGCATATGGCAAAGTGGAATGGAAATACCTATGTAAATGTTTAGAGGTCTTTGGGTTTGCTAAACCTTGGATTAATCTTATCTTTGAGTGCATATCCTTTCCTAAGATTTCAATCCTATTGAACAGTACCCCAAAGGTCTTCTTTGGTATCTCCTGAAGACTAAGACAAGGGGACCTGATATCCCCCTTCATGTTCATCATTATGGATGACTCTTTAGGAAGATCCATTACTAACACTAGAGAGCTTAATTATGTAAAAGAGATTAAAATTACTAGTGGATTGGATCCTACCCCTTAGCAACAATTTGTAGATGACACCATTCTAAATGGAGAAGCACAAGTAAAGGAGGCTCTAGGATATAAGAGCATCCTAAAATATTACTCTAAAGCCTCAAGACAAGAGATTGGCAACGAAAAATCTGAGATCTTCTTTTTCAATACTAATAAAAAAATAAAGGAAGAAATATGCAAGACTCTTAATTTTTAAAAAGGGACATTACCATGTAAATATTTAGGATTACCTTTAGACAAGGGAACTAGATCATCACAATTATGAGATGAAACGATCTCCAAAATAAGGAACAAGATGGAATCATGGAAAGGAAAATGGTTATCCTCATCTAAGAGAGCTATTATGTTGAAATCGGTACTATCAGCCATCTCAATCTATCAAATGACTTGCATTAACCTCCCAAAATATAAGAAAGAAGAGCTAAACAAACACTTAAGAACCTTCTTTTGGCAAGGAACATGGGATAAAAAGAAAATATCACTGCTAGCTTGGAACAAGGCCTTAGACCCAAGGATGAAGGAGGGATAGGGATTAAAGATATTAGGGCACATAGAAATACATTAGGAGAAAAAATTATTTGGAGAATGTATAAGAACCCTCAAATGACGCGGGTCATAATCCTTAGCCATAAATACCTCAACAATGAAGAAGCTATAAATTTTTTCAGAGTCAACAACCCCCCTAAAGGGTCACGAGTATGGAACTTTATGTTGGAATGCATAATTTTGATCACAGTAAAACTAACATGGAATCTAGGCAAGAGGGAACAAGCATTATTCTGAATGGATTCCTGAGGAGGTTATTCAGCTATGGAAAAGATCCATAACTTCAAGATTGTCAAACCTCTCTTGGAAGAAAGCTGGGGGAAATATGTCAAATACTACACTAAAGTCACTAATAATGACCTATCCAAGGGATGGAAATGCAGGTTAGTAGTAGATCTTAACATTCCATGGATGAAAAGCATAGACTGGAAGAGATCCCTAGTAATAGAAGTATCCATTTTCACCTTGGTGAAGATAATCTAATATGAAAAAAGTCAAAATAAGGAGAATACAACACTAAAGAAGGTTATGAGCATGTGATCAAGAAGCAAATGAGACCTAAAACTAATATTCCTTTAGATCTATACTGCGATAAAGTTTTCTTACCATGTAGGCAAAGGTGTTTACCTGGCTAGCCCTCCAGAATAGGAATTTGACAACAATAAGATTAAGAAATATGGGATATGAAGGCCCTAGAAGATGCCCCTTATGTGAAGAAGTTGAAGAGGATATAAATCATGTCTTTTAAATAAAAAATATGCTAATCAATGCAAGAAATGGCTTTGTCACAAACTAAGTTGGTAATCTGCCCTACCTAACTCTATTTTGGATTTGTTTTAGGCCTAGCCCAGCAATAAACAAAAATACTTATATGGGGGAATATGGAAAACAACTCCATCCATTGTCATCAGGGAATTGTGGAAGGAAGGAATAGGAGGATATTCAAGGAAAATAAGATGGAATGGGGACTGTAATACCCCAAAATTGGCATCTTGCAACCCTAACCAATTTTGTTGCATTTAATCTCATTCTATCAATCTTTTTGAACCATCGAAGTCCTATTGTCCTAGGCAATTTTGTCTTCCTAATTGACCCTAATCGGTCCTTAATATCAAATGCAGAAGACCCTAAATTTGCATCAATCACATGATATATTTAATTCTTAAATATCGACTATAATTGGCTAAATAAACTCTATGATTGATTAATTTAATTATGAAGTCCTAGCACTTTAATTAAATTAAATTTACCCCTTTTAGCTAAAATAAACATGAAAAGGAATTAAATAATATTTGGTTTTTAAATAAATATCATCATTTCAATAATTGAATTTAATTATTCAAACAATTGAGAAAGTTCATTTATGAGGTCATATTTAATTTATTTAATCAAATATTCTCTCCAAAATCCTCTCTTCAGTTTAGAAAAGGAAACTTTGAGTTAACTGGAAATTCAAAAGTGCAACAAATCAATTAATGGCTCCACTCACTCAAAATGCAAATAGTTGATTGTCTCTCTACATGAAACTTTCTAGTCTAAACTAAACTTCCTTTCAATCTCCACCGTTCATCTCATTCAATCTCGACCATCGATTCAACCCAGGATTCTATAAATAGAACCTCTTGTTCTCATTCAAGGGGATGCAAATTTTGAGTATTGAAACTCTATCGAAATATCATCTTAAATTGTTTTCATTCAAGCTTTCATTAATTGTTATTTTAATGCCATTTCTAGATTGAGATCATGCTTAGATTAATAATGCATTTCATTTTCAACTAGTTTACTTTCATTGTTCTTAGATTAATTTCATCTTTCATTATCTCTAGATTAATTACATGCTTTCATTATATCTTAATTTCACTTGCATGTTAGCTTAAATCCTCCATTTTAGAGCTAGTCTATGGTTGTTTCACTCTTGATCTTGAGAGTTATTCAAAACCCTACCTAGATAGGAGGCAACACGTCGAATCATCCAGGCATGCAAGATGAATGATCCCACATTCATTCTTGTATGTGACTGATGAGAAATGAATATGTTGAAGTGTATGGCTAAGTTAGAGTCCCACATTTAGGATATACATTTTTGGCACCCACCGCGGGGCAAAAAATTCAATTTCTAGCCTCATATCTTTTCATTTTCTATTGAATTTAGTATTTTGTCTATACGTCCCAGTTGCGGATTCTCACGCAAAGTTTTGTGCTATATCATGTGAAGTTGTGCTTGTACTAGCACTTTCTCATGTGACAAAGGCACTCTCTCATGTGAAGCTATGCATTTTCTCGTGCAGTCTTTGACACCAGAGATATTTAATTTTCATAGTTTTGTACTTTATGTTCTCTATTGACTGTCATTTTCCTGATTCGCTGTGATTTCCTTATGTTATTTTTTTGATACAACTTAATAGTTGTTTGCATGATGTATGTCGAAGGCTCCCAAAAATATGACTATTCAAACTTGATGACCATTTGATTGTTGGACACTTGCCGAAGATCGCTTGTCAAAGCACTTCAAACCGAGTCAAACTTTTTGTCTGTTTTCATTTTTTTTCACATAGTTTAACTAGGGCCTTGTTAAAATTTCTTAGGGATCTTGATAGTAGAATAGGGTATTAGGCTCTTCATTACATGGAAGTGATGCCCATGAATGATTATGAGACCTAGACACTGGTAAGGGACAGATACCTAGGGGAGCAAGGAAAGGTAACGAATCTATTGACATGTCCACTAGTGAGGGGATTATGTTCTTCTCTCTCTGAGAGAATCAAAAACCCTGAAGCTCTTGGATTGGTTGAGAGAGGAGTTAGCTTGGTGATAAACATGTCTGGTGTGTTTGAGTGAGGTGCAGAGGTAGAGGATTATGCTCTTCTCTCTTTGAAAGAATCAGAAACTCAGAGCCTTGAATCCGAACTAAGTCCGAGTCACCTTTAGTGGGCCTGCCGGAAGTTGAACCTCTGGGAATGATCCAAGTGGGTACACACCTTTTGCTAGTGATTCCACCCCACTATAATAAATTTTCTTTGTCGATCGAAAAACTCCAAAGCCATGTTAATTTATTTCTATTGATCCATGATGTCGAACATCTTGAGAAAGCCCTGTCTATTGTATTGAGTGGTGCCGCTCCCAGCCCTGCTTGCCAGGGGTGTATAGTTTCAGGTGTCGGTGTGGCTGAGAGGCCCAAGCCTCACTTGCGAGAGAATTGGAGGTTAATTTGAATGGAAGCCTACTAAACACTCTTTTAACTAGTTTCCTACCTAGTTCATCTCTAAAAAGGGACATAATCTTTGCGCAAGGAGGGGGATGAATCTCTCTCGTAGATTCTCACCATAGGCATGTACCTGGACATTTGAAGGTGGTATATGACACTAGTCCCTAATTCAAGGGTAACCTTTGACCATATATTATTGAGTCCTTGGAAACACCAAAAATACAGGTGCCCTCTAGGGGCTGACATGACTGTGTGAGGTGAACGCATGCGCATAAGTTGTGAGGCACGGATTTTGTCTTCTCTACAATTTTCTTTGTAGGGATAAATGAGTGTTTGTTTTGAGTCTTAAACTGTCCAACATGTTCAAACTTTTCAAGACTCCCATGATTCTCCCAAGTTTTTTTGTCTTCAGTAGAACTGATTTGGACTACTAATTGTTTCACAACTGCTTGCTAGTCCAAAACTCTATGATTATTAACTATTGATTTCAAACCTTAAAACTAAGATTTTTTTATCTAAAATTATCCTAAATCAGTTTGTAAACTAAGCATTCTATAATAGAACAGCCCATCTCATAACATGTTTCTATCTCAAAAGATGATCCATACTGTCTAGTTTCATACTTACTCACTGGTTCTTTGCATAATCTCACTCGAACTTTTGCCTTATGTGCACTTTCTCACATGGGATTCCACATCTTTGTGAAAAGTTTTGTCAAATACCCTATCTTCCTTTTTTGGTCTAATCTTACACTTATTCACATGACCCTACCATATCTTCGCGCAGGACTTGGTACTTCCTCACACAGGATTCCACTTCCTCACATGAAACTTAACAGTTATGTCCTGACAGTGAGATGTTTCCCATATGTTGTGTGTCTTTGTGCCTGGTCTAGTTTTTGTTTAGGGTCTGCATGCATGTCTTCCTGCCTGTACACAGTCTAAAATTGGATGTCTTAGTGACAATCACTTGAACTCACCTTGTCTCTCTATTGTCTACTTGTTCTACTGTGTTATCATACCTTACGACATGATAGTCATCTCTCAACTATTCTAGCCTTACTCTCAATGACTTGTACCCGGTATATTTCACCTTTTTAGCTCTTTGCACTTTTCTAGAGACATAGTTCCAAGCATAGTCCTAGTTCTTTCTCATTTCACAATATTTGTCTATGACTGTTGTGACTCGAAGTAGCAACATATTCCCTTTACACCTTAGTAGATGAGGTAGAGGTAGACCTCACAACCACAGAAGAGGTCATTCCAAACCTATCATGCAATCCTAGTGTTGTAGGGGCTCTTCATGTTCCTCCTTAGCTATGTCTAGAGAGGTGTCATATCAATCTCCCTCTCCTATTATTCGACCTTACGTTCAACGTTCATTCCTTTTTTATTTTAGCTAGGTCTGGAACCCCTTGTTCCATGAATATCAAAACTCTGATGATTCATCATTTGAATCTGATCGTATTGATGCACCAAAGGTTTCCTTAGCCACGACCTCTCACTATACTGCACACCCTCACACTAAGTTTTTAGTCGCTACACACTTGCATAGTAGCAAGATGGAAAACCAAAATCAAGAGGTTGAACATAGTAGAGCTCATGATCAATCTCAAAATGACCAAGATAGATATCATTCCCAGAGCATTTTTGACATTCTTGGTGATGACAATGAGGAGATAATCCATAAATCTATAGAGGTTTCCTGAGCTAACAAAGGCCTCCTCAAGATGATGGAGATCCTCATGAAAGAAGAGAAGGAGAAATACTATGTTCAACTGGCCAACCAAGGGACCAAGTTACCTCCAAACTACAAAGTTGAGACTCTTGTGGTCAAAGAAGAGGAAACCGAGACTACTAGACTGCAAAAATTAGTCCAAGACATGCAAGACCAAATCAGTCAACTCATGAAGAACAAGGAAAAACCAAAAAATTAGTTCACACTGGAGAGCATCTGTCTGTTCCCATTCAACAAAAGTCTTTGCATGCCTCCTTTTCCCAAAGGAGTAGAACTTCCCAAATACAACAAATATTTGGGTACCTCTGGTCCTCAAGATCACTTGAGAGAGTTTGGTGCTCTATCTATGGATTTTATACATGACTAGACTTACCTCATGTGTCTCTTCCTGCATAGCTTTGGTGGGTCTACTGTGGAGTGGCTCTCTTGACTACCTACTGGCATCAAGTCTTTCGATGAGATTGTCAATTTGTTCCTCCAACACTATTCGTACAACATCCAACATCCGGTTAATATCTGTGATCTTTGCAATTTGAAACAATGACACAGGGAACATTTCTTGACATTTCTCTAGAGATGGAGATAACTCTATACAAAATATTCTCACAAAATACTTGAGTCTAAAAAGCTTGACATCTTTTTAGACAATATTATTCCTAATTTTGGGTATCAGGTATAGCTGCAAGGTCCTTTGACCTTTGATGATATGATCAAACAAGTTGTGAGAATAGAGGCATTCATGGTCAAGAAAGGAGAACTAGCCCTATACAAAGATAACAAGCAAGGGGCCTCCTCGAGCAAAGACAAAACTAAATTCATCAACAAAAACTTGGATGTTATGAATGATGGAGTTGTTGACAACATGACTCCAAAGCCGTCGAGGGTTGTTTTCAATCTTACCTCTAGCATGCGGGCAGCCAAAGCCACTGAAAAGGCTACGACAGACACTTAGCCACCTTCGAAGTATTCCAGAAGAAAACCTTGTGCCCCTAGACCCAAGTGTCAGTACACTCCCTTAGGGGAACCTCTTGACATGGTTTACAAGACTCTCTTGCAAAACCAAATTCTCACATCTTTGGATAACTCACATCCTTATGATCCGCAACCATGACCTCCTTGGTGGAATGAATCTGCATGCTGTGATTACCATCAAAACAAGGGTCATAAAACTTCCAACTATATTCAACTTCGACATAAGATATAGGATCTTATCAAAAATGGTGATGTTGTTGTTGGAAACCATGACAAGAACTCAGATCATTAGGCATTCAAAGACCCATTTCCTCCTCATGAGAAGGGTGAATCTTCCAAGACCAAGAATGCCAACACCAAGGTCAACTATACGTACAGTGCTAATGGAAATGTCATTAACATGGTTGAACTTGTTGATGTCGAATATTGTGATGTGATCACCATCAAAGGGAGAGAGGATTATCCTAGGCCTAAGATTCCATTTGTCCTATGAGGCCCTATGTCTCATTTCTATGAACCAGAACAGTCTCAGGTTTTTGCAAACATTGTTACTCGGTCTCATGTGAAGATCATTTTCAAAGGCCTCAAGCCTTCTATGTTTGCACTGAAACAACCTATAGATAAAGCTGTTGTTGTCCCTACCAACAAGACTTTAAAATTGGTCACCATGCCTAACAATGCTAATTACATCCTAGACCAATTGCAACGTACCAACACTCAGATCACTATCTTTGAGCTGTTGAAAATCTCGCCTGCTCATAGGCAAATTCTTGATAAAGCCCTCACTGAGGCAAATGTCCCTAAAGATCTTGATCTAGACCGGTTTCAATCCATGGTAGGTCACCTGACCTCACCCCATTACCTATCTTTCTCTGAGGAAGATGATCACTCTTTGATCCATCTGCACAATAACCCTCTGCATATTGAAGTCATGATTGGCCTAAAATGCATCTGGCATGTCCTTATCGATAATGGTGTTGGCCTTAACATATGCTTTGCTAGCTTGCTCATCCATTTGGGCTATGGTGAAGACTGTATAGATGCTTGCAAGAAGATAACCATCAAGGTGTATAATGAAGAGGAATGAAAATCCAAAGGTCTAGTTGTGTTGCCAATCCAAGTTGGACCTATTGAGAGGGATGTCATCTGTCAGGTTCTAGACATTCCCTTTGCATACAATATACTATTGGGAAGACCATGGATCTATGAGATGCAAGTGGTTCCTTCCACCTATCATCAGTTTATAAAGTTCCCATTCCATGGAGTAGAATTAACAGTACCTACCAACATGAGCTATTCTTGCAATTTTCTCACACAATCTACTGACAACTTTGTCCCTACCAATAGAGAGTCTACTGAATTCTTTGATGCCAAACTCAGAGAAATGTAAAAGAATCTAAAACTCAAGGATACACTTTCTTGCATAGTAATCTTTGCTAACCCATGTGAAGAAACTATTTTCTCATGCGAGAACTTGCAATCTGATTTCAAAAACATGCTAAAAACTCAAAAAATCTACTCAAATGCATAAAAATTTAAAGTGCACAACAAGTTCTCGACTACTTATAGGTGCGTCATACATCGGCAACTGGCTGTGATATCTTGAATGCTTGAATTGATGTAATTTCATCAGAACTCCTATCATTTTTTCTCAGAGCTCTCTTTTCACAAAAGTCAAAGGTTTCAAATGAATTGAAAATGACCCTTTTGGGCCTTATATAAGTTTTGACCTAATTTTCAAAAGTGCTCTGTTTTGTCCAAAAATTGCACCCTTGGCTAAATCGACCACTATGATTCCATTTTTGGGATCAAAATCAAAATCTGACACCTCTACATAGCTCAAAATTACATTTTAAAATTTTTAGGACTGACGTGATCGAACACTTGTGTAGTCAACCTTCTGACGTTGCTTTCTTGTTAGAATCATCTCACATTAATATTTTCTCGACATCTTCAACTTTTTCATCAAAATTCAACTCTATTCAACTATGGTCAACCATGGTCAAACTTGGTCAACCAAACCTTGAAATCACTCAAAATCACTTCTAAATCTTCTTAAATCTTCTGTAATCTATTATGAGTTCTTCCAGACCTTCGATTCTATCTATATCTACAACCTATTGTTGTCAATCACCTTTATGACATGTCATCTTTCAATTTTACTCCCGAGGGGGTAGGATGATTGCATCATTGAATCTCATTGAATCAATTCTTAGATCAATCTGATCTGCATCAAAAGTCCTCATTGCTAGGGGCATTTCATCACTTGGGGCATGTTCATTTTTTCATACCTCACATTCAAAATTGGATGTTCCATGATCTCGAATCACTAAGGGCATTCATATTCCTTACATCTTGTCATCTCTCTATTAGGTATCTGAGCAATCTAACTCAGGTCCCTAGAAATCAATCTTCATTTTGGAGACGGTTCTCAAAATGTCATTAGGTATCTGAGCAATCTAACTCAAATCCCTATGAATCAAGCTTCATTCTAGATATGGTTCTCAAAATCTCATTAGGTATCTGAGAAATCTAATTCAGATCCCTAGGAATCAAGCTTCATTTTGGAGATGGTTCTCAAAATATCACTAGGTATTAGGGCAATCTAACTCAGATCCCTGAGGATCAAGCTTCATTCTAGAGATGGATCTAAAAAAAGCTCTCTTTTAGGTATTGGGGAAATCTAACCTCGATCCCTAAAATTCAATCTTCATTATGAAGATGGCTCTCAAAAGCTCTTTCTAACTGGTATCTAGGCAATCTAACCTAGATTTTGGAGGACTAAGCTTCATCCTGGAGATAGTCCTAAAATCTATATCAGTTATCATTAAATGGATGGGTATCGAGGCAATCTAACCCTAACTCCTAAAGATTGAGCCTCGTTCTATGGATAATCTTACAAAAAGTGATAATTTGGCCGATGTCTTTGCAATCTAACCTAGACTTTGAAGAATCAAGCTTCATTCTGGAGATGGTTCTGCAACTCAATCTAATCAGTGTCTTGGCAATCTAACCTAGACTTCTAAGGGTTAAGATTTATTTTGAAGATAATCCTGAAACTCTCATCTAACATCACATTCAGACTATTCTTTGAATCAATGTGCTACTCGCACATCAATTCAAAGAGGGGAAAAATGTAATACCCCAAAATTGGCATCTTGCAACCCTAACCAATTTTGTTGCATTTAGTCTCATTCTATCAATCTTTCTGAACCATCGAAGTCCTATTGTCCTAGGAAATTATGTCTTCCTAATTGACTCTACTCGACTTAATGTCAAATGTAGAAGACCCTAAATTTGCATCAATCACATGATATATTTAATTCCTAAATATCGACTATAATTGGCTAAATAAACTCTATGACTAATTAGTTTAATTATGAAGTCCTAGCACTTTAATTAAATTAAATTCACCCCTTTTAGCTAAAATACACATGAAAAGGAATTAAATAATATTTGGTTTTTAAATAAATATCCTCATTTCAATAATTGAATTTAATTATTCAAACAATTGAGAAAGTTCATTTATGAGATCATATTTAATTTATTTAATCAAATATTCTCTCCAAAATCCTCTCTTCAGTTCAGAAAAGGAAACTTTGAGTTAACTAGAAATTCAAAAGTGCACCAAATCAGTTAACTACTACACTCACTCAAAATAAAAATAGTTGACTATCTCTCTATAGGAAACTTTCTAGTTTGATCTGAACTTCCTTTCAATCTTTGTCATTTGTCTCATTCAATCTCGACCGTCAATTGAACTCGGGATTCTATAAAAAGAGCCTCTTGTTCTCATTCAAGGGGATGCAACTTTTGAGTATTAAAACTCTGTCAAAATATCATCTTAATTTTTTTTCATTCAAGCTTTCATTAATTATTATTTTAATATCATTTCTAGATTGAGATCATGCTTAGATTAATAATGCATTTCATTTTCAACTAGTTTACTTTCATTATTCTTAGATTAATTTCATCTTTCATTATATCTAGATTAATTACATGCTTTCATTATAGCTTAATTTCACTTGCATGTTAGCTTAAATCCTCCATTCTAGAGCTAGTCTATGGTTGCTAGACTCTTGATTTTGAGAGCTATTCAAAACCCTACCTAGATAGGAGGCAACAAGTTGAATCATCTAGGCATGCAGGATGAATGATCCCATGTTCATTCTTGTATGTGACTGATGAGAAATGACTATGTTGAAGTGTATGGCTAAGTTAGAGGCCCACATTTAGCATATACATGAACAACTAACTAACAAAATGGAAGTAGCAATAATTGAAACCTTAAACAACTATATCATGACATGGAAAGAAAAGTAAGCTTCCATGACTTCTTGGGATGGGAAAATGAGGGGGAGATGGATAGGTCTCAAAATTCCTCCTTATAATGGAATAGGAAAAGAGAAGAATGGGAAAAGAAGAGAAGAATGTGTGTGGAAGCCTCCCAAGAAGGGATGATTCAAATTAAACTTTGATGAAGCCTCGAGAGGTAACTCGGGCAGGGAAGGCATAGGGCACAGTGTGCTTAATGTTGAGGGGGTGGAGGTGCCTAGGATAGAAAATCCTATTGTAATTGAGACTAACAACATGGTGAACTAAGTTCCCTTGTTGAAGGACTCTTAATATGTAAGAATATGGGCATAGGAAAACTAGATATATTGAAGGGGACTCAACAATCATAATTAATGTCTTGAGAAAAGGCTCTACTCCTAATTGGAAACTTAATATGATACTATCCAAAGCCATGCATTTGGTTTAATCCTTCAAAAATATGACCCTTAACCATATTTGTAGAGAAGGGAATTCAAGAGTAGACAAGCTTGCCAACAAAGGAGTTGATGGAGCATTCATAGGATAATTCTTTGTAAGAAATATTTGCACTATCTTGCATTGAAAGATATAGGTATAAATGAAGGAAATCCTTTTTATATTTTGGACATAAAATAGGTCCTTGGATAAATTCATAATCTGAAAACATAAAAATATTAATAATGTATATTCAAACCATAAGTTTTTAGACTAATCCCCTCTAGTGTTATATTGGGATAGAAGGCTCTTATGTCCTACTTTGATTGCTAGGAAACTACTATTTTATTTCCCATAACCTTTAATTTTCCTAAGTTATATTACAAACATCTTTACTTTGGCAAGAACTCCCTTATTAGAAATCTTATGATATCCCAATCAATTATGTAGTGTGAATTATGAGGAAGAAGATCATCACATAGACAGTTAGGATTCTAGGGAATTCCACTTTAACTTAAATCCTAGCTCCTACTTCTTATAATAATAGCTTTAACATAATATTTTCCCCTTCTTGAGGCCTATTAATTTTGGCCTTGGGAATGTATAGGCTTTTAATTTAACTTATAACATCAATTATTGACCTTTAACTTTATAGTGTGTTCCCTTTAGAGGTATGTGACTAGGAACCTTCTCGACTCCTTGTGAGCAGAATTATCCCTTTTGGGAGCTTGTGCAACTATTATTACCCCTTACTACTGTACATTTATCAGCATGCATTTCAATGATATATCCCACAAATTATGGGCATTTAGTGCCTAGCTTTTGGACAATTCTCCCACTAGTAATTTTGTGATAGAAATTTGGGTTGAAACCAATGGACACTCCTATCTGTATGAAAGAAGGTAAGCAAGAAATGACCTTCTGGAGGGAGATTACTAACATGATGCTGAGAAAGATAATTATGAAGTCCAATTAACATAGTCTTATGATCAGAGTTATGTTGAAAATTATGGGAAAAGAATTCTCCCTATAGGAAGATCACCCTAAGACCAATTCAGAGGTAATTTCTATGTTTGTCACAACCATTTTGCATGTTGATAATGACAAGGCCACTATTAGTGAATTATGTAAAAGTTTGTTTGAGAATTTTTTGTTGAAAGAACTGGATATGCTTTTCAAAAATATAGATGACAATATATGTATTCTAAAAAGAAGTGAGTTCAGAGTGAGAAACTTCTGGGTAAAGGTTTACCCCATCTTGGTCATCAAGGATTACCCCACCTTTGCTGAAATATTTCCCACCATTCTCAAAAATTTCCATTGCATACTGAGCATTATGCATATCCGCATGCAAGAAGAGTGGAAAGGGTTGGAATGGTTTATGGAGGTGGACAAAGTAGGGCTCAGTGATGAAGATTCAAACGATGGAAATCACAATGGAATGGAGGACCCATACTGTGACAAAGAGAAGGTCTAGTCTATTAAAAGATAGTATAGGTTTTAGAATATTATAGGTCTGGATTAGGGTACTCTGAGATATTTTCTATGCTAATGAATCTTAAATAATATTAGGACTTGTATATACTCTAGTTTTGATGGAAAAAAAACAATGAATGACTCTCTTTCTAGTTAATTTTGATATGCTTTGGCTCTTTGCTAGGATACTCTAAAATTCTTATGAATATAATACTGTCTAATTGGCATTTAAAGGAAATATTTGTCTTGAGCATTGGAGTCATTTGGCTTATTCATTAAGCTCTATTTATGTATATCTCTAGAATATGCATACATACATACATGTATGTATGTATGTATGTATGTATGTGTGTGTATGTATGTATGTATGTATATAACATCTACATTCAGAAGATATAGCTAGACAGGAATAATAATAAAAAAGGAGCATAATATAATTACGACAATAATCATGGTAGAATAAGTATCAACAACTAGAATCAAAAGGGAAACTTTTGATAGGGAAGGAACCAAGAGATCACTCACTCCATTGGGGATACCATGCTTGATACACATCAGGAAAAATATTTCCTAGACTATTTCAGATGCCATTGATCAATTATACAAAGATTATGGTCATGGAAGTAATCGAACACATTCATATTTAGCATACCTAGACCCAATACAAATATACAATTATGATTATCATGTTAACATCTGTATTGACATAAACTATTATTAATGCTTATCATTAGCAAGGGTGTCTGACTATCAGTAAGGCTAGAAATAATACTCATTGGAAATAATAGAATTGATAAGGATAGTTTTTGTGCTCCATATATGAATAGGCTATTAAGCATTGGAATAGGTTATATATCTGACAAGACAATTTATTCATACACCTAAACATTATCATTCTACAAGAAAGAGTCAACAAACATCCATTTTTAGTCATATATAGTAATATGTTGCGTTATATTTGCATAATAACCAAATCTATATGTGTGAGTTTAAATAATGAATGAATTTAATCACCCTTGACTGTCCAAGTTATAAAAATTATAATTCCATTGTACAAATTAGAACTCACCATTCATAACCAAGTGAATCATTTGACAAAATGCACATAAAGATCAAAATGGGGGATTGGTGTAAGGTTTACAAACTTATCCTTGTTAACATGGCATGAAACATTAAATATATAAACATTGACAAAAACAATCAAAAACTTCTTAATTATCAACATATAAGAAATTATTGTACAAAATGATGAGGGAAGATTGTGCAAAATGTGGCAAAATTCATAGGTATTTATTACAAGTATCCTATGATAATTTGACAATCATTCTTACATAGCATCAAGAAAACCCACCTTCTATGGATACATTATTCTTGGAAGAATATGGTTTTTTATTGAGGTAAAAACAAGTTTTGAAGGGGTCTCAAAACCCTATACAAAGTGGTCACAAAAGATATTCAAAATAGCCCTCTAAACGGAATGTCCAACAAGACCAAAGTGAGGGTTTTACAACAGGAACCCACAACCTGGATAAAGCAATGCATGAAACAACCTTAATGCAAACCCAAGATAAAGAAAAATCCAAATCTAGGATTTTCCTTTATCACCCTTTTGATGGGAGTGAAGAGTCATATAAAAAGAGGACTTCTTAAAAAAAAATTCTTTAACAGTAATCCAACCCTCTTCAACTCTAGCCACCTCAACCTGCCAACTCAAAGGATCATCAGCTAAACTAGAGTGATCATAGCTACCAGTAGAGGCATCCAAAATACTAGTAGAACTTGAAAAGAAGCAACCATAGAACCACTAGTAGCTGTGTGTGTGAGTTTAACACCTTCATGAAATTACAAGATTAACTAAGAACAACAAGAATTAGAGTGAGAACTAATCTAATCAATGCACAATTAATCTATCAACATCTCATGGATCTCTAAAATAAAGTGGTAAATGAGGCTCTCAGCTATGATCCTCACTAGTGACACTCTAAAGATGAGAATTAAGCTATATGATATGCAATTAAGATCTATTCAATCAAATTCTAGCTCTATTTGATGAACAATCTACTATGATCAAAGCAATTAAGCTATTAAAATTGACAAGTGCGTGGTGTGGATGCAAATTGCAAGCGCTTTGCTACAATTCAAAGATATGGAATGGATCCTTAATGCTTCAAAATGCTTTCTACTTATAGGATTTTCCCAAGGGTAGGGGGTAGAGTGAGTTGATCATGGTTATGCTTGGGTAAGGTCAATTGGCTTTGCTTTGTCCATAAATGGGGGGACAAGGAGGGGACAATCATTTAAATGGTTTCAAAAGGCTGGACCATTTCAACAAAAGTGAGTGATTTGTGTCCATTTTGTCTCCAATTTGCTTTGTTGAGGGAAATTATGATTTATTAATTAATTAAAGTAATTAAATTTAGCCATGAAGGGTAAGAGGTTCATTTTGATTTTTGCTTCCAACAACTATGTCATTAATTGAATTTAATCAATTTCGTAGTGTTTTTCCCCTTTTCAAGCTTTATTTAATCATTTAATCATTTAATTGAATTTTCCTTTGATTTGAATTGCCTTTGTCCCATTTATTGATTTTTCATGTTATTTTGATGATTTGATTGCACTTTTTGACTGATTTAAGCCTTTTGCCAATTTTCCATGTCTACAGTAGCCATAACCCCCACAACACTAGGAGAGACCAAAGACTCAGCCACCCCCACCAAACTATGTCATGAAGAAATTAGAGAGGCACTAACATGAGGACACACAGGAACCACATCCAATCCAGCAGAAGGAGGAGGGGGGACCTGCGGAGCCACCTGGGAGAAACTTTTCAGTGAAACATGCCTCTTCTCCACCAAGTAGTATTGAGTAGAAGCACCATTCCATCAAGATGTGCCACAACATATTTCTTTTTACCCAATCCATAGTGAACAGTCATATGCCTAGTTTTAAAACATCTTATGCATTTTAAGGGAATCCCTTCATAATCCAGGGTCTGAGTCCAACTTCCTTTAGAGGATTTGGTCACTATCTTTGTAGGGAGATCCTTAGAAGGATCAATATCCATAAGAATATGAGCATATATAGAATGAAAAATGTTAGAAGAAGCACCATGGAGATCCACCATCAAAATTCCCCAAGAGCATTACCAATCCCCTCAAAAAGATATTCGATCCATAAATAAAGGGGAAGATCATGAAGATGGACCCAAATATGAAACATGATGTAAGAGTCAGAAATAGGGTTAAAATCGATATGCCAAGGCTTGACCATGAGCATAAAATGATCCTCACAGCTGAAAAAATGATCACACAACAAATTATTCATATCTAAAACATCTTAGAAATTTGTAATAAAATACCCCTTAGCTAAGGGAAAGATGTGCACCGTATCTATGAGGATAGGCTCCTAGTGACTAGACATCCATTCATGAAGCTTCATAATACTGGGCCAAAAACCTCTAAACCTACAAATCAAGGCATGGGGATAAAAAATAGATATGTTGTAATCTATTTCCTCCTCCACATCTAGATCCACCACAATGGAGATAGGATTAGAGATAGGAATAGACCCATGATCAGCCCTTAGCATCAATAAAGCAGCATCCCTAGAAAAAGATGAGGGCTCCACAAACACAACACAAGGGCCCTTAACCCTGCTCTCACTCATAGTAGCAGAGGTCAAAAAACCTAAATCCAACAAAGAGGAAACTTCCACACTCCTAGTAGAAGCACTCAAAACAACAGACGTTACGAGAGAAGTAACGACAAGAGACTAGGAAATAGACATAACATGCTCTACCCCCACACCAACAGGAAGTGGACCATTGGTGGGCAAAGGTTTCCAATGACCAATAGAGGGAGTTCCATCAATGGAGGTAGATGATGCAGGAGCATCCTAGGTGTAAGAGCAATCTTGCATCACCCAAAAATATTTCTATTTTTGTATTCAATAAGGCTATCTTGTGCAGAGCTGATATTTATGGAAACTTTCTATTTTTAGTAAGTTGGTCATACGATCTCGGAATGTTCTAATTTTACATGTGGAGGTTCATCTCAATCATATCAGCCTACCAGTAAAGTTTCATGGCTAGATCAGGTCTAGTTTTGAAGATATTGAAGATTTTTGGTATTGGTAGCAAGGTACAAAAACTTTGAACTCAATTTTGAAGGCTTTAGAGGCCCCGAATGAGGTCGAGAATTTGGGTGACAAGTGCTTGCACTAATCACAGCTATAGAGCACTTCATGGCCTTTCTAGAATGGGGTTATAATAGTAAATCAGGTCAACTGGCGATGACTTATGATCTTCAGAAGTTAGGTCACCTGAAATGGTGGAAAATGATTTTCCTTCAAAATTTTTATTTGGGTTTCAAAAGTTATTTTGAGCTGACTTTGATGTAATAAATTGAAAAATAAAATAATTCTAAGTTTGGTCGGCCCTAAGTGCTAAATTTTTGGAACCTTCTCGGGCTGTGGAAAATGCCTATATAAAGAAGGCTCGTAGTGTTGTCTAGGGTAGTTCGGGGTAGTAGATCTGGGTATTGATTCGAGGCTATTGTTAGAATATTGTAAGGGAATGCCCATGTGGCTTTGCATATTGTAATTTTGAAATTTTGTAATTCCACATTTTTGGAGATAATAAGAAGCCAATTTTATGTTCTTGCATATTGTTGTTGTTTCTCTATTTCTGTTATGTGTTTGTGGTATTAAGGGAAACTTTACTGGCAGGTTGATATGACTAAGATAAACCTCCACATGTAAAATCAGAACATTCTGAGATCATATGACCAACTTAATAAAAATAGCAAGTTTTCATAAATAGCAGCTCTACACAAGATAGCCCTTATTGAATACAAAAATAGAAATATTTTTGGGTGATGCAAGATTGCTCTTACATCCAGGATGCTCCTGCATCAGACACCTGGGGTAATTTGAGAAGTGACCCCGTCACGTCTCAGGTGTGTAGAGGAAAACCAAGGTGGTTAACCTCCTCCTTTGTCAGCCATGATAAATCTTCAATAGGTCATCCTTTCCACTTGACTAGATATTCTTCATATGTCTTGTTCCTTGTGCTTCTACCAACATGACTATCCAGTATATCTTCAATCTCTTTGGTATCTGAACTAGTTGCTAGATTACTCCATTGTGTTGTTGTGATCTCATCTTCAACACCTCCCTCATGATACTCTGTCAAATATGAAATGTTAAACACTGGTGAAATATTTAGCTCAATAGGCAATTCTACTTCATATACATTTCCGAATCATGCTTCTTCAGTATTTTACATAGTCCAAACTTCTTCATTTTCAATTTTTTATATGTACCAACTAGAAATCACTCCTTTCACAAATGAACCATGACTTCATCTCCAACCTGAAATTCCTTATGCCTCCTTTTCTCATCTTCCTTAGCCTTATACTATGCATTCATCTTGGTAATGCGCTTCCTCACCTCCTCATGGATGTTCTTCAAATGTTCTGCAAAATCCTCAGCTTCAGCACTACTTATTTCTCCTTGATCTATCCTTCTCAACTTAGATGCATTTCTGGGACTATTTCCATATACAATCTAGAATGGTGATTTACTAGTACTCCTGTTGACAAAATTATTGTATGCAAATTCTTCCTGTGGTAAAATCAAATCCCATCTTGTCAGCTTATCTCCAACCAAACATCTCAGTGAATTTTCCAAACTCCTATTCACCACCTCCATTTGTCCATCAGTCTGTGGATGATGTGATGAACTGAATTTCAAATCTATCTTCAGCTTCTTCCACAATGTTCACCAGAAATAGCCTACAAACTTGGTGTTTCGATCTGAAACTATGGTCTTTGGCAAACCATGTAGTCTCACTACTTCTCTGAAAAATAATTATGCTATATGAATAGCATCATTAGTCTTCTTGCAAGGAATGAAATGTGCCATCTTTGAAAATCTATCAACCACCACAAAAATTGAATCATGTCCCAGCTGAGTCCTCGATAATCCAAGAACAAAGTCCATACTGATATCCTCCCAAGGCTTCTCTGGTACAGGTAATGGCTAATATAACCCTGTATTCTACTTCACTCCTTTCACCATATGACATACTCTGCAACTATGTACAAACTTCTTGATATCTTGCTGCAACTGTGGCCAATAATAATTCTCACTAACCAAAGCAAGGGTTTTATCACAACCAAAATGTCTAGCCAATCCTCCGCTATGCTTCTCCTTGATGATATTCTCCCTCATAGAACTTCGTGGAATGCAAAACTGACTCCCTCTGAATAGCATATCATCCTGGATGATAAAATCTAGCCACTTTGTTTTGTCTAGAGTAACAGGTTCTTTACAAGCTTTCCAAGCTTCACCAAAATCAGGATCCTCTAGATACAAATTCTTGAGCTCCTTGAACCCAACCACTTCAATCTGCATTTCTGTCAGCAATAGTTGCCTTCTGCTAAGAGCATCTACAACCTTGCTAGACTTTCCACTCCTATGTTTCAAAACAAATGTATAACTCTACAAAAATTCAACCCATTTCAAATGCCTTTGATTCAACTTTCCTTGACTATTCAAATATTGCAAAGCTTGATGATCAGTATACAAAAAAAACTCCTTAGGAAGTAGATAGTGTCTCCACTTCTTCAATACATGAACTATAGCATAAAATTCCTGATCATAAATAGAATACTTTCTCTTGGCATCATTTAACTTCTCACTGAAATAAGCAATGGGTTTAACTTCTTGGCTCATAACAACTCCTATTGCAGTACCGCTAGCATCAACGTCTACTTGAAACACCTTATTAAAATTTGGAAGTGCTAAAATAGGTTGTTTTGTAACTTTTTTTTTCAACAACTGAAAACTCTTTTCTGCCCCATTAGTCCACTTAAACTCTTTTCTATCCCCTCTCATTGTTTCAGTCAAGGGACCACAAATGCTGCTAAAATTTCTTATAAACTTTCTATAAAAACTAGCTAGACCGCGAAAAGATCTTACCTCAGTAGCACTCCTTGGAGTAGGGCATTCAAGGATAGTATATACCTTCTCTAGGTCCATTTTTAGACCTTTTGTTGAAACTAAAAATCCCAAATACACTAACTCTTTCTTCACAAAACTGCACTTCTTCAAATTAATTAACAATTTTTCATCTCTTAGCTTCTCAAACACCATATGAATATGCATCATATGCTCCTCCAATATCTTACTAAAGATCAAAATATCATCTAGGTAAACAATGACAAACTTACCCAGAAATTATTTCAGAACCTCATTCATCAACCTCATGAAAGTGTTCAATGCAATGGTTAGCCTGAAATGCATGACTAACCACTCATACAGTCCTTCCTTTGTCTTGAAGGAAGTCTTCCATTCATCTCCTTCTCTAATCTGAATTTGGTGATATCCACTCTTCAGATCTATCTTTGAGAAATACATAGCTCCACTCAAATAGTCCATAATATCATCCATTCGTGGCAATGGAAAATTGTACTTGATTATGATCTTATTTATTGCTTTGGAATCTATACACATCCTCCACTCTCCATTCTTCTTTGGTACTAATACTGCTGGTACTTCACATGGACTTAGGCTCTCCTGAATCAATCCCTTTTGTAACAACTCATGCACTTGTCTGTTCAACTCTTCACTTTCTGCTGGTATCATTCTATGTGTTGTCTTGTTTGGAAAACTGGCTCCTAGAATCAAATTCATCTGATGACTGATCTTCCTTACTGGTGGTAATCTATCAAGTACATTATCAGATACAATATCCTAAAACTCATTCAATAAATCTGCAACCTCTACAGGTACATCCTCTACTTCCTCTTTACCAGCTTTTGGAATTAAAGCAAAACACACATGCTCATGCCTCATACCATCTAGGAATTTTCTTCCATCAAAAAAAGTTATTCTCGCATTACCACATACCTTTTTTTCAATCTCCTTACTGGCTTTAGCTTATGTCGCACTCCATCCTTTGTCAAGGAATAGGTATTCGCATGACCATCGTGTACAACACATCTATCAAACTGCCACGGCCTACCCAACAACATGTGACATGCATCCATAAATATGATATCACATAGTACCTCATCATGGTACCCGCCAATCTTGAACTTTACTAGGCACTATTCACTGACCATGACCTTGTGGTCATCCTGCACCCAGGCAATCCAATATGGATGTGGGTGTTTCTATCTCTTGAGCTTCAACTTTGTCACCATCTCTTCTGACACCAAATTTTTAGTGCTTCCACTATGAATAATCACATCACAACATTTACCCTCACACTTGCATCTAGTGCGAAACAAGCTCCTCTTTTGTTCAGGTTCATTCTCACCACTCAATAGGACTCTTCTATTAATCAGTGTTTCTCCTCTTTCAGCATCTTTAGAATTTGATGATCTGGCATCTTCATCTACATGTGTAACTCTGACCTAGCCTTCATTCCTCCTATCTATCCTTCCTTGGCATTGAGGACATTCAAATGCCCTATGACCTTCTTCTCCACAGTGAAAACATGTTCCATGGAAGCCTTCTCTTCCTGAACCTTCTCCTCTTCCTCTTCCTCTCTAGTATCTATTGTTCTGATCTTGGAAATGATTGGAATTGTTTCCTCTCTAATTTTTACTGCTACTGGCCTCATCCTTCTTTTTTGGATCTTCATTTCAGCCTCCATATGACTGTCCACTAGATCATCCACCGTGACCTCTTCCATTTTGTCTGCTCTCGAACTTCTTGTTTAGCTTTTCCTCTACTTTTAGGGAAAACTAGTATACCTCTTCAATACTATTCATTCAAACTAGATTCAGCTCCTCCTAAATGCTTGGCCTCAACCCATTAAGGTAATGAGCAACTTTCTCCTTATCAGCTTCCACATGGCCTGTTCTGATGAGGATTCGATAGAACTCCTCTGTATACTCCTGAACAAATCATCCCACTTGCTTCAAACTTTGCATTTTCTTCAGTAGGTCAAGCTCATAATCAATAGGGATGAACTATCACTTCAATTTATCCACCATCTGATCCCATCTTCTGATTTTATCTTTCCCTCATCTATTTCGCTCCAATTGAATCTCTTGCCACTAGATCTTCACATGACCTTTCAGTCTAGCCTTCGCAAATTTGACCCTATCAAGATCCTCAATATCTTCATAATCAAAATATTCTTCACATTGATTGATCTAGTTGATCAATTCTTCTGAGTTAAGATTTCCTAAAAATGTAGGAACCTTGATCTTAGGTCTTTTCCTGATCTTGGAAATGGCCCGAAAAAGCCTTTCTTCTTCTTGATTCAAAATTTTGCCCTCTTCTTCTTGATCATCATTTCCTTCTTCAGCTTCATCCTCACTTTCATCACTAACATTAAGATTCATTCCTTTGTGAATCTCTTCTTGCAATGCTCGCACTTTTCTCTGGAGCACTCTAACCTCAAATGTTACAACACCAACTCTTCTACCATGTTCCCTTCATAGAGGTATTTTTAGGATGCGCACTGAAACCCTAACCACAGTCCTGGTGCAAACTACCTCATAGTCGGTGATCTATTTACACACTCAGGAACTCCTACTCTGATACCACATGATGAAGGGTGCTCCCTTTAATACCACAAACACATAACAAAAATAGAGAAACAACAACCATATGCAAGAATAGAAAATTGGCTTCTTATTATCTCCACAAATGTGGAATTACAAACTTTTAAAATTACAATATGCAAAGCCACATGGGCATTCCCTTACAATATTCTGTAGGACAAAGCCTCAAATAAATACCCAGATCTACTACCCCAAACTGCCCTAAACAACACTACGTGCCTTCTTTATATAGGCATTTTCCACTGCCCGAGAAGGTTCCAAAAATTTAGCCCTTGGGGCTGACCAAACTTAGAATTATTTTATTTTTCAATTTATTACATCAAAGTTGGCTCAAAATAACTTTTGAAACCCAAACAGAAATTTTGAAGGAAAATCATTTTTTGCCATTTCAGGTGACCCAACTTTCGAAGACCATAAGTCATCGCCAATTGACCCAATTGACTATTATAACCCCATTCTGACAAGGCCAAGAAGCACTCTACAGCCTTGACTCATGCAAGTGCCTATCACCCAAATTATCGACCTCATCCAGGGCCTCTAAAGCCTTCAAAAATGAGTTTAAAGTTTTTGTACCTTGCTGCCAATACCGAAAATCTTCAATATCTTCAAAACTAGACCTGAGCTAGCCATGAAAATTTACTGGCAGGCTGATATGACTGAGATGAACCTCCTCATGTAAATTTAGAACATTCTGAGATCGTATGACCAACTTACTAAAAATAGCAAGTTTCCATAAATAGCAGCTTTGCACAAGATAGCCCTTATTGAATACAAAAATAGACATATTTTTGGGTGATGCAAGATTGCTCTTACACCCAAGATGCTCCTGCATTAGTAGAAGAAGTACCTGGAAGAGACACAACAAGAATGGCACTCATGACATCATGAACCCTAAACGTGGTAGGAGACATCGCACTAGTTCATAGGAATAATAGTCCACCAACACAACTAAGTGGGGGGGTGAATTAGTTATGAGACAGATTATTAAACTTTAAAATTTAAATAGCAGTTACACCAAATCAAATGATAACATAGTAAATGCCAACACAATAACACAATATTTTTTTGTCAAGGAAACCTTATTAAAGGTAAAAATTGATGGGAATTAGCACCCATAAATGTTGTACTGAGAGTATAGTATCCTTGTTAAAATATCTAGCCCTGTTAGGAGCTTATTAAAATATTATAGTACATAGTCCATGTTAAAGGATAGACCCTATTAGGAGTTAAATAAATGTTAGGCTCACTACCTAGGCTCACTTCTCAAAGAAGGTTATGTCCACTTCCAGAACTCATTGTTCGCAGCACAAGTGTAAATAAAGGAAATACATAATCCTTGTGAACTATCTGATACCAACTGTCTTTGCTTGATCAGTTCCAATGAAGTATAAATTATCCTCTGCTCTACATCTAGTAGACACAAGTTCATGTTATAGCTTCCACAATCCTCTTTTTCAACTCTTACACACTACCTATCTTTTCAAAAGAAAAGATCTTACCTAATATATATACCCTATTACAATAAATGATCAGGTCAGCTAATTAGGATTTCCTAATATACAAATAATTACATAACCCCTTTCTAAGATACACATGATATCTATAACAAGTATACAGCAATTATACTTTAATAATTAAGGTCTAACATCCATAATCCATGCTCGCTATCCATAATACATGCTACAACTCTGAAGTTGGCTCCAAATAGGTTTCCTCCAAAAAAGACACCACAGTTGACGTAATCATGTTTCACATGACTTGCTAAGATCAAAGAACATTCCTCAATACATTATTTGACATCCCTTAAGCTCATATACACTGAATCCACATTACTTGTAAGATACACTCAAAATACAGAGACTAACTTTGTCAAATTCGACTATCACAGTCCAGAAACCAGTCTTCACTAGATCTTATGTTGTTCAACCAATTTAAAATATTATAGCATGCAATCTTAGATATAAGATCATAACACCACCCTGTACACAAACATGTATTCACTCATTCTGAATCAACCGTATCATATCCTTAAACTGTAATAACCAGTATGTTCTCTTCATAGAAATATATGTTGACATCAGTGACAAAACATGAATGACAACAACATTAGTAATCAATTCCAACAATATCCAACAATCTCCCCTTTGGAATTGATGGCAACATATGGGAAAATTCATCAACCCAAAAATACTCTCTCAATAAAACATTCTCAATATCCTCAATATATAATCTTTTCCCAAATAGTGAACTCTTCCCCATACAGTAAGGATTTTCTCATAGTATCTCTCCCCCTTTGACAACAATGGAAAAGGGTGCCATAAGTCATCAATTGTCTTTTGTTTATTCTTCATCAACCAGGTGCTGAATCACCCAAATGTATTATGTAAGGTTCCAATAATCACTCCCCCTAAGGAGTAGATCCATACATCAAGTCCAAAAAATGATAGAGCTCTAAAGACCTCTAGACTGATGCATCCATGCATCATTTAATTCTCATTAGGAGGGGCTTGCACCCCAAGCATACCTTTGAGATACTCAAAGGCATCTTTTGGAAATGACTTTATAAAAATATTTGTTATATGTTCCTTTGTGCTAATGTATTCCAATCTTATTTATTTCTCTAGTACCTTTTCTCTCAAAAAGTGATAATAAAAATATGCTTAGTTTTAGAATACATCACAGGATTCTTTGACATATTCATTGTACTGGTGTTATCACAATGGATAACCACAGGTTCAACAAAAGTTATTCCAATATCTTTTATCATTTGTTTCATCCAAATAATCTGAGTGCAATTAATAGCAGCAACAACATACTCAAATTCAATAGTAGATTGAGCTATACAATCCTTCTTTTTACTTAACTATGAAACCAACCTTTTCCCAAGGAAAAATGCACCTCCACTAGTAAGTTCTTTTTGTCATCAATTTTTCCTATCCAATCAGAATTAGTATAAGCATGTAGTTCAAAGTCATCATTTTTACCATGTCATAATCCATATTCCAGTGTTCCTTTTAGGTATCTAAATATCATTTTCACAATAGCCAGGTGTGTCTCTTTAGGATCTGCCTGATATCTAGCCACAATTCAAACAACATTAGCAATATCTGGTCTGGAATGAGTTAGATATTTTAATCCTCCAATCATTGATCTATACTTGGTCTGAAAACACTCTTGGTCTCATCAGTATTTGTTAGTTTATAGCCAGTCACCATGGTTGTACTAACAAGTTTACAGTCTTCCATTCGAAACTTTTTAAATATTTTTTAAGATACTTAGTATGAGAAATGAAAATGTCATTCTTTCTCTGATTTATTTGTAGTCAAAGAAAGAATTTCATTTTTCCAATCATGGACATCTCAAATTCATTCTCCATTTCTTTAGAAAAATTCTTACACATCTCATCATTGCCTCTATTAACAAAAACTTCTATTATCAAAATTCCATCTTGATTAGTTCTTAAGTACAAGTTGTTGTCAGCATTACCTTTTTTGAATCCAAGACAAAGTAAGTACTTTTCTAACCTTGCATTCCAATCCCTTGGTGCTTTCTTCAGTCTATATAGTGCCTTCTTCCACTTGCAAACCTTGTCTTCATCTTCTATCAGAGAAAATTCATCGATTTATTCTATGTATACCTTCTCTTCAAGATCCCCATTTAGAAATGCAGATTTTACATCCATATGATATGTCTTGAAGTCTTTATGTGTAGCATAAGCCATAAATAGTATTATAGCTTCCAACCTAGTAACAAGATCAAATGTCTCTTCAAAATCTATGCCTTCTTATTGTGAATAGCCTTTGCAAACCAATATTTCTTTGTTTCTTACAACAATTCCTTCTTCATTCATTTTGTTTATGAAAACCCACTTAGTTCCAATTACATTTTTCTCTTTAGGTCTATAGACCAATTCCCAAGTGTTATTTTTCTTTATCTATTCTAAATCCTCCTGCATAGCTTTGATCCAAGATTCATCTCTACAAGCTTCATTAATAGTCTTTGGTTCAACTTTAGAAATCAAACAAATTTCTTCCCTTATCTTTGATCTAGTCATCACTCCTTGACAAATATTACCAATAATTTGATTTTCAAGATGGTTTTTATTAACATACCTCGGAGTCTTAGGGGTCTTGGTAACTTCATTTTTTTCATCATCACAAGTCTCATTCTCACGGTCAATCTCAACATGTTCTTCTTCTTTTATTGTAGAAACTTCCTTGATTTCTGCAAATTCTGATAACAATTATAGATTCTCTCTTGTATTTGAAACTTTTCATCTATCTTCACATTATTACTTTCAATCATCTTTCTCAATCTTAGGTTAAAATATGTGTAAGCCTTTCTTTTAGTAGAATAACCAAGAAAAATTCCTTCATCACTTCTAGCATCAAATTTCCCTATTTCATCATCTCTTTTGATATAGCATTTACTTCCAAATATTCTAAAATATTTTACAATAGGAGTATGATTAAACCACAATTCATAAGGAGTATTACTTTTACCTTCTCTTATTTTAATTATGTTTAATGTGTATACCGTTGTCCCAATAGCTTCTCTCCAATGTATATGAGATACATTTCCTTCTAGCAACATTGTCCTAACAACATCCAATATTGTTTTATTTCTTCTCTCTGCTATCCTATTTTGATGTGGAGTCCTAGGAGAAGATGTTTGTCTATGTATTTCATTCTATTCACAATATGAATTGAATATATCTGAAGTAAACTCTCCACCTCTGTCTAATCTCAAACATTTTATTTTTAAGCCTGATTTATTCTCTACTTGTGCTTTGAATATCTTGAATTTTTCAAATGCTTCTGATTTCTCTCTAAAGTAAGTAATCCACATCATTCTAGAAAAGTCATCAACAAAAAGTATAAATTACCTTTCACCATAGTATGATCTTGTCCTTATAGGTCCACATAGTTCTATATGTACCAAATCCAACTTTCCTTTCACTGAATATGATTTTCTTTTATAACTGCTTCTAGTCTATTTTCCCATAACACACTCTCTACACATAGTGTTAGATGGTTTAACAATTTTAGGTAGGTCTCTCACTTCATTAGCCAAGCTTTCCTTCACAATATTATCAAAATTAACATGACAAAAACTTATGTGACATAACCAACTATCATCTACCTTTGAAACAAAACAAGAAGCTTCATATGTATTTAACTCAAATACATTACCTCTAGATTACCAGTTGCAATAAAAATTTTTGTCTTAATTATGATAAAATATTTCTCATCAATGAATTTCAAATGATAACCCTTGTTCATCAGATGTCCAACAGTCAAAAACTTATGCTTAAGTCCATCAACAAGTAGTACATTGTCAGTATTAGTCTTTCCATCCAAAGAACTAGATCCTACTCCAATGATAAGCTTAGGAACATAGTCTCCAAATCTCACAACACCAAAATCATACTTATTTAGTTTTAAAAAATTCTTTTTATCTCCAGTTATATGATGTGAGAAACCATTGTCTATAACCCATTCAAATTTCTTATCAACATGTGACACTAAAGCTCTTTCCTTATGTAATCATTTTTCATCTTTGATAGCAATAAATCCAATCTCCTCATTATCAAAATCATCATCAGAAACACCTTCACTAGCATAATAACATTCTTTTTCTTTTGAATACTTAGGTTTGTAAAACTTAGATTTATTCTTAGGAACTCTTGTAGGAAATATAGATGCAAATTGACATATCTTATTTCATGAAAAACATTTCAAAGGTAACTTTCCTTCGAACTTACCCTTACCTCTCTTTTCTCTTGATGCAGGAGCATCTTGGGTCTTTGAGCAATCTTGCATCAACCAAAAACATTTCTTGTTTTCTGTTCCTGTAGGTTGTTTTCATTGTAGTCGATGCAGCTATTAGTTTCTTGTTATGTGAAGTCAATGCGATGAAGTGGACCTATTTTTGAATCTTCTCCTAAGAGTGCAAATCTTAATTCATCTAGAGTTAAGAGTTATCACCATTTTCCTCAGGTATCGACTTTCCAGCCAGTTTCACATGAAACGTGGAAGCTCTTTTCCTTATGTGGTTTTGTATGAGGAAATAGGACTTGTGAAGTTGGGGATTTGTTCTTGGATCACGTGTGGACATAAATGCTACTTCGCATCATGTTGTGTTCATTCTTTCTGTAGTTTTGGTTTTCTCTTCCTAAGTGGACCTATAACGTAATTAAATGCCTGACTAGTCAACTTGTGGCTTAGTTGGCTATATAATAATCTTAGGTTGGTTTAAGTAGTAGGGGTAGGTAGATCAGTGGCAATAGAAGAGTAGGAGAAGAAGAAAAGAAGGTGATGTGCAAGCTGAGACTCTAGACTCATAATTCTCTTTGTATAAGGTTGAAACTCGGAAGGCCTCACAATCGGGAATGTTGATGAATTTATAATAATTGTACCAGTGTGGTTGTCAATTGCCTTGCCTTATTTATGTTGTGATTTAGCTATTTCATGTAAATTATATATTGTTTCCTTGTGTAACTCTGAGTAGGGCTTGTTTGAAGACTCAAGTGGAGTCATATCTAGTTGATTTTGCTTGTATCTTCCCTACCCTTGTGTAAGGTGGTATCAAAGAAAGTTCTTCATAGTGGATTGGATCATGGATAACCTTATTAGATTGGTTATAGGGTGGCAGATCTAAGATCTGACCTATAACTTGCAGAAAGTTGCGATCTTGCTGGAACCCAATTGTCAAGATGGTTCTTGGTAGAGGAAATGATAATGCTATCATGGATATGTTGAGGTAGATAGCAACTAGGCTTGAAGCTATAGAGATATCCCATACAAGAGGTATGCATCTTGAATATTTTAGTGATGAAAAAGAGGCAGGACCTAATCCTGAACTGGTACTTGAAGAATAGCAGTGTTACACTGTCAAATTCTTGAGAATTGTGCAACTTTTGGGAGATCATCTTGCTAACAGTGTTATCATTATTTTTGCATTCATAGAAGAGATTCAATTTCATTATTTCAAGTTTTTAGATCAATTTCATATCTTTCATTGTTATTTTGCATAGAAAACACAAAAATATGGATTAAATCTTACATCTATTTCATTAGATTTTGCATTCAAATCCTTCATTTAGGTGTTGCATTGTCACTGATCTCAGTTAAATTCAGAGAATATCATACTCACATCACTAGAAGGTAGTAAATCGCCTAGTTAATGATATTTTCCTTCATTGCATATCTTTTTGTCATTAATCAATAATGTTTTACTAATGTGTTGTGTCTTATGAACAGGTACAATTTTCACACACATTATAAGATTAGAATTCTATTATAGATATAATTATTAGAAAAATATTATTTAACAATATACATTTTAAGACTAAGATGTCATTTTAAAATATTTAAATTTAAAATTCGATCATAAAATTTCATAATTTTGAGTTGTAAGGTTTTTAGAAGAAAATTATATTATCATTTTAAATCAATGTATAATATCATTCTTTATGATGTATCATTACATAAAGGATATATTTCAAATGACACCTAATCCATCATTTCGAAGATGAGAAGTTATGATATTTATTCAATAAGAGGGATTCTCATTCTCCCAATAAAATAGATTATACAAAATGATCCAAAATATCAACAAAAAAATATAAAACATATATAAAATAAGGATTACAACTCATCAACATGTTTTATAATAAAAATCAATCCAATTGATCACATCACTTTTAATTTATATAACATGTCATCTTATACTGTAATATGGAATTAATGTCTATTCTTGAAGTGAAAAAGCTTTATATTTAACAAACACTTACTTGGGTATCAATGAAAAGATTAAACACTGTAAATTACTATATTTTATGATTGAGATTTTTCTCTTCTCGCCTAACTTTTTGCACTCTAGTTTACTGATAATTCTAGCAATTAATATAAGATCATGTTTTTAAAGATATAAATTTAAATTTGAAATCTCAAAGCTAACATTTAAATTTGAAATTTTATGTAGCAATTAAGACAATTTAAAATTTTAATATATTGAATCGAGTTAGATGTTTCTTTAGGAGATAATGTCCCTCTCATAGTATCTACCAGTATGGGTTGAGATAAAATAAAATCTCATCTTACCAAATAATAATTTTCATAATGTCTAAGTAAAGATAATAATATGTATCTATAAAAACCATAAATCAATTTAGATTTTATTAAAAATCTAAATATAAATATTAGGAAATTCAAATATTAAATATTTATCATAAATCAATTGTGAAAAAAAAAAAATGACCAATCCTATATTTGAAGAAAACTATTTTTTTCTTAGAATTAGATATAGTGTCTTTAGGTGTACTCTCTTTGTCTCTCTCTAAATCTTCTCCCTATTTGTCCCTTTCTTTTCCTATCTCTCTATTGCAAGCATAACATTAATCTATTGGTAATGTAGCATAATTATCTTCCTAACTCAAAGGTTTCATTCCAATCATGTTTGACTCCTATTAATAGATAAATAATTTATTTTTTGCTAAAAGAATCCAATTAACCTCTTGTAGTACACAAAAATTTGTAGATAATAAATAAAAAATCCCCTATTGACCTCTCATACCTCTGTTGAAAATTTAGTTGGGAAAAGTGATACTGAGAAGGGGGGTGAATCAAATATCACCTATTAATCCATTTTAGCATTACAGAAAAACTTTGCATAGCATTAACAAAACTTCATCATTGTAATGGAACTAATACACTAAACATCATTCAAGAAAGTACTAATAACACAATAGCTTTGGCTACCCATAAACCCTTCAAAGGTAAAACTAGGGTGGGGATGACACCCACAAATCTTCACTACTGTAGTATAAAGTTTTCCTATTAGGGCTACAAATTTGATCACAAAATATGATCTACCCTACGAGGGGTCTTCCCTATTAAGAGCTAAAATACTTATACAATCTACCTTGCAAAAGGATTTAAAACTTACAACTAAGTAAGCACTTGGTTAAGAGATTACATAAGGTCTATTAAAACCACTATGTTAAGAGATTTACCCTGATACACTTGTTAGAATGTCTCAGTACCTAATCCTTCGGTCTACATTGTATGTTGATTATAGATCTTCTCCTTTTAGTATTTGATTTGATCTTATCTATCAAGTTTATCTATGTTTTTTTCTTGACTACTTTACTTTGTTACACTCAATCACTGAACTCTATCTGAATGCTTCACTGGTCTGAATGTATTCTCTACTCCTCCCTCTCATTCCCTTCACATCCTCTCACACACATTAGGGTTCAGATCTACTCTTATATAGACAACTAAACTTCTTCAAGATTTAAGATCTACAAATCAGATTTACTCTTTTTGCCGCTTAAGCCTTCCTAATTCTGATTGGCTCCAAGTATTGTATTGGGATCAATGATTGGAAAATAGGAGTGTAATCACCTCCATGATTTCCTCAATAAACAAAATACAAAACATGAATGTCGGCCAAAACATTTTACCTCAATGATTGTGCCATAACAAAATCATATGTCAATTCTAGCTAACTCGACAATTGATGTCTCTAGTACTTGGTATTCACTGTACTCAATGTTTGCTAACATCTCTCTCACTCGGTATAAACTACTTCACATAGCTTGGCAAAAACTAACTTGGCTATTACAAAAGTACTTAGTGACCATTGGTTTACTTGGTAGTGACCACTTCTCGGTAAATATACATTGCATGGCTCGGCCTATACATGATGACTTGGTTGCAATGATGATTGACCAATATTTCCTAGATAATGACTAAGTGTAAGACATTAATAGATAACAAAACTATAGGGATCTACAATCTCCCCCTTTGACATTAGTGGCAAAAACATTTTGTCATGACATTTATAATTATATTTACAAGAGTACTTAGTATTAGCATAATACTCCCCCTAAGTTATATACATATACAAAACTGAGTATGTCATACCATTCTTATTCTATTACCTTCCTTTGTGCCTGGATATGTCATTTAATTTCCCCCTTGTTTTTGGCACTCTTGATTTCTTTGGGAGTAGGAATCTTGAAGTATTTCTCCAAAAATGTTTTATGAAGAATCATAACCATATGCAATGCAGATTCCCACCCTGATGTAGCAACTTTCAGAACCTCTGATTTCACTTCTAGCTCAGCAGCTAGATTGACTAGGCTTTCGGTTGTAGAAAGATGAGGATCTTTTTGTGTTAAGTCCTTAGTCTTTGCTAACCCTCTTTGAATGGCCTCCAGATGAGGTGTCAACATTTTTTGCATAGAGAGTAGATGAACCCTTATGTTACCATCATTAGCCATCAACTCGGCTATCCTTGTGAATGTAGAAGCTTGGCATAATGTTTTGAACTAGAACTTGCATCCAAGCTCAAGGATTTACCAGTAGACTTTATTTCTTGCTATAGTTTTTCTACCAGCTCCTGGTTATCCTTCGTAAATTCTTCTACAATGTATAGTTTGGTATACAAAGATTGTGCATTCACTACCACTTCTTCAGAATTTTTTATTAGAGTAGAGATTTCTACCTGTTTTACTCCAATCTCGACAAATACCTTTGTTTCAAACTTCATTTCTGACCACTACAACAACTTATCATTAGCTTTTCTTTCTTCATTAGTCACTTTATTGACTATATGGACAAGTTGTTCCAGTATGGGGTCAAATTTATTTACATCATTCATTTCAAAAGCATCAATAAATATTTCCTTTATCTCATGCAAAACTTGCTTTTTTTTAATTTTCTCTTCTTAATTCTTCTTGCCTGCTTTTCCTCTTCAGTAGGTCTTGCAATATCTGCATCTGCTCATATGATAAGTTATCAGAATCCCATTTTGGAATTACAATAAATTTGTCAATTGTTACCTCCGGTGAAGAAACTTTCACCTTCTTTTTCAATTCCTTCTTCTTCAGTGTACTCCCACTTGGCATCTGTACAAGAGCTTGTATTGCCTCTTGTTCCTTAGGCTCTTGGATATCAATAGCGTTTTCCTTCTCTTCTTTCCCTTATCCTCCACATGAGGACTTACAGTCACTAATGCATACTACTCTCCTTTGTCTTTTTGTGACTCCTCAATAGATGTAGGTTGAAGTGTAGTTGCCAATAGATCCTATTCCTCAGTAGTGCTCATACCAGCTAACATGTCAACTATAAAAACTTTAGGTTTGTCAGGGGTTGTGTTGACAGTTGATGTATCATAAATTTGTGGATAATCTATTACTTGTAAGAGCACAGTATTACTACCTGGAAAAGATGTATCTTTTTCTTTCTCAGCTTGTATGTCTTCCTCAGTCAATACCTGATTTTTTTACTGGGGTATCCTCTATGATGTCAACAATACTTACTCCAGATAACTTTTGACATTTTTCTTCCTTGGGAGCTTCTTTCTCCTAATGGGTGGCTCAATTATATCTTGTATATTTTCTACCTCAGCACCCTTAGATGTGCTAGTGTCTTAATGTGCATCCTTATCAATTAGAAAACCAAAAATTATCTTCCAAGTCTTTAGACTTGCCAGTACAACATCCTCAACCTTGTGTTGAAGGATAGAGTAAGCTCTAAGTTTGGGAATGAATTTGTGTATGTATTGTTCCACAAATTCATGAATACTAGCAGAGGTTAGATCCAGTGAAACTTGAGCTATTGTGCTCTCCCTATCTTTTTCTTAGTCATTAGAGAAAACTCCCATTTTTGTGCAACTCTATTGCTTAAATCTTTAGGGACTAGTTTCCCCAACTGTATAGGTAACATCTTGAAAGTGCAGAGCATCTCAAGAATAGCTTCTTCTAATTTTTCCTTATCTCCTATACTCATGCTCTCAAATCTTAATTGCTTTAAACCTGTAAGTCTAGTAGAGTTCTTGATAGTGTGGCATATTTCATCCACATTTGGTGTTATACTATGTATTGCAAGCTTCTTCTTTACCTCCTCATCACTCTCTGTCTCCTCATCATCTTTCTCTAAAATAAGTTTCCTCCTAGGCCTTTTTCTTGTCTGGCTCGGCATTGCCTTAGGCTGAACAACTTTTCATTTCCCTGATGCAGGGGTTTTCTTTTGTGACTTGGCACCTACGGTTGTAGAGACTGCCCTTGTTCTTGACCTAAGCACAGGTGATGATGTAACCTTAGGTTTTTTCATCTTTTTACTCATGGGCTCGGAAAGTACTACCTTCTTGCCTTTCTTCTTTTCTACTACTATCTCTTCTTCATCACTCTCACTGGGATCACTTGCTTCATCTTCTCCCAAACCTTGTGTTAATTCAAGAGGTGCATCCTCCTCTATTTCTCCCATCATTTTTACTAGATTATTCATAATTTTCTTCCTCTTTCTCTCTACGGTTGCAACCTTCAATCCAATGGTTATTTTGGATTTAGCCTCTACATACGTTCCAAAGTAAGGATCATTTTTATCAATTTCCTCAGCTAATAGGGTTGTTATAGTAGTTGTGGTCTCATCAATATTTACCTCATAAGTTAATGGCATTAGCAATGAAATCCTTGATAAAATAGCTTGTGCATAAGTGAAATCTGTGTCGACTAAGAAAAAAATGTCCTAGCTATATTTCTCAACTAAAGACACATGAATCCTACTTCTTTTGCTCATTTTCTTCTTGAACTCAATGAAATAATTTTCCATCACACTCTCAAAGCTTTCTCCTATCTGACTGATAAACTCATTTATTTGAACTATGACTAGTTTCTTCTTATGCCAAATTAATCCTCCAATAGTAGGAAAATACTTTTGAATATAAAAGAATAGATAGATGAGTACAGATCTAAACTTACACATAGAATTCTTTTCTTTCCAGATTGAAGTTAGGTTCTCAGTAAGTTGAGTCAATTGGAGCTCAGAAAGATCATAAGTATGTCCTTTCTTGATAATTTTCCAAGCCTGGTCCACTGCCATGCATGGGACGTTGTCCAACTGACTAGACTGGTAGAATTTGTGAGCAATTACCCTCACTGCAAAATCAATCTTTGGATCAGTGATGGTGGAGATTGTAATTCCATGCTTATTCCATACTTTCTGAGTGTTTTCCTGAATCTCCTCCTTACTTAAACATTTCATTGTTCTTTTACTAGAAATTGTAGGGTATCTAGTTACCCAGTGAATCATGTCCTTTGTTATCTGAACCGGTCCATCCTCTAGCCATAATTGCATGTTGTGCACTCTACTTAATATGATTTTGATCCATTCCACTTTTAAATTTTGTAGAAAATCTAGAGCATGAACTAACCCTTGCTTGGCAACCGTCTTGTGTTCCGGCTTCAACACCCCATTGCTGCACAATCTATCATATGCTTCCTTGATTTCATAGTCTCCAATTTTGCCAATTTTGCACATGTAACATGACCTAATGTCATTTATCATCAATACATTTTCTAGAACCGATGACAAAGCACTAGTAAGATCTCCCTTGATCGCGCTCTCTGGAACGGCCTGAAATTTTTGTGGCTTACATACTTCATTCCTTACTAAGCGAATGTTGAAAACCTACTTCCCTTATTTCTTCATTGTAGCAGATGAAGATGATGCCATTGATTTTAACTTAAAAATTCTTGAAAAAGATTTTTCTTGGTAGGGTACCTTTGCGTAAGTGTTTTGCAGATGATTTGACGATGGCATGCTGAAAAGATTTGAAATTGCCCTTAAACAAATAGGATACACACTCTCTGAATCACTCAAAGAAATTTCAATTCACTGGTGAAATGAAATGAACAGTAACATTCCACTTTATAGACTTCAAATGGTCAAATTAGGGCCTCATAAATGTTTCATACATATTCTAGGTCGAATACAGTTGTCTCAGCATTCTTATGTTAAGCTCGACTAACACAAGCTCGGTCGATACAACTGTTCAGACACAGCTCAGTGTACATCACATCTCAGCTACCACAGGTGCTCAGCATATATTGATAACTTGCTCAAAACACTAACACTCATCATCAAAAATGAATTGCTCCACTCTTCTCAAATATGTCCTAATGCATCTTTATCTATGCAGATATGGACTTTTACTCAACTTATGTTAGGAACTGATGTAATATAAAGCATTGTAAGACTCAAATCCATACATACCTTATTTTCTTAGTTCGAAGAAGTGTGATCACCTGATCCATCAGATTGGGTGACCTCAAGTGTATTGGCTTCACTTGTACTTCTTCTTTCTTCTTTGATGTTTTATTCATTTGATTTCTCAATTTCTCATGGATATCTTCATTCTTGCTTTGATCATTGCTCAGTATGGGTGATCTATAGTCTTTCTTTAGATGACCTATCTTGTTACATTTATAGCATACCATACTTCCATTCATCCAGCTTTTAGATTTACCTCTGAAATGGTCTTCAAACAATTTTCTCCAATGTGTCCATATTTTCCACAGTAATGACAATTGTACCAAGTGTTATAATCCCAATTGTATGAGTTACTCTTCATAGGTGACTTGGTCTGTTCATTTGATGACCATTTAGGTTTAGATCTGCATTCAAATGCTCTATGTCCATACTTCTGAAAGTTGAAACAATGTCCTTAAAATTTTGGTGAGATAGGTGGACTGCTAACCTTAGACCTGCATTCTTGTGCCTAATGTCCAAGTTTCTTACAGTTAAAGAAATGTCCATTAAATTTAGGTTTAGGATCAGACTTACCATATTTTCTTCTATAGCTGTTAGTTGTATATCCTGACTTTCCATAGTGATGGCATGTGGGATTGTTTTTCTTTGGTTTAGCATTCTTTTTCTCTCCACTTTTTGATGATTCTCCTTCTTCAGTGGATGATGAATGCTCATTTAGTCCAAGTCCAGATCTATCACTAGATCTTCAAGGTGACCTTAATAGTTCTTCAAAGTATTTTGCAGCTTCATTTTTTTTTCATCCTTTCATTAATTTCCTTTTCAGATCTTAGTTCATTTCTTAGTTGATCATTTTTAGATCTTAGATTGTTGATTTCCATATCTTTCCTACCCAATTCTTGATTAACCAGCAGCAGTTGATTTACCATATCTAGTTGATTATTAGTCAACCTTTGCATGTCACTTTTCCTTCCATCAAGTCTCATTGATATTTGTCTTTTGTCTTCTTCAACCATTGTCTTGTCTTCTTCAACTTTCTTTTTATGTTCAACTACTTCATAGAGTCTAACAGATTGAATTTCTTGTTCTCTCTTTAGATTTTTGATGTCATCACTTAGTATGCTATTTTTCTCCAGTAGCTCTTTTATGGCTTTGTCACTTTCTATAGAGTTCCCATTATCAAATAGTCCAGTAGTATCTTCTTCTTGATATTGTGAATCATTTTGTTGAATAGCAATTTCTCTTCTCCTACTTAAGGATGTCTTCAGTTCTCCTCTGGCTGCTTCAAGTTGTTGTAATGCAAATGAACATCAATCTCCTAATTCTCTATAACTTTTCCTAGATTATAAACCTCCATCTCGAGATCTTTATCTTCAAATGGTTAGACTTTCTATAAGAAACCCTAAAGCTCTGATACCAATTGTTGGAAATGTTAGGAATAGTCCCAAGAGATAACTAAGAGGGGGGAGGTGAATCAATTATCTACAAGTTTCAATTATTTATCCAATTAAGTATACTTAAACATAAAGCATAAAAACAATGAAAGAGCACTTGAACACAACACCAATATTTTGGTTATGGGGAAACCCAAATAGGTAAAAACCCTGGTGGGAATTGACACCCACTAATATTCTACACTAGTGTATTATGATCCTTGTTAGAAGATCCTTAACCCTATTAGAAGTTTCTTTACAATATATTTAGTACATTAGACCTAGTCAAGGGTAAGATCCTGTTAGGGGAGAGGACGCACTGTCCAAGAGAATAGTACTCAAAGGGACGAAGGCTACAACCTTTTGAATAATAGATACACACTATATCTAGATCTTGGTGAATTTTGCTTAGACATACTATCTAGATCAGTGCTAATGTATAGCACAAACACTTTACTTGGTCACATAGACCTTCTTCTGATGGGTCAACACTTCACACACTCTTCTTTGCTCTTCTCAATCAACTATGAACCACACTCAAGCAATCACAAATGAATACCTATAAATATCTTTCCTCTAAATGATATAATCAAGTTGGCTTATTAGAACCACCTTGAAATCATATTAGAGAAGCTATAACAAACTTCAATAATAATTTGGTTGGCTCTACTAAGAATGCAACACATTATGGGACCTGTCCAATAAGATAATTATAGATGTACACTACACACTATCGACTCTACCAAAATAATGGTATCTTTCTCCTCAAGCTAAATTACTCCATGCACTCTTAACTAAAAATCACTAACTCTTCTCCAAGATTAAATCCAAGGGCACATATCGAAAGGATAGGCGCAACTCCAGAACCAATATAATCTATGTCGGCTCTTCTAAACAAACATAGGAAACTGCTATAGGTGAATAGCGACTGCATAACTTCACTTCTACTAATCATCAGACTCTATTTCCATGAACATAACATCACTAATATGTCTTCATCATATATCCAAGCCTGCAAGGCTCCATGATAACTATATGGACAACCATAAACAAAACACTGCATATTACTTTGTCAGGAACACTGCTGACACAAGCTGTTATATAACTATTTGTACTAACAGTTAACATCTGCACCCATGATATCATGTTGATAACATGTCCATGAAATATATACTAAAAGCTAACTTCATAAGTCTTCCACGCATGCTAGTTACCATATGTTGTCATCAATGGTAAACATACAATCAATACTGGCCTACTGGCAAATCTCCAACAATCTCCCCCTTTGGCATTGATGGAAACATATGAAATGAAAAACTCCACCAATCCAAATGAATAATTCTTTTATAACATTCTCCATTTCCTCTTCAAGACTCCCCCAAAGATGAGTCCTCCATCTGCTACAGTATTCTTCAACATTCTCCATTTCCTCAACTAAACTGTTGTCATAATGGAATGCTACTCCCCCTTAGTATATTACTCCTCCTTTTACTTATGTTTTTCATGACTATATATTACTCCCCCTTTGACATCAATGGAAAATGGTGCCAAATAATTTAAGCACTGGTACTACTCCAGAAGTAGAGTAGTCAACCATCCATCAGTCCCTGAGGACTAATGCTTTTCCTTCTTTCTTCTAAGCAGAATCAGGGAAGGGAATTACTCCTAGCTTCTCCCTAAGATACTCAAAAGTATCCTTATGAAAGGGCTTTGTGAATATGTCTTCTATCTGATCTTTAGTACTTACATAGTCCACCTTGACTTCTTTCTATGTCACTTTCTCTCTTAGGAAGTGATACTTGATCTCAATCTGCTTTTTTTTTGCATGCATCAAAGGGTTCTTCAACATGTTGATAGTGCTAGTGTTATCACAGTGAATAACAATAGGATAATCAATATGAATTCCAAATTCCTTTATCATCTACTTGATCCAAATAATTTTAGAACAATTCAAGGCTTCTTCAACATACTCTACTTCTGTTGTTGATTGAGAAATACAATTCTATTTCTTTCTTTTCCAAGTGACAAGTCTATCACCTAGAAACACTGCTCCACCTAATGTACTCTTTCTGTCATCAACGCATCCTGCCCAATCAACATCAGTGTACACATGAAGCTCAATATTTTTTGAATTATGATACCATAGACCATAGTCTATAGTGCCTTGCAAATATTTGAATATCCTTTTTACTGCCATGAGGTGACTTTATTTAGGTTCTGCTACAAATCTTCCAACTATGCCAACTACATTGGAAATATCTGGTCTGGTCTAAGTAAGATAAATAAGTTTTCCAATCATATATTTGTACAATGTTATATCTACTATTGGTGAGTCATCTTCTTTTGTAAGCTTACATCCACTTATCATAGGTGTCCCTACTGTCTTACAATCATCCATATTGAATTTCTTCAATATCTCTTTCACATACTTTGACTGATTAATGAAAATTCCTTTCTCTATCTATTGTACATTCAATCCCAAAAAGTATTTGATAGGTCCAATCATGCTCATCCCAAATTCACTCTACATCTCTTTAGTGAATTCAACATTGAGTTTTTCATTACCTCCAAAGATAATGTCATCAACAAATATATCTACAAGTAGTAGTCCTAAAGATGTCTCTCTTATGAATAGGTTACAATCTACTGCTCCTTTCTTGAATCCAATATTTGTTAGATATCCATCAATTCTCTCATACCAAGCTAGCTTTCTTAAGTCCATAGAGGGCTTTCTTCAATCTGCATACCATATCAAGTTTGTCTAATAGAGTAAATCCTTCCAGTTTCTCAATATATACTTCTTCTTTTAATTCACCATTCAGAAATGCTAACTTGACATCCATTTGATAAACTTTGAAGTTTTTGAATTTTGCATAAGCTAGGAACAACTTAATAGCTTCTAATCTGCTCACTGGTGCAAATGTGTCTGAATAATCAATGCCTTCTCTTTGCGCATATCCCTTACATACTAACCTTGCTTTATTTCTTACTACTGTACCATCTATTGGCAAGTTGTCTATACTGAAGTATATGACTAGATATAGTGTTTTCATTATGGCAACAAAGTCATATAGCAATTTGGAGTCAGAGCACTTAGTGTAAAGATTAGAATTCAATTAAGTGTTGAAGATTGGACAATATACAGAGTTTTGGCAGCTCAAAGCATAAGTGCACATGTGTACAGATGAATTATGATATGAACCTTGGAAGTTAAGTTTGTTAGACTATACTTATGCTTAGTCTATGAGCGCATAAGTAGATAAGAAATGATATGAAAGTTACAGTCAGTTGAATTTACACAGCTAGTGTGTGTCAGCAGAGAACATAGCATGGAGCTGACAGTCAACATTTTGGTTTGCAATTGTAATGTAATATTTTAAAGGCCATGCACCCATTGTATTTAGGTTTCTGACATGTCTATATGTATAATTGTAAGCACACTTAAGCCAATTCATTTGGAAGAGTTGTTTGTAATTATTTATAGGGCTGACCTAATTGTATATTTTGTATGAGTGCATAAATATAAGGTGCACCCATTGTATTTGGTATGGAAGTTATAATAGAGTTGTGATAAGCAAATCAAAGGGATGTGAAGATAGCATAAGATGTATTAAAGCTTTGCTATAGGTCAAAGCATCAGTGCACCAAAGGAATTGATCAGACAAGCAGTGTCAAAGTAACAATTCACAAGCAAATATAGTGTGTATCTAAAAATAGAAGGTTGTAGCCTTCACCATTTGAGCAATGAGATCTAGGATAGTGAGTCCACTCCCCTAATAGGGATCATTGTAAAAGACTCCTAATAGGGTCCGACCCTTAACAAGGTCTACTATACTTAAAGCATTGTAAAGCTACTCCTAAGAGGGAAAAGGATCTTCTAACAAGGATCACGAAACACTAGTGCAGAATATTAGTGGGTATCAATTCCCACCAAGGTTTTACCTATTTGGGTTTCCCTGTAATCATATTGGTGTCATGTGTTGATTTCATGTTTCATGTTTATGTGAATGTTTATTTCAGTACTTAAGCATTTCATTTCAGAATAAAGATTAAAGGGAAAAGTTTAAAATATAGTGAACACTGATTCATCCCCCCCCCCTCTCTCAGTGTTCCCATTCCTAACAATTGGTATCAGAGCTCTAGTCCTCAACATAGAAGTTTAACCACTTGAGGAGATCGTGGACAAAGCTGAAATGAAACATCTGAAAAGAAATCTTGAAGCTTCTCTTGAAGATCCGGACAAGTTAGAAAGAGAATCTGAAGAACTAAAGGATAAACTTAGTGATGCTCAGTTAGTCATCAAGAAGCTAAGGAAAGATTTGAAAGAATGCTCTACCAGTGATCTAGGGACAATGGTAAAGAAGCTCAATGAAGAAAACAAATCCTTAAAAGAAAAACTTGAAGAGGTTGATGATAAGCTGACTAATAATCAGGTAGTCTATGATGAACAAATCAAAGAGAACCTTCAGCTAAATGAAGAACTAAGGAACACAAACATGGAAATCTTGGAGTTAAGAAATAGCAAAGAAAGCTTGGAGTCTAAATTGAAAGAAGCAAAGCATCATATTGACAAATTACACACCAATGCTGATTTGGTAGAATCTTAGTTGTATGCAAGAAGAGCCAGAGGAGACACCAGCTATATTGGATACAATGAAGTACAAAATTAGATTGACAATATGCGAGCAAGAAAGGATTCACAAACGGAATCTACTGGTGCTAAAAAGACTAAAGATCAAACCATAGATAATGGTTAACCACCTAAGAATGAGTGCAAGAAAATAGAATGCACATGTTTTTCTTGTAACAAGTATGGACACATTGCAAGGAACTGTACAGAGGTAAAGCCTTTTAATGGTTACTGTTATTCATGCAACAAGTTTGGTCATAGAGCTATGAATTGAAAGACTAGTAAGAAGAATAGAATTTAGCAAGATCAGAGAAATTAGAACCAGAAAAATGAAAGAAGTACTCAAAATGTTACATGCCAGATATGTAACTATAATGGTCACTCAATCAGAACATGTAAAATGGTGACTCATGTCAATGCACCAAGGAATAATAGACCTCCAGTCATTTGTCACTCCTGTAACAAGGCTGGACATATCTCAAAGTTTTGTAGATCAAGGACGCAAGGTCAGGGAAGCCCTAAAAAGGCCGAAGAACCAGTTTTGGATCCCATAGGAGAAGTTAATTTTGTCTAAGCCTTAGATGATGCAAGCATGATTTGTTCAAAGAAGAAGAAGGACACAATTGATGAAAGTGTATTGGATGCATCCCCAGTGGATGCACCCTCTACATCTACATAAATGGCCCTCAGGGTCATAGGGGGAGCTAATTTAGCTCTAGACCCCTATGTGGTTGGTATAATCATCCTCAGAGTATGCACCTTTGGACTCAAGCTTTTGGAGTGTATAGGAACCTTCATGCAAGAGTGCACATGTTGAATGTTAGCAAAACTCAACTTGCAAATTTTGAAGTGACGGCTTGGTTTACGTGATGTGCATTAATGGAAGATTTTTCACTTTTAAAGTACACAAAAGTTATTTGGTTTCTCATTGCATTCAAATTCAAAGTGTTAGAGAGTAGAAGGAGCCTTGGAAGTTGTTGTGAAGTCTTGGTGATTGATCTATCAGATATTTTCTATAGTTATCAGTGCATTTGATCAGTTGCAGAAACCCTAGCTCATTGTGTTGTTTTGGAAGTCATCAAATTATCTCTAAGTTTAGTTGGAAAGTATTTATCAAGTAATTCATGGCCACTCCCATTTTTTATGATGTCGCTGAGAAGAAAAGGTATGTTTTCAAGAAGCACCCATTTAAATCCACCCTAGATGATTTAGAGGGAGCTTTCTCCCACATGCCTATGGGCATCATGCATGTGTAAGAGACAAGGGCTTACATCTACTATAAGAAAGAACCTATTGGACTAGATAGGTTAAGGGTGCACATGGATACCATGTTAAAACATGATAAAACATTCATGGATGAATACGCCAAATGGAATGATCACCCTATTGTTGAGTATGCTACGGCATATGAATTTCATGAGATAGAATGGATAAAGATCTTATTAAGCAGAATCCATGATGATCTGTTTTGGACTTGAGATGTTCCAGTTAGAATCACAAGTGATCTGATACATGAGATGATGGGCCTTTCTAGGATAGGTGCCATCCTTCCTATGGGCAAGGATGTTAGGAAAATGGTTGAGAAAGTATGCAAGTCAAGGAGTGATAGGTGCGGCATGACTATTGAGCCGATTGAGCAAGTAGACATCAAATTGATGTCAATGATACTAGGTTACAAATTTCATCACACCAACAAAGTGAATAGTGTGTCTGTAGGCACTATTCTAGCAGCCATCAAACTAGTGAAGGAAGATGGGGAATTCAACTTGTGTGAGATCTTGCGTGCATAGTTGATAGATAACATCAAGGCCATCAAGCATGAAAAAACAAAGATATTTAGGTTTGGGTCCCTAATCATCTATATGTACCTTCATATAGTTGTAAAAGTTTGAGATATGTATTTGGACAAGTCTATTCCAACCATGCCATAGATATCCCTCAAAGCATCCACAAAAATTACACTAAGAGACTATGTGACATTGGAATTGAAGACCTTTAGAGCTAAGATGCAGATGAAGTATAGGATTCCAAAAAGCATTGTAGAGAAGTATAAGGATTCAATATGCTTTATGGTGGAAACTAATACTACATATATGGAAGTTGTTGAGCCTAGAACTAAGTGGATTCATACACTTGGGTATGAGGTAGAGGAACAAGTTCTTGAAGCTTATGCATAGGTACTTTTGTCAGCCCCCAAAGATCCTAATGAACCTAGGTGGGGAACCTATGAGGAAAAGACCAAAGAAGTTGATGCAAAACTCAACAGTGCAACAACTAAAAGAAAGGGTGCAAAGGTCACTTTTGAGATCTTGAGAATACATGGTGTGTCACAAGAAGACCTTGATAAAGCAAGGGATGAAAAGATTGCCCTAGAATTGAAAGGTGTAGTAGTAGAGGAAGAACAAGAAGATCCTAAGCTAAAGAAGATGAAAACTGAATCAGAAGACAGTCAGAAGGGTAAAGAAGATAATACTCCTTCTACGCCCATAGATACTATTGATCTTACCACTCCTCCAAAGTATAAGCCTATATTCAAGAGGAAGAAAGAAGCTAGCACTAGTCATCCATCCTCATGAGCACTAAGGAGCAAGAAAAACATTCAAGCACCTCCTAAGGCAGGATTCAAACCAAGCCCACCTTATAAGATACAAGGCCACCTTATTAGAGACAGGATAGAGCCCCTAACTTAAGAGATACACCTTACAAGACAAATTGGAAAGATGGGAGGCCTGTTCCTGACAACAATGAACCCCAAAAGGGAAGAGATACACCAGATCCCTTGAAGAAAAACATAGCACATAATGTGGAAAATACCCCTTGGTGTGTGGCTTGTAATATGCCTCATTCACCATTCCAATGTGCTATGGCTTAGGCCTTGGGAGAAGAGGCCAATGATTCATATGTGGGAGATTATGAAGGATCTAAAAAGCCTACAATTAACATGTTTATTACCGAGATAATGGGAGATTCTTTATCCTCAGAGGATGAAGGAATTTGTTCTGATGTAGATCATAAAAGGAGGCTATTCTTAGATCATGAATGACAAGTGTTTTCTCATTCTGATCATGATGAGTCTGACCATGACAATTGTACAGATAATGTGGTAGAATCATGATTAGAAGAAAAATAGTAGAGAAAGCCCAATGAAGAAGAGATCAGAAATCTAACTGTGGCTGCTATAACTCAAGCAATATCCTCATACAACTTGATGAATAGAAAGATGGATAATGATCAGGGAGTCCCTAGGTCTATATTTGTTAAGGATAACTTTCAAAATAAGGACTCCCCTAGGCCTAATGTTGTAAATAGTAAGGAGGAAGGGCTTGTGAATGAAAAGATGAAAAGAGAGGAAGTTATTGCTCACAAGGTTAAAAAGAAAATTGGTAGGTCAAAGGATTACCCTGATTTTTCTACTGATTCCCCTACATTTGATATAAGACATGCCTTGTCCCAAATGAAGGTTTCCATTCCCTTGTTTGAAATGTTGAAGATTGAGGAGCATAAGACAGCAGCCCTGGCTCTCATAAGTGAACAGGGGATAGCTCTTGCCATGCAAGAGAAAGGGATTTTAGTAGAAGGGCCTATTTCAATTGATAATATCTCAGATGTGTGTGTTGGAACTATTATGACACAAGAGCCTTCTTCTATTGACCCCTTTTATGTAACATTTATTGTAAATAATTTCTTGCTGAAGAATTGTATGATTGACTCAGGTGCTACTACAACAGTGATGCCTTATCATGTAATGACAGAATTAGGATTACGAGTTGATACATCTAAAGGATTGTCCTATGCAATGGATAATAGGGCAGTACCTATTGTAGGAACTCTAATTGGAATTGAAGTAAAAATTGCTACATTCCCAGAGGCCACATACAAAATGGATGTAGTTGTTGTTGATACGAAGCCTCATTATGGCATGCTACTATCAAGACAATGGGCTACAGCAGTGGGTGGAAAATTGTAGTTAGATTTGTCATATGCTACTATCCCAATCAATGGGACTGAGGTAAAGTTGTATAGGGAGCCCCGTTCCTCAGTTATGGTTGAAATGGTTGCATCAGAAGATTTAAATTGCTTTTCAGATATTGATATGAATAATTTCATGATTGAGGAGATAGTACCTCAAATGAAAAATATAGATCCAATTGTGGATGAATTGATATTGTAGCAAGATGGCCTTTGGAAAATGTTATTTGATGGTGGATGATCCAAGGAAGGATTAGGAGCTGGTGTGGTGTTCATTTCCCCATCAGGTACTACATTTAAATACTCTTTCTTGCTGACTTTTGAATGTACCAACAATACTATCGAGTATGAGGCTTTGATATTGGGATTAGATGTAGCCATAAAGCATGGTATCAAATATTTAAAGGTTCATGGTGATTCCCAATTTATTATAGCCCAAGTAAGGTCTCAATATGCTGCTAAGGATGAAAAACTCAAGTTATATAAACATGCTGTCTGGGATAGATTAGAGTTTTTCAAAGCTTTCAATCTACTTTGGATAGAGAGATCCAATAATATCATGGAAAATTTTCTTGATAATGTTGCCCTTAAAAACAATGATACTACCCTCACTGGTGTCTCTATGTTAGAAATCAAAATTAGGCCTGCAGTGCTTGATAATGTATATAATTGGAAAGTTTTTGAGGATGACCTTGATATCCTTAGGTTTCTTCAAGGCCTTGATCAGTATGATGGTCAACAAATAGATGTTAGTGAGATATAGCAGTCTATTGAAGGAAAAGAGTACATCATGGGAAATGAAATAGAGAAACTACCTTCAAATAATATTCCAAAAGGGTTAGTTGAGTTGGAGGGAATGTTCAAAATAAATGATGGTTATTTGTCTCAAAAGTCTAACACTAAAATGGAGGACTTAGAGGAAATAAACTTAGGATCTAAAAATTCCCCTCAAATGGTGTACATTGGAAAGAAATTGAGTAGAGAGGTCAGAGGAAATTTGATAAGACTTTTGAAGAAATACAAGCATGTGTTTACTTGGTCTTATGATGATCTTAATGCCTATAGGGCTGATCGGTTTCAACATGAAATTCCTCTAAAAGAGGAGACTAGGCCATTTAGACAGAAGCAAAGACCTATTAACCCTCTACTAGCTACAAAGATGCAAGTTGAATTGACAAAGCTAAGAGATGCTGGTATCATTGAACCAATTAGGCATTCTACATGGGTTTCCAATCTTGTGCCAATAAGAAAAAAGAATGGTGATATTCGGCTTTGTGTTGATTTTAGGAATCTAAATGTTGCATCCCTCAAGGATAACTATGGGTTGCCCAACATGGAAGCCATCTTGTATAGGGTAATTGGTTGTGAGCTCCTATCAATGATGGATGGTTTCTCAAGGTACAATCAAGTGCTGGTCAAATATTCAAAACAATTTAAGACAGGATTCACAACCCCATGGGGAACATATGTATATGTCTGCATGCCTTTTGGCCTTAAAAATGCTAGAGCAAATTTTCAAAGGGAAATGGATATTGCATTTAAGGAATTGATTAATGTTCTAATGGTTGTGTATTAGGATGATCTCATGGATTATTCTAGAAGGGTTGAGGATCACTGGTGTCACTTGGAGAAGGTCATTGTCAAGGCCTTAGAATTTGGTGTCTCCTTAAATCCAAAAAAGTGTCAATTTGTTGTGACAGAGGGGAAGTTGCTTGGACATATAGTATCAAAGGAAGGAGTCAGGATTGACCTTGAAAGAGTAGAGGCAATCAAGAAGGTACCTTCACCCAAGAACTTGAAGGGTGTGCAATCTTTCTTAGGACAGATTAATTTTGTTAGGAAGTTCATTGCTAATTTTGCAGAAATGGTTAAGCCTATAGTCAAACTCCTAAAGAAAGATGTAAAGTTTAATTGGGATAGTGAGGCTCAACAAGCCTTTGAGAAAATCAAATAAGCAATCCAAGAGGCACCTGTCTTAGTCTCACCTAACTATTCAAAGCCATTTTCTCTATTTTCTTTTGCCTCTTTTCACACTATTGCAGCTGTCCTTTTACAAAAGGACCAAGAAGGTTTTGAACATCCTATAGCCTTTTTCAGCAAGTCATTGCAGTCTACTAAATTGAATTGTGAGTTAATGGAAAAGCAGGCATATGCACTAGTAAAGGTAGTTAAAGCTTTTAGACCCTATCTAGTTTGTGCCAAGGTTAATGCTTATGTACCTCATGTAGCAGTGAAAGTTATTTGGTTCAAAGTGAGGTCATAGGGAAAAGATGCAAGTGGATCAATAGGATCCAAGAGTTTGATCTTGATCTCCACATTACTAAACTGGTGAGAGGTTTGGGACTTTCCAAACTAATGATTGAAGAAAACATGGACTTGGTCTAGGTAAATAGTATTGTTGTTAATGAAGATACAGTCACTAGTATTGAAGTACAACCATGGTACAAGGATATTGTTTATTTTATTAAACATACAAAGTGTCCCTAGGAGTTGAATGATAATCAAAGGAGGAGTTTAAGACTATAGGCCCAAAGGTATGTGCTAATCCAAGGTGATTTGTATTGGAAAGATAATGATGGAATTTTTTTGTTTTGTTTGGACAAACACCACTCAGAAAAAGTATTGAAAGAAAGGCACTCTGGATTATGTGGAGGGCATCACTCTGCTCGGTCAATAGCTCATAAGATTTTGAGGGCAGGGTACTATTGGCCTATGTTATTTAAAGATACTCATTCTTTTGTTAGAAAGTGTGAGCCATGTCAAAGGTTTTCCAAAAAATTAAAGTTCTCAGGTGCCTTATTGTTAAATCATGTGGTTGTAGAAGCCCCTTTTGCAATGTGGGGTATGGGTTTTATTGGGGAATTTGCTGAAAAGTCTAGTGGGGGGTATAGCTACATTCTGGTTGCTACAGACTATTTCACTAAATGGATTGAAGCAATTCCAACTAAAAAGGCCACCAGTGTTGTTGTAATTGAGTTCTTAATGAACAACTTAATCACTAGATTTGGTGTCCCTATTAAATTGGTTGTAGATAATGCCATGAGTTTCAAATCTCAAGAAATTACTATTTTTTGTTCAAAAATGGGTATAGTCTTGTCTTATTTATCTCCTTACCACCCACAAGCAAATGGCCGAGCAGAATCTAGTAATAAGAGCATTTTGCAAATCTTGAAGAAGACTTTAGAAAAGAACAAAAGGAGTTGGCATGTAAAGTTGAAATTAGCATTGTGGGCTGATAGGATTGCTAAGAAAAGAGCTACAGGGAAGTCCTCTTTTGAGATGGTATATGGTGTGAAGTCTAAATTACCAATAAACAACTTCTTACCCATATACAAATTCATGCAAGAAGAGGGTATGGAAATTAGTGACCCATTGCAAGACATAATGATTCAACTCATTGAACTAGATGATATCAGAAGGGAAGGACAAAAAGAAAATGTGAAGTTGCAACAAAAAATGAAATATCTCTTTGATAAGAGAGCAACTGTGAGAAAATTCCAGCCTGGTGACATGGTTCTTCAGTGGAATGCCAGAGCTGAAGACAAGGGGAAAGACAAAAAATTTGAGTCTTTGCGGATGGGACCTTTTATTGTTCATCAAACCCATGGCAAGGATTCATATTTTCTACAAAATTTGGATGGTGAAGAACAAGAATTGCCAGTGCATGGACAATTCCTAAAAATTTTCTTTAGTTAAGTTGATTCTTTTTCCATGCATAGTAGATATGTATATATGTACAGGTGTGTTTGTTTCTATTGTGTTTTGTTTCCTATTTTAGGTTAGGGTTTTGTGGTCTACCTCCCAGAGATTCATAAATTCTTTCTATGATCTTTCATTCAAGCATCCTCAGATAGAGCCACTATTGGTTATATTTTCAGGCTTCTGGTGTTCTCCTTTCCAAATCCTAGTTTACCATCCATTTGAAATTTTCCTATGGTTTAGGTGTTTCAATTTCATTCAATTTTCCTTAACTAAGTTTGAAAACCCTTACTTTAGGTTTTCTAGCCTTGGTAGGTTTTAACTTCTCATGAAAACCTTTGTGTTGGCCCTATTTTTATGTCTCGTCATTACTTTTTGGTCACTTAAGTGTTAAACCATGCATGTGGTTATTTCTTTCAAGTGTTCACTAAATCATGAAATGTCATTTCATATCTTTAAGTTATTCAGTGAATTGGCGAATGTGTTAAAACCTTGTTAAGTGTTTCCCTTGGTCGTGAGGTCTCCAAGTATTTAGCGGTTATCAAAAAGCTTTGGGCGACTTGGTGAATACATTGTCTCCCATTTGCTCATTCCCCGATGGCTTCCTATTAACTTTTAGCGACCTAGTGTAGCGGTGATCGCTTATTCTCATAATCAAGTGGTTAAGGCTTATATCATCCAACAAACTGGCAAGCACCGTTGATAATCTGCAAGATTAGCAGGTGTGACTTAATCTCAGAATGATTTGGGTCCTACATATTTTGATTTGGCAATTGGGTGATTGGGTGACTGAGTAGTTGTATTATTATCCTCTAATTCTGGTGGTTCCAACAATTTGACTTAATAACTCTGGCAAAGGTAATGTTATCCTTGTTCACTTATTCAGTGAATCAAGTAGTCTCAAGTTCTCTTAAAAGATTGGTTAAGGCTAGAAGCATTGGGTGAATGGGTGAATCAAATGATCAAGAGGGTTAAAATGCATGTAGTCACTTAGTCGCATAATGGAATGGTCAAATGTTTAAGGTATTGGGAGATTCAATGAATGCTTTGTTCACTGAGTCTCGTAATCAAATGACTAAGGCTTATATTATCTCAGGGAATTGGCAATAGCCATTGATTGCTGTCAAGATCAACGGTTGATCCAGAATCTTAGTGTAAATGGTGGTTAAGGAGTGATTCAGCAATTCAGAGAGCAAGTTGGTCGCCAGTTCTCTGAGAAAGCTGGCAGTTAACCAAGACATTAAGAGAATGGGAGATAGCTATTGTCACTAATTCTCCAAATAATGACTATAGTCAATTGCTCGAGCATGATTTCCTTGTTTGCTAGTTCACTGGATAAAGGATGAGTTAAGAGTTACATTGCAAGAACCAACAAATCCTTTGGTCACTAGTTCTTTGAATATGAGCTGGGGTTAGCAGTGTATTAAGCGATCACGAGAAAATCTTCAGTCGGCAGTTCTCTCAAATAGGCCCAGTCAGAGAAAATAATAAAGAAAGGGTAGGGACCATTGTTACATGGAATAAAGTACACTTTTGAGCTGGAGGAAAAGGCAATTGGGTATCCAATAATGTATCAAAAGAGGGTTTCATGATGTAAACAATATTTTGAAGTACAAAGCTATAATCATTGCTTCTTTGCCTTGTTTTCAAGTTTTTTAATCTATCTGTCAACATCCAGGCATCAACTAGCTCTAGTTTGAAAATTGGTGATATGTGAAATTAAATGTGGAGCAATTAAGGATAGATTTGCAATGATTGTGGTAGTTGTACGCATATGATCTACATTGATAAATAAGTTGAATTCATTATTTTCTGTGTTCAAAGTCATTTGAAGAGAATTGTATTTTTTGAGAACAACTTTTGAGTGCCGAGCAAAGTCAAGTTTGCAAAATTGAGAGCAATTATCAGAAAAGAATGAGTCAGCCAGAGCAAAGTGTAACTTCTTCCAATGGTGAAGCCAAAGCCAAGGGTGATGAAGACAAAAGCAAGCCAAATTATTCAGATGAATTCATGAAATTGCTACCTGGTTCCAATCAAAATAAGAGAGCTCTGGATGATATCTTCGAGGATTTTCTAGGTCAGTGCAGAGATCCTATCACTTTGAATTATTTAGGTTATACCCTTTTCAATTATTTTTATGGAAATAGGATTAAGCAGGTTCCTATTTGCAATGGATGGGCTCTGGGTTTAGGGAAGTTGGTTGCCCCTGATGTGTTCCTAGATGTAGATTTAATTGTTGCATTAGCTAGGTGTTATGACCCTATTTCCAAAATAATTAGGAAAGAGGATTGGTCACCTCTGGTCACTCTTGACAAGGGTTCTTTCATGAAAGCTTTTAGTTTCTACATATCCTCTTCTACTGAGATTGATTTGAACCAAGAAAGAGAGAGGTATAAAAATAATTTAGGGTCAGTAAAAGACCAAATGGTGAATCATATGCCAAAATAGGGTAAATATATAGCTCCTCTCCCTGCTAACATGAATGCTCCTTACTAGTTTACATCCCTCAATCATTATATGAATAAAACTTGTTATGGGTTGTGTAGAGTTTTGGGAATAGATGGGGACAAAGAAATGTTGCCAGCTGATCTTCTGATGATGATTCAGAATTCCCTAGTGAATACAGATTATGATTACATACAATATGTAATTGATAGGATGCATGAAGGATTAATAGCTGTCAAAGAGAGTAAGGAACCTATCAAATTCTTGCATTACTCCATGTTGATGCATTTGATTCTATTTTTCAATGTTAACAGTTTTGATTTCAAAATGTTGAAGCCAAGGTTCACTTTCAAAGATCAGCATAATCCATTACAATTATGGGTGAGGTTATGGAATTCTACTTCCAATGAGGGGGATTTTTGTGTTTTCTAGAATTTTATGGTTTTTCCCATTATAAAAATGTTAGGCATCAATGTGACAGGGTTACCAACAAGGACGCTCAAACTCCTTAGACCAATGCAGTTTGAAGACAAATGGGAGGGAAACCATAACTGGGGTGATTTCTACTTACAGAGTTTATGGTTGTCCTCAACCCCCACACCTATTACCAAAATTTGTGCCACCAAGACTTTCTTCTCTAGAATTTGTATGGCAATTGATGTGGACAGATAGAGAACTTTTAGCCCCTCATAGGAAAGGTAATTTCACACCTAGGTAGTTCAAAATAGGTGGTTTCCTAGTTGGTAAGAGGGCTTTTCCCCAAATTACTGCTTGGCTGAATCAATTCAAGATGGTTTCTGGTGCCTGCAGACATGCAGACCCTGAGGATTTCATTAAGACTGCTAGATTGACATATATTCCTAATATTGGTGTCAGCAAGGAACATGAGGGCCTAGATGAGGAGGATGTAATTAGGAACATTATAGAAAAGGATGAGGTCTCTAAGAGATGGAATAGGTTTTTTGACCTGAAGGATTTGCAAAATCAAGTGAAAGAAGCTTAGATTCCTTTTGAGGGCTTTTTGCCTGACCTTCCTTATTTGAAAAGAATTGATAGGATGATAGAGATGTATGACACTCTATCAAATCAGTTGGAGAAATTGCTTGATCAAAAGAGGCCAAAGCAGGGGAAAGATTACTCATCCTTTGATTATGAAGATTTTTATGATGAATCACAAGGAGACATCCCACCACAAGTTGGGGATCCACCAATTGTTGATCTTACTCAAGACCAACCAGAAGCAGAGAAGTTCCCTAAGCCACCTTTGAAGAAATAGAGGTTTGAGAAAGGAGAGCCTTCTAGGCAAGAAAAAAAAAAGAGAGTGATTGACAAAGCATCTGCTCTTGTGCTTGGTGATAGGGCTTACCATCACCAATTGAGGAAAACAATAAGAGCCAGCAAGAAAGTGGCTACAAATGAGGAAAATGAGGAGCAGTCCCTATGGTTAGGATAGGATATCAGGGAAGTTTACCAAGAAGAATTTTTAAGTGATGACCAGTTCATCAAAAGTGATGAATTCAAGAGTTTTCTTGTTTGGAATAAGAAACAAGAAGTAGCTAAGACCATGCCTAAAGGAATGGAACCAAGTGAAGAGACTTTGAGGGCTTTAGCCTCTTATGATCCCAGCCTTGATCCCATAACTGTGGATGAAGCCAAAGAGATGGTTAGAGCAAGTGGAATGCTACTAACTCCAAGATGGGATTTGACTTCTACCTTTATTATAGATAAAATAAGGAAGCAACCACAAGGAAGTCTATCCTATGAAGTTCATATTGGTGATATGATCAGAGAGAGTGGTTATGACCCTAAGAACCAAGCTATTGAAATGTGGTCTATTGCCCCTAAGACCAAAAATCCATCTTTATTGAGCATAGAGGACCGCATGGAAGGGAATAAGATTATATGGACTATACAAAATACTACTGATCTTGAGGTTTCCAAGGTAGTCACTCATTGGGCTAACCTCAATGAAGCAAAGATAGTTCAGTTATCAGAAAGGTATTCAAAGTTATTTGAAAATTCAAGCATGGTGGCCAAAGATAGAGACCTGAAAATGGTGAAAATCAAACAATTGGAAAATGAGTTGGTAGAAATGCAGGTTAGGCTTGAAGAAGCCTCAAAGATAGTTCCTCCCCTTCCTTTGCAAGTTGAGGCCCCTCCTCAGGTAGATGTAGAAGTTATTGATAAACCTACCGAGGATTTGGAAAAGATAAAATTGGATGCATCTTTGGACACTATAGCAAGAATTGTGCAATATAGACAGGGTAAAATAAAGGAAAGAATGGAGTCAGTCTATTACATCAGGCCAATGAAAAGGTGAATGAATTCTTAATTACCTTGGAGCCATTTTTTAGTACATGGTCAGTAAGAAGTTCATTATTTGATAAGCTTGATGACTTGCAAGAATACAGGTCAGATATCCCTAAGATAGTAAGTGAAGTTTTTGAAAAGATTGGCTTAATAAGTGCTACATCAAAGTTTTTCAAAGGTAAGTCTAACCAAATAAAGACCAAGTTGGCCATGTTTGATAAAGATTATAGAAAATATTTGTCTCCAATTTATGATGATAATGGAAAAGTGGTTAGTTTAGAGGAATGGAAGCTATCAATGGATCAGTTGGTGATTAAACAGGATGCCTTCCTAAAGGATGACAAAGTTTTAGACTTGGAGAGGTGCAATAACATCATTGATAGTCTTTTTAAGATTGAGAATGATTGCATACGATTTGTAGTAGAAGCCAAAAATATAACAGATTCCACATGGGATCAGCATATCAAATCACTACAAGAGCTATAGAGTTACAATTGGCCATCCAATGATGATGTAGCAGCGTGGGACAAGTTGACAAAGAAAAAGAAGAAGAAGCCAGCGGCTCAGATGACAGAAGTGGAAGAGGAATAGGGTTACAGATGGCACCTGATCCAAAATTTGAGGGAGAGTGTGTTCAAATAGAGGATGATGTAAGTTATCCTATAATGGTGGTCATCATTCATGCAACAAATTTAGCAACTGCTCTGAAATATCTTTAGATGAAGGTGCCACCTGCAAAGTTGTTGAGAAGTAGAAAATTACATTATGTTGTTGTAATCAAATATTTGTCAGTTTGTACTTTTGTCTTTAGTGAAAGATCTTTTCCCAACCATCTGAAGCTTGTTGCATCCTTTGAGGATTCCAAGATGGCTGTGGGTATATGTAGCAAGTTTTTTCTCTTTTCTGGGGTGGTTGATACATCTTTGTAAAGAAGTTCTGAGATATAGAACCTTATTTTCTTTGAATTTAAGAGAACACTGTATTGACATAGATTGATTATTAATACAAAGATACTGGAACTCTGTTACTACTACTTGTTGTCTTTGTGTATGGATACTTTAGTTTTCTTATGTATTTTAATTGTAAGGCTTTTTCAATGCATATGTTCACAAGGTGAATATAGGGGTTAAACTTAAGTTTCTTTCAAGGAAAGAGTAAAATCTTAAGGGAGGTCTCTGTGAACTAATTGTCTATGTATGAATCTAATAAAAATTGTAAGAATTAAGGAATGGGATGTTAGGCACGTCATTTGGGTTTTAGTATATTTGTCTTGATAGATTTTTGTGGAGATAGGATTTGAGTTTGATGCCCAAGTAGATAAGGCACTAGTTTTAGATCCATTTGCACCTGTTGCCACCAAAAAATATAAACAATTGATTCATTTTACTTTATTTGCACGATCTTTATTTGAATTATTCTATGATAAATTCATGGATGTGTATTGTAATTCTTTATAGAAGCACTGAATGAGGTTAACCTTCCTTGAGTTTAACTCTTAAAAAGAAGAAGGATGAATGTCCTTAAGCCACTGTTCCATGTTGTTGCTTTCATAATTTCCATCATAACATTATGTATCAGGATAATTTGGGCAATACTAAGAGTTGTAATATCTTATTGAGTTGATTTTGAAAGGAATAATGCAGCAGTGAAGGAGCTAGTTCACAATTCAAAGCTCATTCAAATAGTGAATTGCTATAGGTAAACCCACCTGAGTTTTTATACTCGAAGTGAAGAAGGTTTTACAACCTTAATACCTTAGTGCTTGCAATTTTGTTAGATGCATCTATTGGGACTACAAGATTTTATGAAATTGTAATCATCTACAGATTTGAGCACTAACAAATTGAAAATAGAAATTCTAGATAAGGTATGGGAAATAATGGACACCTTAAAAAGACAAGCCACTGAAGAAGATCTAAGAATAAGGTAACAAATTCTTGATTCCACTCTTCTAGTATGTTCTATTAAAGAAAGGTCATTGTTACTAAATCTAGTGAAGCTACACTTAAGGACAATGATGAGAACTCTACACATTATGAACAAAGACTATGAGTTGATAACGAAGGAAACATAGAAGGCAATTGAAAAGGTGTTATTAGAACAACACATAAATCCATCTACTACACCCATCACTCATGCACCTAGTAAGTAGGAAAAATAAGTAGAGACCTTCAATGTACTAGTGACAGGTCCTCATGACTTAGTGCCCATAGCAAAAACTCAAACAAAAGAAAACAAGTCTGCACCCATCTCAAAATCACACGAAGGTAGCACTATTCTCATAGATAATGTGGAGATAGCCATGGCGGCTACTGATAAGGATTTGGACAAGTTTGAGGAAGCATTTGTTAGTACTGAAGAAGCTAAAATCCTATGTAACAATATACCTCCCACTCAGCAAGAAGAAGTACTCAAAAGATTTATCTGATAAGAAAGAAGAAGAGGTAGAAAAGAAAGAAAAAGATACTTTTGTTGACCTTGAAAAGGTGAAACAAGAAGTGATGGATAGCACTCCCATCACTCCCTCCTCAGCATTGTTGTCAAGTTTGACACCTAGCACAAGTAGTTTGGACTCTTGGAAAGAAGAAGACCTGATTAAGTTCAGTGTCTTGGCTATGGAGAAGGCAAAAGAAAAACAAGTTATGAGGAATCCTCTCCTAATAGAATCAGTGAATATTTTGAACAGTTTACTACCAGAGGATAAGAAAGTGCTAAAAGTACATTCGGTTGATGATGTGAGTTCAGTCCTCTCATAGTTCAAATGCAATTTTTCTACCCTAGAAGAATCTGCATCCATAGTAGCAGAAGAGAAGTACTTAAAGAAGAGACTGAATGAGTTGATGAGCAACTTTTCACTAGACTTGAATTCTCTTAAGTATGGTCTAGCATCCTTGAAAGAATTTTTTGATGAAGGAAGAAGGATCATTATAGCTTGCATGGATCAAGACAAGCTCGCCGATGCTCACTTCAAAAAGATAAAAGAGGCAGAAGCAATGATTAAGCAAGTAAAGAATTTAGTGTTAGACACATCCAATGATGTAAACATGTGTAACAATGTCTAACAAGGACAGATAGACAAGATTGAGAAGGAAGAAAAAGAGATAACAAGGATAAGGTCCAGACAGACTTAGTTGAGGAATGGTCTTGCGCCCTCTTTAGACATCCTCAATCAGAATATAAAGGAGATTGATGCCACCATGGTAACTTATGATCACAATCCCATCAGTGACTTGGAGAAGATGGAGAAGCTTCAATATGCATTATGTGCCCATCTCCAGACAGTTAACTCTCTGATAACCTTTTGGAAGAAGGAGATCCAAAACCTCAAGATTGCATATCCGGATATTTTCCCTCGGTGAGTATGTATATACAATTTTTTGATGCACCTTTGTCATTAATGTCAAAGGGGGAGTTTTGTATAGAATATGGAGTATATATATGTATAGGGAGATATAATATTATGTATAAAAATGTATAGAAGACAAAAGTTTTTGTGTAAAGGAACAATTAGCAACTTGGCCATATTCCTTTGTTATCATCAATGACAAAGGGGGAGATTGTTGGAAATTTGTCTATACTAAAGTATATGAATAGATATAGTGTTTTCATCATGGCAACAAATTCATATAGTAGTTTGGAGTCAGTTCACTTAGTGTAAAGATCAGAATTTAGTTAAGTGTTGAAGACTAGATAATATATATAATTCTAGTAGCTCAGAGCATCAGCGCACATGTGTAAAGATGAATTATGATATGCGCCCTAGAAGTTAAGTTTTTTAGACTATACTTATGCTTAGTCTATGAGCACATAAGTAGATATGCAAAGATTTGAAAGTTACAGTCAGTTGAAGTTACACAGCCAGTGTGTGCCAGTAGACAACAGAGCATGGAGCCGACAATCAACATTTTGGTTTGTGATTGTAATGTAATATTGTAAAGGTCATGTGCCCATTTTATTTAGGTTTTTGACATGTCTATGTGTATAATTGTAAGCATGCTTAAGCCAATTCATTTGGAAGTGTTGTTTGCAATTAGTTATAGGGCTGACCTAATTGTATATTTTGTATGAGTGCATAAATATAAGGTGCACCCATTGTATTCGGTATGGAAGTTATAATAGAGTTGTGATAAGCAAATTTGAGGTATGTGAAGAAAGCATAATATGTATAAAATCTTTGCTAAAGGTCAAAGCATTAGTGCACCAAAGGAACTAATCAGACAAGCAGTGTCAAAGTAATAGTTCACTAGCAGATATAGTATGTATCTGAAATCAGAAGGTTGTAGCCTTCACCATTTGAGCAGTGAGCTATAGGATAGTGAGTCCACTCCCCTAATAGGGATCATTTTAAAAGACTCATAATAGGGTATGACCCTTAACAAGGTCTATTGTACTTAAAGCATTGTAAAGCTACTCCTAACAGGGTAAAGGATCTTCTAAAAAGGATCACAAAACACTAGTGCAGAATATTAGTGGGTATCAATTCCCACTAGGGTTTTACCTATTTGGGTTTCCTCGTAATCATATTGGTGTCATGTGTTGATTTCATGTTTCAGGTTTATGTGAATGTTTATTTCAGTACTTAATCATTTCATTTCATAATACAAATTAAAGGGAAAAGTTTAAAATATAGTGAACACTGATTCACCCCCCCCCCCCCCCTCTTAGTGTTCCCATTCCTAACACCATCTTCATTCATATTATTTATGAATATCCACTTTGTTCTAGTAACATTCTTATCACTAGGTCTTGGGACTAGTTCCCAAGTGTCATTCTTAATAATCTGATCAATTTCTTCTTTCATAGCATCATGCCAATCAGAATCATTACATGCATCTTCAACACTTAAGGGTTCAATCTGAGATAGCAAGCATACCGCCTCATTGCTAGCTGAGTTCTTTTCTTGTGATCTTGTTAAGACTTTTCCACTCTGATCTCCAATGATGTCTTTCTTGGAATGGTTTCTAGATGTAAACTTTGGAGCTTTAGGTGATGCAGACTTATCAGCCTTAGGAGTTTCTTCTTCACTTGTCTCAGGGTCATTGAATAACACATCAATACTATCAAAAATTTCTTCAATAACTGTCTCATTGGTGGAGGGTCTGGGTTCTTCTTCAATCATGGGTGAGTAATCATGATATCTTTCTTGAACCATAAACTCTTCATCAATCTTAACATGAGCACTTTCAATGATATTTTTCAATCTTAAATTGAAACATCTATAATCTTTACTTTTAGTAGAGTAACCAAGGAAAATACCTTTATCACTTCTTGCATCAAACTTGCCTACTGCTTCATCCCTCTTGATGTAGCACTTGCTTCCAAAGATTTTGAAGTATTTTACTATGGGAACATTACCAAACCATAGCTCATATGGTGTTTTGTCAGCGCCAGGCCTTAATTGAATTCTATTGATGGTGTAGACTATTGTATTGACCGCATCTCTCCAATAGGTGTGAACAACTTTTCCTTCAATCATGATGGTGCACATTGTATCAAGGATGATCCTATTCCTTCTCTCTACAATTCCATTCTGCTGAGGGGTTCTAGGTGCACTTAACTACCTCTTTATGCCATGTTCTTCGTAGTACTCATAGAATCTGCCAGAGGTGAATTCTCCTCCTCTATCTGATCTCAGACATTTTATCTTTAGTCCAGATTCATTCTCAACCTTAGCTTTGAATATTTTGAAATTTTCAAATACTTCTGACTTATCTTTCAAGAATGCAACCCACATCATTCTAGTGTAATCATCAACAAACAAAATAAAATACCTTTCACCATAGTATGATCTTGCTTGAGTTGATCCACATAGGTCTCTATGAATCAGATCCAGCTTGTTCTCTACTGAATTGAACTTGCTCCTGAATGAGTTTCTCACATATTTTTCCATCACACATTCCCTGCATATAGTATCAACTGGCTTTGCTATGCTAGGTAGATCTCTTACAACCTTTACATTGCTTATCTTAACTATGTTATCAAAATTGATATGACATAGTCTTTTATGCCACAACCAGCTGTCATCTATTTTAGCAACAAAACAACTTGCTTCTGGATTAAGCTGAAAAAAATTACCTTTAGTCTTTGATCCTGATGCAATTATTTCTCCTTCTTTGTTGTTAATGATGCACTTGTTTCCATTGAATTCCAATTTGTAACCTTTGTCAAGTAACTTCCCAACACTTAGTAGGTTATGTTTCAAACCATCAACATAAAGAACATCATCAGTACTATTCTTTCCATCCAAGGTGGTGGATCCTCTACCAATGATGAGTTTAGGAGTGTTATCTCCAAATCTAACCATGCCACCATTGTATTTGTCTAGATGAACAAATATATCTTTATCACCTTTCATGTGATGTGAACAACCACTATCTATAATCCAGTCTATCCTTATATTAGCTTGTGAAATCAATGCTAGCTCTTGTTTCTCTTTCTCATCTTCATGATCTGTCTTATTATTCATTTTCTCTATGATAGCAATAAATCCAATTTCTTCTTCAACTGAATCATCATCTAAAACTCCATCTCCAGCATAGTAACATTCCTTAGAGTATTTAGGCTTGTATTCATTTTTTAACTTTCTAGCTCTTAAGGGACATTTAGATGCAAAGTGACCAATCTTATTACATGAAAAGCATTTAAATGGAAATTGACCTTCATATTTTCCTTTTCCTTTATTTTCTCTTTTGGAAATCATAGCAATGAAATCATCTATTGTTTTCTTTTCATCATCATCATCAAAATTACTAGAAGTGTTTGCAAATTTCTTACCTTGAATTGTTCTTTGAAGGCTGTCTCACTTTTAGGTTCTGTCTTCAATCTTGAAATCTCAAAAGCTGAGATTTTTCTGATCAAGGTCTCTCTCTTGAAATTTGATGTTACATGGTCTCATCAAGGATGTTGATCTTGTTTTCATATTCTGGAGTGAGAGTAGTCATCAATTTGTCCATAATGTCTTCCTCTGAGATCTCTCCATCATTGTTCCTGATTTCATCAACTGCTTCATTGATCCTTTGATTGTAAGCTCTGATGTTTTCTTCAAGCAGCATCTCTAATGCATTGTATCTTTTCTTCCATGTCTTTATGCATGCATCCTTTGCTTGTTTGTCTCCTTCAAATATGTCTTCTAGGTACTTCCATATTTTGTGGGTTGTCTACCTTCTTTATTTTTGAAAACTCACTATCAGATAGGGCGCTGATAAGGGCTTCTTTGGCTATTGCATTCTGATGGAATAATTACTTTTTCTTATCAGTAGCATCATCCTTTGCAAGGTCTTCTAAGGTATGGATCTTGACTGCTTTGATAGTTACATCAAAAACTTCAAAAGCAATGCACTGCAAATGAGTCACCATCTTGTTCTTCCAATCAAAATAATTCTCTCCATCAAACTTAGGACTTTCTTTTCTAAAGAATGTCATTTGATCAACCTCAAGCTGTTAAAATTTCTCTCCAAGGCACTTGGCTCTAATACCAATTGTTAGGAATAGTCCCAAGAGATAATTGAGAGGAGGGGGGGGTGAATCAGTTATCTACAAGTTTTAATTCTTTATCCAATTAAGTATACTTAAACATAAAGCATAAACACAATGAAAGAGCACTTGAACACAACACCAATATTTTGGCTATGGTAAAACCCAAATAGGTAAAAACCCTAGTGACAATTGACACCCACTAATATTTTGCACTAGTGTAATGGAACTAATATGCTAAACATCATTCAAGAAAGTACTAATAACACAATATCTTTGGTTACCCAAAAACCCTTGAAAGGTAAAACTAGGGTGGGGATGACACCCACAAATCTTCACTACTGCAGTATAAAGTTTGCCTATTAGGGCTACAAATTTGATCACAAAATATGATCTACCCTATGAGGGGTCTGCCCTATTAAGAGCTAAAAGACTTATACAATCTACCTTGAAAAAGGATTTAAAACTTACAACTAAGTAAGAACTCGGTTAAGAGATTACATAAGGTTTGTTAAAACCACTTTTTTAAGAGATTTACCCTAATACACTTGTTAAAATGTCTCAATATCTGATCCTTCGGTCTGCACTCTATGTTGATTACAGATCTTCTCCTTTCATTATTTGATTTGATATTATCTACATTTTGTCCTTCACTGCTTTACTCTATTGCACTCGGTCACTAAACTCTATTAGAATGCTTCACTGGTCTAAATGTATTCTCTGCTCATCCCTCTCATTCCCTTTGCATCCTCTCACACACATTAGGGTTAAGATCTACTCTTATATAGACAACTAAACTTCTTCAAGATTTAAGATCTATGATTTAGATTTACTCTTTTTTCCGCTTAAGCCTTTCTAATTCTGATTGGCTCCAAGTATTGTATTGGGATCAATGATTGTAAAATAGGAGCGTAATCACCTCCATGATTTCCTCAACAAACAAAATACAAAACATGAATGTTAGCCAAAATGTTTTACCTTGATGATTATGCTATAACAAACTCATATGTCAATTCTAGCTAACTTGGCAATTGATGTCTCTGGTACTCGGCATTCACTGTACTCGGTGTTCATTGATATCTCTATCACTCGGTATAAACTACTTCACATAGCTTAGCAAAAACTAACTTGACTAATACAAAAGTACTTAGTGACCATTGGTTTACTCAGCAGTGACTACTGCTCAGTAAATATACATTACATGACTCATCCTATATATGATGACTCAGTCACAGTGATGACTGACCAACATTGCCTAGATAATGACTAAGCATAAGACACTAATAGACAACAAAATTATAGGGATCTACAACCTCTTCCACATATAATATAGAGTATTATACAATCATTGGCATTTAGCAATTTCAAAATTGGACCATTAATGTATGTTCATATAGTGTGATATTGCTATCATGATTCAACTGTGTTTTTTTTTTTAGTCAAATTCATTGACCCATGTTTCATGAGTAGTGGTTCACACAAACTCATCTCTCATGAGAATGAATGGAACACTTAGCATTCATTGGATCTAGATGATGCTCACAGAGGTGAAGCATCAAGACCTCTTGGAAGGTCACTCATCCTAGTACTACTCTAGCTCAAGCACGCTTAACTACAGAGTTTCCTCCATGGTTAAACCCACTATGTGTGCAATCCCATTTACAAAACCTTCACCAAGTGTTGTGCCTTATGAACCATACATAATATTGACCTTTGTTGAGTCATCATTAGATAGAAAGATTTAAAGGAAAACATCATTCTCATATGGATGATGAGTTAAAGGTATGTGTATGCTCTGTTGGTGTTCAAAAACTCTTATGCCATAAGGCTACCAATATACCCTCAGATGGATTTTAGGAATGGTTAGCTCCAAAATGTAATGAGGTCTTAGGGTAACTGGACCAACTATAGGGACTTAATATGCCCTCTTCTGCTTCTAGCTCTACAAAACCAAGGCGGGTGCACCTAACCTAGTATAAAATATACTTCATACACCAAGAACTAGGTTTGAAAAGAAGATGAAAGGATAGTAAGAAAGTACTGAATGACAACCACACATTCATTGACTCTCCATTACTATGGGGTGGAACCTTACACAACCAAATACTACAAACTTAAGGAATGGTTCTTAATTTATGTTTTTGGGATCATAAAAACAACAATCAGTATTTGTTGATAAAGAGATAATCATTTAGGCCAGTGCCTCATCCATTGGGCAAGATCCCCTAGAACATGAATGCTACACACACCAAACAATAGTTGAGATTCCAAGCCATAAACACACCTACAATCCCCTTTACTACTTATGATATATCCTTACATAGACAACAAGATAGACCTATGTCCCATCTAAAGCATCATTTCATCTAATCCTGGATTAGAACTCAAGAATGGATACATATACATAAAACATTATGCAAAGGACTAGAAAGTTCAGAACCTATCTAAGTTGACATAAAGGAGAGATAAGAGTCATGTATTTGTATTAAGTATGAAGAATCCTTAAGTGTAAACAATCAAACCAGAGGAGTCAAGCTTGCAAATTACAGCTTAGACCTGTAACTTTTTCTCTATCATCAACAGAATACCAAATGCAAAAGTGTTACAATCTCAGATCCAGGACTAGGAACACTTCAGAACTTCGAAGCTAGAACCCTTACAAAGTCAAAATCTCAATAATTTATACCACTAGCTGCCCTAGAATCCCAAAGATAGGATGCGACAAGCTTCAGACAGCTAGGGTATAGGTTACAACAGCTAAACAATTGGAAACGGTCAAAACTTTATTGCAGAGGCATGAAAGTTAGGCAACCCAAAGAGAAAAGATCTCAGACTGATATTAAGATCAAGCCATAAGACTAGGAGATTGCCATAAAACCCAATCTAATCAACCACCTGCAAACACTTCTCAAGCCAAGATTGAAATCATTCCTTTACGGTACAAATCCCTACAAATAACTGTCAAACACTTTGGACCACATCGCAGCAACAAGCGCCACCAAACCAGTCAAATCTAGCCAAGACAGCATTTAAAACTAGTCCTTCCTGTTGCAAAAACTCTCTGCAAGTTCAAACGGTCACCATGAACTTCACGGGCTTTAGTTTTTAAACCATCCAAACACCTCAGGTTAACTCTACAATGGCAATGCCAAATAGTTGTCGCATGATTGCATAGCCCAGAAATGGGCTATGTGAACATGCGACATGCCACTTCCCATTGCCTTCTTCCATTATCACCGATGCTGCCACTACCACAAAAGGGTTTGTCGCATGTTCACAAGCCAGAAAGCTGGCTCATGTGAACATGCGACAAGCCACTAACATGCACCCTACTGGTTGTCATGTCACCACCGAGAAACCTAACCTGGGCCCGCGTTCAAATCAATCATCCTACCAGCATAATTGCCACCGCATGTAGTTAACACCAGGGGTTCTATCGCATGATCACAAGCCATGGAAATGGCCCTTGTGATCATACGACAAGGCCATAAGACTACCACATCACCACCCACCAGCCAATCAAAAGAGAACACCAGCCCAGCGTAACATCTTGGACCCACTGGAAGACCCCACATCACAAAATGCCACCAAGCCATAGGGACACGTGGCAAGTAGTCACATGATCGCATGTTAGAAAAGTTTGACATGCGGCCATGCAACAACAAATAAGAACATGCCCCCCTCTGACACTGGGCCCACTTCACCGAAGAAATGCTGGAAACAAAAAAGATCAATGGCAAGCGCATGATTGCATGGGGTGAGAATATTCCATGTGATCACACACTAACCATTGATCTCCTCCCTTTTCCGCTTGAAGAATCTGGCCCCACATCATCGCACTTGCGCAGTTAAGACTGATGAACAAGGAGTGCCGGTAGAAAAGAAGAAATGCATGGTCAAAAACACACAGGGTTTTCGGTGAAAGATTGAAAACATCCAAGGTTTTCACAATGCAAATTATCGAAAACACACAGGACTTTTGACACCAAAAGATAAGCGCACAAAAGCTAGAAGGCACAGGCTGAAAACAATGAGGGTTTTTCACACAGACTGAAAACATCATGGATTTTCAAAAATACTGTGGGTTTTCGACACTGTGGTAGATTTTAAAAACATTTTCCTACAGACCTTAGAATTTGAATATCTTTTAGGATTTTACAATTCAGCATGTGCAATCTAGATTGGAGCAAGGTGACAACATGAAGCACAGGGCAGGACACTTTTACAAAAACTTTTGCAGGGAGGAGGCCATTTTGAAAGGATTTTTGCTATTACAGAAAATGGCCTAACATGCTCATAATATTGATCTTAGTTGAGTCGGCATTACATAGGAAGAGTTAAAGGAAAACATCATTCTCATGTGTATGTACACAATGATTCATGAAGATCATAACATAAGATCCAAACGTGCAGTCATATTGAAATATCTCATCTCATAAAGTTGCACAACTACAATTCATATCCAATCAATATCTACTCACATCGCAGTAGATCAATCATGGCATAGATGCAATATTTCCAAACATCACAACACTTATATGCAAGGCATTGGAAGTATTTTAATTCACAAAAATTAGGACAACTCTATATTACTATTATTTACTAATATTCTTTATTTCAAAAAATTGACCAAAATATTCTGTAATTTGATGAAGCTAGTAATTTCCCTCTCCTCATTTATGTTTGGTCTTGTCGCATTTCTCTGAAATATTTGAGGGCTACTTCCTCCCGCTATTGCAATAAAACATTTTCTTCTTGTGCAATCATGGCATCTCGCAAGTAAGGGTCTAACAACCCTTGTTTTAATTTTGTCTTGCCATGCAACATCATATAAGGATATCTTCTTGGTTTAGCTCCAACTCTATTTAAATAATTTGATTGAGTAGTTACAGAAAATGATACAAAGCCACGATGAATTCCACTATAACTAGCAATTGCATCTTGGTGTGCAATGGGTACGCCGAAGAGGTGTCTAAGATCAATTAGAAACTTTTTTTGTATATCAACTGCATACATTTGTGTAGTATAATTATTTAATTGGTAGAACAAAGATCTCGGTGAGAGCTTCAAATCAACTATGAATCCTTCCAAATATGACAAAAAAACTGTGTTTGGGTAGATAATTAGACTTTAGATTCACAATAGGTTTATGTTATTTAACAATAATGTGGTCCAGAGTGTTCAAAACTAAATCCTTAACAAAGATATGTGGAAAACTTAAACAATATATTGCATCTTTATTCTTAAAAAAAATAGTAGTTTAATTGTTTGAAAAGAAAATTTTAATAAATTAATTGAGGAACTCTCCATTAGTGGTTCTGATGTAAACATATCAAAGCTTGGTGATTAAAAAGGTTTTCTCTATATTGAATTATGTCAATTATATTAATATAAATAGATATGAGCATCGCTTTAAATTGAAAATTTAAGGAATATATCAAAGTTTTCAGCTAAAAAGATTTTTTTAATTAAATTATATTTTTAATCTACAAGATGCTTCTAGATTTGATTTTTTGTGTGGGTATTTTTGCATCAAATCCAGAAGCAACTTATAGATTATGAATCATGGTTTATGGAAATCTACTTGTTCTTAAATTGTGTTTTTGTTAAAACTAAAATTTATACTATATTAAAATTTTGAATTAAAAAATTAAAATAATAAATCAAAACTTTCTAGAGATAGAGAGTTTCCTTTTAATAATAGTATCTCTTTTTCAATTTAAATTGAATTTTATATATTATGATAACTCCATGCTTATTTGAAAATGACCCTCAAATTTATTTAGTGTGATGAATCGACTACTATGTTTACGCACGAAACTTTTTCCCTCTGGTAGAATGAAAATGTCTATTGTAAAATGTCAATACACTTCGTAGAAACCCCTCTCAGAAGAATATGATTTTTCACATTCTTGGATAATAATTCCATTTACAAAATCAGAGTTGAAGAACACATGATGGTCTGATTTCAGGAACTATTTATTCAATTCTCTGGGAGATGTAAAATGCAATAAGATGTGAATGTCATCAAACTAGGGAGAAGCTTGCAATGCTAAAATCAATTTTTTTTGAAGCTACTAAGTGATGAAATTATGACAAAATTAATATCGTTCTCCACTACATCAAGGGAAAGCCACTAAATGCAATGAGTTTTTTGGTGGAAGACATCAGAGCATGCAGAGATGAAAACAACCGTAAATGAAAAAAAAACTTTTGTCTTTCCAAAAAAAAATGTCAACAAAGAATAAATGATCAAAACCATGGAAAATGATCTCACAAGTATAGACATTGCAATTTTTGTGTGCGTCCCTCCCTAATTTTGTACCATTGATCTAGAGAGTTAACCCATTTTTCTCATAGAGACTGGAACTTACACCTTTAAGGGGTGCAATAGTTATGTTGATAGTAAAATATATATATCAAATGATGATATTGTAGTATATTTATGGATCTCTATGCTTCTCTATTTCAATATCCATGTGTTTCTCTTTAACTCATACACACTCTCTATCTACTTCCCTATCCCTACCTTTATATCTTTCTTACTCACACATGGACATTCCTTTCTCCTCCCCTATTTCCATCTTATATTACCTCTCTCTTTACCTTTCCCCTATCTATATCCTATTTCATCCATTTCTCTTTGATCTACTCTATCTATCTATTTAGCTACTCGCTCTCTCTCTCTCTAGCCTAAGATTCAATACCTAGAACATAACATGATTATATCTTCTTTAAGTGGGGTTTATAAGTCACACCACATTAATCTTTGATACAAATGCAATAGCACCTTCACCATTCCACCTCGTTTTCCTCTTAGAAACTATTATAAATTGAATGAAAGGTTTATTAAAAAAGTTAGATAATAATATTCCCAAAATTTGTTGACTAACCCTAAACCCATTTTAATTAACTGACCAACTCCTCCAAAGAACCCCGTTCATGTTACACTTATTTGCACATTTCTAGAGGCAACTAAATTAATTAATCCTTTCTCCCTCTCATCCCATGTTTTGAAAAAAAAAAATGTTGGTACAAACTAATACAACCCAAAATCCATTATTCTATTAATTTGGAGTTTGGAGTTTCAATTTATATACATTGTATATGACAAAACAACTCTTTTTAAAATTAAAGAAACATATACACATTGTACATGCAATCTAGGACATAAAAATCACAACATACATACTTACAAACATACTCTGCTCAATATAACTTGGCATTCCTCTATTTTATTTCAAGAAAACTTATACAAAATCTGCCATGCATCAAATTAAAAACAATTTTTAGTCTGCTACACACACTCTATTTCTCAACTCAAATCCAATATTTATTTACTCTTTAGTTGCTCGCACTATCGCTATTCTGGCAAAATTGTTCTTCTCTTGCTATTCCTTCTAGCCATGTCATGTTCCTCCTTTCACTTTGATGCCACTTGGACATCATTTCCTTTTCCATACATTTTATTCCCTCTTCATTCTTTGATCCTCTATTTCTTAATCCTGCAACACTCTTTGCATCGTAAATTTTAACTCCTCAACTCCAATTATCCATGCACTCATCAATCAAATGCAAACTATTTATTTTTTCTAGTTTGGCATTGTCCCTCCCATGCATACACATCTCTTTCTCCCTTCATTATCCATGCATTTTGACAATTTAATATTTGTAACTTTCATACACTTGGCACCCTTTCATATTCCACTGTCTTTTTTATGCAGCCTCATGTCTGTTGAAGAATTTAATTCCAACAGTTCAATAAACTTTTGGTGCATTCTTGCTGACTATCACCCAGCACATGGAGAGTTGACTGTCACTCATAAACATGTTTTACATGGAAGTCATCATCTAGTACAGCTTGCCATCCACCTACTCTGTCGTCCAGAAGCCTCTCTTTTTACTACAGATTTCATGCATTTTGCACATGTCTGCAAACCTTTGTTGACTAGAATATGCAAGCTCATCTATAAATTTGTAGATGAAGGCATGTATTTGTAAGAGTGAGCCCAGATTTGGGGTTTCTTCATTGTAAAAATTCATTGCTATTCTAATTTGTTCTGTTTCTTAAATTGTTTCATTTTCTCATAGCTAGATAGTTGAGCAGCATTAGCTGTAAATTTCTACATGGTATCAGAGCGGGTTGCTAAGAAGGAGAAAAGAAAACTCTTTACTTATAGGTATTGCAGATCAGAGCTATTTTAGAATGAATTTTTCATTTTTTTGGGGGTTTCTCTTATTTTCTTTTCTGTATTTATAAACTGAAAATAAAGTTCCAAAAGGGGATAGTCTAATATTACAATGGGAATTAAATATCATCCGTCTGTCATTAGTTTGGAAGAAGGAAATTATAAGTCTTGGCGTGATGGAATCCTAAAGCATTGTCGATGGATTCATCTATTGCCACATTTGTATGGGCTTATTCCTGAACCAAGTTCATGTTGGCAGAAATATGTTTGGGAAAGTAGAAATGATCATGTCATAGGATTAATTGGTTTAAGTGTTGGTGAGCACACATCATGGGCTCTATCGCACATTGAGTGCCCTCATACTCTTTGGACCATTTTATGGGAAAGATATGGAGATCCCACTGAACCTCCATTCTCAGATGATCCAGCTACAGACATGCTTCTCTCCCTTGAGAAAGATGATGATCCTATGTATGATGATGACACTGAAGAGGAACTTGCTTATTGGAAGATTCTTGATTGTCTTGATTGCAAAAAGACATCTCCTCCTAATGCTCCTCTTTCTACATCTCCAACATTGGAAGCTATTCAATCACCTCCACCTACCGGTTTGATAGAGATCTTGGCTTCTTCAAATGCTACTTCAGATTCTCTTCAATAGGTTCACTCTTGTCTTCAAGATTCAGTTCATTGGGATGAATTTCTATCAGACATATCTTTTTTTTTTGTAGAATCCCTCATTTCGGATCTAGATGACACCATTGATTGTATACATCTTCTCTTTGATGATGGCAATTCTTCTCCAATAGTTGTTAAAGAACATTGTGATCCTCTTCCTTATTCTCTTCATTATCATTCCTCATAGTCTAATATGAGTGTGGATCACTTGGCTCAACATTTGAAGGAGATTTATTTTCCTTGTGAGGAGATACATGAGTTTTTTGATCATGCTCTACATCAGTTTCTAAACGCTTCTAGATTGTCATATTCAACATTATCTAATTTTCTTATGACAAGTTTCAGGATCAACATGGAGACCATGGAGCAATTTTCAAAAGCCTCATACATCTTGAAATCTCTTCCTACATATTCCTTTCAGGATTTGGGAAATTTCATTCAAGCATATTTGGTTTTATTTCTTCCCAAAGGAAGGAATGTTGTTCCAAGATCATGGACCATCTTCTACATCCAGTTTCGAGCATCTATCATTGGCTACACATTATGGAAGACTACATCGCCTCTTGTATTTCACTTTCTTCAAGATCTTCTTGGAGTAAAGAACACTGTAATATAGTAGTCTCATTTCTATGTTGGCATCCATTTTGAGGGGGGGTTTTGTTCCCACTGGGTTTTCCCTCTTTCCTCATTTCTCTTTTCTAGTTAGTTAGAATTAAGGGGGGGTGTTGAAGAATTTAATTCCAATAGTTCAATAAACTTTCGGTGCATTATTGCTGACTGTCACCCAGCACATGGAGAGTTGACTGTCACTCATAAAAATGTTTTACATGGAAGTCATCATCCAGTACAACCTGCCATCCACCTACTCTATCATCCAGAAGCCTCTCTTTTTACTGCAGATTTCATGCATTTTGCACATGTCTGCAAACCTTTGTTGACTAGAATATGCAAGCTCATCTATAAATTTGTAGATGAAGGCATGTATTTGGAAGAGTGAGCCCAGATTTGGGGTTTATTCATTGTAAAAATTCATTGTTGTTCTAATTTGTTCTATTTCTTAAATTATTTCATTTTCTCACAGCTAGATCTTTGAGCAGCATTAGCTATAAATTTCTACAATGTTTCCTTTGGCTTAGGTAAAATGATGTGAAAACAGTTAACGGGGGGAATATTTTGGAAGAGAGGAAGTTTAGAAATTTGGGGAACCCTTGACACTTTAACTTTTAAAATAGGAGAAGTTGTGTACTCAAATTTGTAACTTTTTAATCATAGGTTCGAGACTATGTCTTTGTATTTTTCCATGTTCCTAAGGATTAAAGAGACTATAATCAGCTTTGTGCAACAAATAATTAATTAAATAAAATTTTAATCATATCATAGAGATTTGTGAGCCAATTTACCAGAATGTAGCATAATCTAATGTTTAAATGGACTTCTTCAATTATAATGAATAGAAAATGAATGGATTTGACCATTTTGTCCAGTAGTTCTATCATAGAGAGTCCATTCTAGATTTACATGCGGCCTGTTGATAGAGGACTTCTCATATGCCCAACTCTTGATGCTAAGGAAACGCCTTCAGCATAACAAGATTCAAAGCACATCATATGTATATCAAACACAACAAATGAGATCTCATTACAAGGAAAAAATTGACTCTCAATAGTAAAGAAGGGTAATAATCAAAGGTATTTGACAAGATACAAAGGTACTTGACGAGATACAACTTTTGAAGGAAAGGAGAGATTAAATTGGGAGGAGGAGAGTTTGAGCAATCATTTTATTCATTGCAGTATAGAGTTTTGTTCAAATAATCTCAGAATGCAAACCCTGTAGGTTTGAGATTGAAGGCCGAAACCCACAATTTTTTGAAGTGATTTCATTCAAAGACCGTCAATATAGAAATTTGATTCATTCTCAAATCTTAATTAAAGAATATCCTTTCAAAACTATGATTCATAGTTGGATCTTGACAATGGAATCATTATAACAAATTCGCCATTATTGGGTGTTCGGGACTACCTACCTTGGTGCCTCACTAGTGAGAAGAATTCGCTACATTATTCATTGTTTGGAGTTATTTCATCCTTAGACATGGAGAAAGCATTGTACATCATTATGTTACAGAGATTCTAATGCATTGGGAAGATTTTTGAGAAAGTGAATCCATTCGATATAGAGAGTAGCTACAGTCTGGATGGGGTCTATTGCATCATTCTCAATAGAAATTCTAAGAGATATATAACTACCAGTGATACACATTAATAGAGGCAACTTGGTCTAAGATTTGGATGCATATCAAGCACGATAGCATTTAGAGATTTAAATTAATATTGTGTGAATAAAAATTGGGAATGTCACCCAATCTACATAATCCATAGTCATACAAGAAGAATTGGGCAGCAGGCCGCAATCCTTGTTTGATGCTCTGATCAAGGTTTAACAGGGAGATGGGTGCATCAATCACTGAAGGAATAGGGCATTTGAATTATGTGGGAATTGTTGATATACAGATTAGGACTTTATAGAAATTTTGTTGATTCTTTGCCTCCAAGTACAAAAACTAGAGATTGGTAGTGTTTCTTATCTCATAGCCACGAATCTATGTAATACTCTTAATTTCTGAAGTAAAATAAGAGGTATGATTTCATAAATAAGAAATGACCTCTTTTTAAAGGCATGGATAACACTCTCTGAAATTTGAACCAACTAGGACAACAATTAGAGATGGGCATTCTCTCATAGATTCTATCAAATGTGTTAGAATTGGAAGAGATAGTGAAAGTACAGATGGGTTTTTCTTTGTCACCTAATAAAAAGGATTACAACGGATGTCTAGTATGAGCCCTCCTTTTCATCCACCCGAGTTTGATTCCCCTATTTTTTTGGTAACAATAAATTTTTTCATAGTTATTACAATAGAAAGCAGCATAAAGAAATATTATATTGTGTGGGTGTACAGCAGGTCTGGAATTTGATGGTCGTAATGGTTGATTTGCACTTTTTGACTGTATGATTGAAATGCTTTTTTTGATGAATAGTGTCTTTTGTATTAATTGAATATAAAATTTACATATTCATAAAAAAGAGGCTAGGGGACATAAAAATTGCCCCGTGAAAGTCCACTTGGCAGCAGGCGAAAATAGCAACAGAAACTAGAAACTATTCATCAAAAAAAGCATAAAGCCATCAAGCTGCAAAAGCAATGCCAAAAGATTGAGGAGGATCTCTATCATGAGAACCCCAAGCATCATTGGGATTGATAGGAGGGTCAGGAATCGACCAACCATCATCTTCAACATTTTTATCTTTCTCCTCCACCCAAGGTGGAGAAATAGCTAGAGCTAGGCAGGGGAACTTGGAGGAGGTGGTCGGAGGCCATTCAAGGCCATGACAAGCAGCATGAGCATCAGGAGGGGTAGACAAAGCCAGAGCCAGAGACCATCCAAAGGTATGATGAGGTGGATAAGCTAAGTGGCATCACCACCTCTAGGAGAGGGGTGACAGTGAGCCTACGACCGTAGAGTGCAAGAGAGGCGAGCCGAAGAGCTACGCCCATGGCGGTGACCCATGGGTAGAGTACACTTTGTAGAAATTGAATCAGGAGGAACCTGAGCAACTGTGCAAGGAGCATTGCTCCAATGATTGAGCAACTCCTAAAGGTGAGCCACCTCTAGAGCCACTTTGTTAGCTTTCACTTGAATCTGCATCATTACATTGTTACATATACAGGATTTATTATATAGAGAAACATTAGTATCAAGAAAGTTGTGAGAAAAGATAACAATATTCCTATCTTTCCATAAAGTGAACAAAATCTCCATCCTAAAAGTATGCCAAATCTGGGTAAACTTGGAACGAAGCCTAGGATAATCTTCTAGGACAATCATAGGCCAAGAGAAAGGCTTGGGCCTGAAAGGTTTAAAAAAATCATGAATCCACTACCAATACTGTTGAGCTCTCCTATAGAACTAGAAAATGTGCAAAAAAGTCTCAAGGTTTCCACAAAAGGGACAGCGAGGGTCATGAACACCCAGGTGCTTGAGCCTAGGCCCCATAGGAAGCCCTTGGAAGAGTAAACACCAAGAAAAGAGGGCCATCTTGGGCTCTATAATAGCAAACCAAATGGTCTAGAAATGAGAGCTCCAATGGTACGTAGAAGAGTGTAGATGCCATCTCTGGTTAAGAATGTCCACCATAGGAAGATGAGGAGACAACCATTTGTATCCCATCCTCAGCTTGTAATTGTTAAAAGGAGTGGCAGGATACCATTTCCAATCCTTCCACCAAGGTCAAACAAACTAAACACCAACCTTATGAAGCAAATGATATGGAATGGCAGAAACTAGCAAATCAAAAGTCTGACGATCTGGGCGACCTAGATGGTACTGAACCTACATATCATCCCAAGAGCAGAGACTCATAGTGACCCTAGAAAAGAGGTTCTTAGGAGTTTGAATGCCATGTTTGAAAAAATGCAGAGCACTGGCCCCTTGAGTCTTGGCCAGAGGAATACCTAGAATGGAAAACAATAGAGACCACCAAAGGTTCTATTGATTCAAAGAAATTCCATTACAAAATCCATCACCATCCCACCAAAGCTAAGGTTTAATTGCTTCCCAGGTTTTTCATATGCTCTTGATGATGAAAGTGCCTTAAATCTGAATAGGCTCCTTCATAATGAGAAGATTTTGGAGACCAATTCCCTTCCAAGTAGTCTTGTGGATAGGGTAGCCTGAAGAGATATAATGCCTAACAAGGATTTTCTAGGCCTCATCACCAGTGAGAGCATGAATAATCCACTTGGCACAAAGATAAAGCCCTTGCTTCTAAGTGGAAAGAAGACCAAGGCCACCAAAGTCTTTGGGGAGACAAAAATACTCCCAAGCCACTCTATGAAACCCATGACCATCAGTTCTTGAAGCCCAGAGAAAGTCTCTGAGAAGGCATTCCAGCTTGAGGTAAGAGGCTTTAGAAGGATCCTAGCAAGAAGAATAGTAAACATTAGTAGCTGCTAGCACCTTAGAACAAATTTGGAATTTCCCCACAAGAGATAGGAGTTTAGAGATCCAATACTGAAGCTTCTTCTCAATCTTAGCAATCACAAAATTCCATAAGTCCATAAAAGAGCCATGAAAGGAAAAGGGAATGCCTAGGAAGTGGAAGACTTCCCCATGTTGAACCCATTTCCAATCAAACTTAGCAAGCCAAGGAGGGGCTGGCAAGAAATATTATCTGTAGCAGAGAGTCTTATGCCACTAAATAGTAGACCCAGAGGCCTGACAAAAAGTATTGAAGCAATGAAGGGCATTAGAGATATTTTCCTCATCCTTGAGGAGAGTGAGAGAGGATTCATCAGTAAAGTGACCATTAGCAAGCTAGGAAGAGGATTCAGGAAGATAAATTCCATGAACTAATCCAGAGGAGATAGAATTGGCAAGAAGGTACCCAAAGCCTTCAACAACGAGCACATATAATGCAGGAGCCAACGGGAAACCTTGGTGAATGGACCTGAAAAGCCCAAAAGTGTCAAACTGGGATCCATTGATAGTAATGCAAGAAGAGGCATCACCAAAAATCATTTCCATAGACTACAAAAAATTGGGACCAAAACCAATAGCTTGCAGCATGGCAAGAATGAAAGGCCATTCAATGCAATCATAAGCTTTGGAAAAATCAATTTTGAGAAACAAAGTGGGTTGTTTGGACTGATGAGCCCATTCCATTCCTTCCCAAATAGCAATAATATTGACAAGGATATATCTAGACTTAATAAAACCTATTTTCTCAGGGCAGACAATCAACGAAAGGAGATGTCTAATTTTAAGAGCTAAAGCCTTAGCAATGATCTTATAGGATATGTTCAACAAGGTGATGGGTCTCCAATTGCAAATGTCTTCAGGGTCACCATCTTTAGGTATAAATTTAATATTCCCTTCATTTATAAAAGCTCCCAAACTTTTATTATAGTAGGCCTCGAGAAAAACTTTATGCAGGTGAGGACCTACAGCATCCCACAAATGCATGTAGAATTCACATGGAAAGCCATCAAACCCTAGGGACTTGTCATCAGCCATAGAAAAGACAACCTCTTTAAGGTCACTAATGGTGAGAAGTTTCTCATAGAAGGCATGTTGCTCAACCGCCAAGCAGATTGGAGTAATAGCAATACATGCCCTAAGATAATCTTCCCGAGCAACAAAATTTCCCTGAGAAGCAAACACTTTTTCATAGTGTTGAACAAAAGCTTGAAGAATATCAAGAAGTTCTGAAAGGGTTTCATGACCTTGTTTTATTTTTTGAATACTAGAGTTGGTATGATAGACTCTGATAGCATGAAAAAAATATTTAGAGGCTTTATCACCCACCTCCAACCAGTGGAGGCAAGCTTTGATTTGAGCTCCCCAAGCAGCATAGTTGTCTGCAATTTGTTTCTCATGGCGAAGCTGAGAAAGCTTAATTTGAATCTCACCATCAAAGGGGTTCAAAGCAAGGGCATCAAAAGCATTGCAAAGAGCTTTGGTGTTAGCTTCATATGCATGTTTCCTGTAGCAAGCCAACTGATGGCCATCAATGCGGAGAAATCTGGCAGTACAGGTGATGGCATCATTCCACCACTGAATCCAACTAGTGTGGTTGTGGGGTCAAGGCTCTAAATTCCATACATGAAGGATGTGAGAAACGGTGGAAGCATGAGTCAACACACATGTGTTGAGAAAGAATTGAGTGCAAGTAGCCTGCCGAGTAGAATATTGCCACATAACGGTAAAAAAGATGGGGTAATGATCTAATAGGGTCACATCTGGCAAAGGAATGACAAGTAAATCCCAATCTTCAAAAAAAGAGAAAAAAGATTGAGGAGTTATCATAGCATGATCTAGTCTCTTGAATATGTGGTTAGAACCAGCCCTAAAATTAGACCAAGTGTGCCAGACCCCACTCTGCTGACAGTAGTTAGCATTGGCATAAAAAAGGCCCAATTTATTGCACATATAGTACCATGCTTCTTTCTCTCCAGCCATCCATCAAACAAGCAAAATCCCTTCCTTGTCAAAGGCAAGCTCAACCATATTAAAGTCCCCACACATCACCCAAGTTGTAGGATGCAGATTATCCGTCAACCAATACCAAAGCTGAGATCTTTCAACAGCATCATTGGGAGCATAAATATTAATAATACCAAAGGAATGATTATGAAATGATAGCAAGATCCAGGTGACACGCTGCATTGGGTCAGACCCATGCGCAATAATAGCAGATTGAAAGTGAGGTGATAGAATATTAATGACACCACCCTTACCAGCTTCATACTAAGAAGAAAAAACAATGTCGTTCAACTAGATGACGTGATAGGCAAAAGTAAGCAAAAAATCAAAGATTTTAACTTCCTACAAACATAAAACATCCAGACTGTGAAGTTTGCAGTGGGTATCTTGAACATAGTACTTTCTGGAGAGGTCAGTCAGACCTCGCACATTCCAGGATAAAAAATTCATGAAAACTCTTGCATGCTTTCCTCATCCTCAAGAGAGGAGAAACTCTTTTGCAAAAAGGTTGGAATTGAACCAAACCTGGTGGGTAAATCTCCAAAAGAGATATACCATCATTTTTCATCTGGATCTTCTGCATGACCATCAGGGCTGTGAGACTGACGCAAAGTCTAAGAGGAAAAAAATGAAATAGCTTGCAGAGTGAGCACCACCCCTGGGGTGGAAGACCATATAGTTGGAGATTTCCCCTGAGGAGTAGGGTGTAACTTGAGTGGAGCAACCGATGGCGCTTCAGTGGCAAGAGGGTTCTCTCTAGTAGGAGGCGCCGATAACAAAACAGAAGTGGAAGTGGCTTGTGTCTACTTAGAAATTGATGTGTTCTTGCCTTTTCGCCCAACTATGGTCCATTCTTCCTTTTTCCCAGCCTTTATATTTTTAGTAAGTGTTTCCTTTGGTGGAAGCTTAACCCGAGGGGTAGCCAAAGGGTAATCCTTGATCTTATGCTCCGTCAACTGACACCTATAGCAGGTGTTTGGCAGGTTCAAATAAAGCACCTTCTGAGAAAAGGTGAGGGAACCGACCTGTATCTCAATAGAGTCTTTGAGGTCCCTAGAAAGGTCAACCTCAACACAAACACGCTTTTGAGTGTGGGCATTAAAGAATTTTTCATGTTCCATGACAATGACTTTGCCAAGGGTTTTGGCAATAGACTTAATAAATGGCCAACATGGCAATGGGAGACCAGGAAACTCAACCCAGACATGAACCTAAGTTTCTTGTCATCCAAGATAGTGAAATCTCGAGACCACCTCTGAAACACAAGAAAATAGGACCTAACCATCCAGGGGCACTAGTACATTTGACCTTATTTTTCCACCTAAATTTTTGACCAACAAATAAAAAGGATTTGGTTGGTCAGATTATAGAAGGAAAAATTTGTTTTTTTTAAAGATATTCTCGTGTTTGTCGAAATATCGACAAAGCCCATGGTGGTCAAAAGTTTGACAAACATAGGCATAACTTTAAAAAAAAGGTTTCATTTCTCATTTCATTATTCTCGGCCAACAAATTAGAAGGGAAGCATGCGCAAAGGAGGACCGCCTATAAGGATTACCTTAACCTAGGGTTTTTGGAGGTTTTTAATTCTTCCTCTCAATGCCAGGATCTGGATCTGTTTGATTAAACTATTTAATTTACTGGATACCCAATAAATTTTATTATTTTATTCTTTCATTCATTCATTTGGAGTTGTATTTAGAGGTAGATAACATAATATTTGTGAAGATTTAGTCACGGGATTTGAGAAATAATGAGCTCACTTGCCTTATTTATGCTTCCACATTTGGCATGCATATCTACCAGGGTGTTTGCAATCTCAACTTGTGATGATATTCCCCCCTCTATTATGCTTCGAGACTAGTTTTACACCTGCTGATTGCATTTTCTTAAAAGTCTCCAAGGCCATTTCAACAAACCCATTTTGTGTATATCCTACAATTATTACATTCCATGAGATAGCATCTCTTTGAGGTATTGTGTCAAATAGTTTATGTGCCTTGTGTAATACCTATCAGAGAATTTGTGGGCCACTGTAATATCCAATGAAAATCCCCTTTCCATTATGCTTCAATGGATGCCCATACCTTGTTCTACTACTCCCATTTCGGCACAGGTTGGTAGGATGCTGGAAAAAGTCATGGAGTTTGGATTTACACCTACTAATTGCATTTCTTTAAAATTTTCCATGTCCTTCTCAATAGTACCATTATGTGAATATCAAAAATAAGACTAACACTTTCCATGTTGATTCTGCACAAACATTGATATCATCTCAAAATCAGTCCTATTTCTAAGTGATTAATGGTTTCACTAGTTTTTCTAAGGTTCATAGGTCTTTGCATCAAAATGTTCATAATTTTTACCCATTTTAAAGGAATTTTAACATGATTTTAATGTTTTCAAAACATAAAATGTCATTAAAAATTGGGTCAACGATTGGCCAATGACTTTTTCATGAATCTAGATTTTTCAAGGAAAAATTTGGCACTCTAGGATTCAAGATTAATTGGGTATAATCATGATTTTTTATAGAGTATCACTTCTCTAATTATTAGTATGCATGGATTATATGCATTTGTATAGAGATTGCATGTTTAGATAGTTGGAGACAATTGTCTTCATTTCTTTGCAAACTTTGAGGTGAAAATTATGCTAAAATCTAGAAATAATTAATTTTTCAGTTCAAAAAAGTTTTAGATTTTATTCTCACCATCCTCCTCATCACAAACTTTGAAATAAATCTACTCAAATCTTCCTAGATTTCACCTTTCTCAAAATTTTGATCTCTACCCCATGTTCATCCACTAGTCTGTTTCCTGATCTAATGAAGATAATCACTGCATGTTGAGATGCAATTCGATGCCTCTTGTAAAAAAAATCTCTTCTCAAACTCAGTGAAATTTGCTTCCCAATTTGGATGAAACTTTGCTACCTTATAAGGGGAAATTCGCTACTAATTGCAGAGCTCAATTTGATTTTGAGGTTAAATTAAAATAAGGTCACTTAGTCTCCTTATATAGGAGATTTGTGGGCCAAGAGGCATGACTACCTAGGAGGGCTGACTTGAGTTTCTTAAGGCCAATAAAGATTATTAAATTTAATTGTTTTAAAATCCTTACCTTGGCCGACCTAGACAAGGAGGCCAAATGGAAATTAAAATTTATGTTTGTCTCCTCCTTCATACCTTGTTTGCTGCAATCCTACACCTAGGTGGAAATGAATGGGTGGTTGGTATAAAAATCCCAAGAAGAGGGCAGATTCTACCCCTTCAAAATTTACCTTTACTTCATCATCCCAGACTTAGTCATTTTCATGCCTTTAGAAGCCCTCCCTTTTAAAATTGGACTTAGATTCAATGACTTGACTGATTTTGATCTCAAACATACTTCCTTGACTTCACCAAACTTCTTCTCTAAGGCTCGGAGACTTGAAACTATTACTAATTAAGACTTCTAGACCACCTACTCCTACAAATGAAGCGGAAAGAGGGGGTCCCATTTGGAATGGGGTGATGGTATGAAAACCTCACAACACTAATTTCTTTTTGTGTGCTATAATTCTTTGGATATTAAAGTGGCATATATAATGTTTCAACTCAGTAAAATTCACATCGACGTATCTTTGTTGATCATCCCTTTTACAATAATAAAATGTATCAAACGTTAACTATTATTGTGGAATACCATTTTTTCCTTGGCATAATATGAACTATAGTGAAAGATTTAGTAGTTTATATCTTGTTATTTCTGAGATATTCCTTCCATGTCTAGTAGTTTGTTTATCAAATAGCATAAGCAAAGAAAATATTCAAAATTTTGTCTGCCCAAAATGCTAGTCTTATAATCAAATTTACAAAACTAAACCAATGGCATGTTTACAACAAAGGTCTAATAGAACTCCCAACAATTCTTAAACATACTTTATCTAACATGATGAATTCTTAAACAATTAAGGTTGGAGTAGACATAGTTATCACACAATTTTTTGTGTGGTATAAGGAAGATTTGGCTAGGTCAAATCTTCCTTCATGCTAGTAGTCTATAGAATTAGACCTTTATTAAGAATTCATCATATCAGATAAAGTCTGTTTAAGAATTTTTGGGACTGGTCCTTTGGTGTTTATTAAACAAAATAGAATTTTTAGCAAATTATTATCATTCTATTTCTTTGTTGTAAACATGTCATTGGTTCAATTTTGTAATTTTTTTGTGTTAAATGCATTTAAAATAAAGGTCTAATTCTATAGACTGCTAGCACGAAGGAAGATTTGACCTAGCCAAATAAAGGTCTAATTCTATAGACTATTGGTCAAACAAATCTTCATTATCTTTTGATTGTCTTCTTTATATACTAGCATTTAAATGGAACATTAAGCATAGTAATAATATGCTTAATCTATTAGTAATTAGCAGATTAAGCATATTATTACTATGTAGAGTTAGGGCCAAGTTCGCGCACGCAAGAAAAAGTCTAGTGCCCTATAGAATTAGTCTAACAGTAAATTTATAACAATGCGGATAAGAATCAATTTGTAATTACTATGCATTAAACATGCTAAACTGATAAAGGTGTTATCTGCATTTAATCTTCCAATTACTAATAGATTAAGCATATTATTACTATGTTTAATGTTCCATTTAAATGCATTTAACACAAAAAACAAATTTACAAAACTGAACCAATGGCATGTTTACAACAAAGGTCTAATATAACTCCCAACAATTCTTAAGCATACTTTATTCGATATGATGAATTCTTAAACAATTAAGGTTGGAGTAAGCATAGTTATCACATAGTTTTTTGTGTGGTACAAGGAAGATTTGGCTAGGTCAAATCTTCCTTCATGCTAGCAGTCTACAAAATTAGACCTTTATTAAGAATTCATCATATCAGATAAAGTATGTTTAAGAATTGTTGGGACTGGTCCTTTGGCATGTATTAAACAGAATAGAATTTTCAGCATATTATTATCATTCTATTTCTTTGTTGTAAACATGCCATTGGTTCAGTTTTGTAAAAAAAATTTGTGTTAAATGCATTTAAAATAAAGGTCTAATTATGTAGACTACTAGCATGAAGGAAGATTTGATCTAGCCAAATAAAGGTCTCTAATTCTGTAGACTATTGGTCACACAAATCTTCATTGTCTTTTGATTGTCTTGTTTATATACTAGCATTTAAATAGAACATTAAGCATAGTAATAATATGCTTAATCTATTAGTAATAATATGCTTAATCTATTAGTAATTATCTACATTTAATCTACCAATTACTAATAGTTTTGTACTACACATGCAACGTATTATCAATTTGAAGATAGTTTGTGCCATGTGTGATGGTTAAGTAATGGGAAAGTTATATGATGATTTAATTGTAGAACTACTGATCCCTTGAAACGTTCAAAAAAAATTCTCAAAAGATTCACTCTCATGGAATACAATGACTTCAGGTTATGCACAAAATGGATCTATCATCTATCACTATGCTCTTATCCTATGTCAAAATGGGAGATTTATGACACGATATAGATATCCATCAAGGCATAAATAAAATTCAATTTTTCTCTAATGTTGTAGTTGCAAGTAATTAATTTTAAATTTTATTTTCTTATTCATAGAAGCTTGCAGTATAGCTGCTTTTAATGTAGACAATTTGTGGTTTTCAAAAAAAGTTATATGCCAATTTTCTTAGGCAAGGCATTTATGGGTAGGTTTCTTATTAAGTTTGGACTGCAAATTAGCTCATGTGCTTAGTCATCCTTTATCATATATTCAATTAAAGGCACTCAAAATCAGTGAAAATTACTCTTCGTCAATGTATGATTTGTGACAAAAGTTTATGCTAAGTTGGAGAGTATTTAAGTTACCACAAACATCATGAATGTTGCTTGTTGCCAGCGGGTCCCTGCCCATTCTATTTTCTAACTGAGCAATCAAATTTGGGGAAGAATCAATGCAAGCAAAGAGAAAGAGAGAAAAAATGGTGCAATATAATTTTAGGAACAAGTTGCCCCTTGGCTAGATCAAAACTGCTCGCAATCTCATTGCCAAAGTGACCAAAGACTATGTTAGGCTAATAAAATATGGGGATTCTCTTTACCGCTGCAAATCTTTGAAGGTTGCTGCACTTGGATGGATGTGTACCATTGTTAAGAGAATTGGACTGAGTTTGGCTTACCTCGAACAGGTGAGGCAGCATATGGAAAGGTTTTCATTTATTGACCCAAATACTAGGACTATTTTGATCTGTGGGTACCCTAATGTTGGCAAGAGTTCTTTTATTAATAAGATTACTAGGGTGGATGTGGATGTGCAACCTAATGCTTTTACTACTAAGTCTCTCTTTGTCGGGCATAATGATTATAAGTACTTGAGGTATCAGGTTATTGATACCCCAGGTATTTTGGACCATCCCTTGGAGGAGAGGAACACCATCGAGATGCTCAGTATTATTGCCTTGGATCATTTGAAGGCGGTTGTTTTGTTTTTCCTTGATGTTTCAGGGTCCTTTGGTTATAGTATTGCACAATAGGGCAGCTCTATTTCATAGCATAAAACCTTTGTTTTCCAATAAGCCTCTTATTTTAGTTTGTAATAAGATTGATTTGCAACCACTAGAGACACTATCAGAGGAGGATGAAAAATTGGTTACGGAGATGAGATTTGAGGCTAGGAAAAATATGGGTGGGTTCTTTGGGAATCAGGAGGGGGGATGATGGCGCGCTACTCTCTATGAGTGCTTTGAAGGAAGAAGGGGTGATTGCGATGAAGAATGTAGCATGTCAAAGGTTGTTGGAGCAAAGAGTGGAAATTAAGATGAATTCGAAGAAGATCATTAGTTGCCTCAATAGGATTCAAGTTGCAATGTCCAAGCTATGAAATGGCCAGGAAAGAGAGGCCCCCTTGTATTCCTCAAGCTATTTTGGATGCCAAGGTGCATGCTGCCACAGAGGCCAGGTGGCTAGAGAAGGATATAGGTGTTTCATAAAACATACAGACCTTTCTAGTGATCATATTGTGCTAAAGGTGGCACCTAATGTTCTATTGTTGCACGTGCATTCTCTATTCAAAGTGGGAAAATCTTATTTTGGATGCAAGGGAGAGAAGCCAAACACATAAAGAACATGCACATTAACACGATAGCTGAGAAACATAAATGTAGATATCACAACAGCTGAGAAACATAAATGTAGGCATCATGGTCACAATTTTTTGGAGACACAACATAATTGAGTGGTATACCCAGATGATGCAAAGAAACCACTACTCCTCTGGTTCCAAGTTGACACTGCAAGATCCAAAAACCATAGATAAGGAATAAATTTAGAGAGCGGAGGAGGGCCATAATGACCAAAATAATATAGGATTGCAGGATCCAAAAACCATAGATAAGGACCTTGTATTATTTTGGTCATTATGGCCCTCCTCCGCTCTCTAAATTTATTCCTTATCTATGGTTTTTGGATCCTGCAGTATTGACTTGGAACTAGAGGAGTAGTGGATACTTTACATCATCTAGGTATACCACTCAATTATGTTGTCTCTCCAAAAAATTGTGACCATGATGCCTACATTTATGTTTCTTAGTTGTTGTGTCCCAGGACCCCGTATGACCCTTTACAACCCTTTATGATCCCTAAGAATACATCTTAGAGGTCTTAAAATGTCATAAAGGGTCATAAGAGGCTCCTAGGAGGGGCCAGATGAGATTCCACCTTCATGTGGTTGGCCTTTTTAAGTAGAGAATGTTAAACTATTCTCGAAACAAAGAGAAGCTCAATAATTTAAGGTCTCAGCCCATGGACAAATTAAATTAGACTTACTATCCAAAATGGACAAATTATTTTTGTTGTACATGGCACTTGGAGTCAAGTGTGTCTCTAAACATTGTGAGCTTTCCATATTCTTTAAGTGTTCTTTCACAATTTTATTTGTCAAAGATTGAATTAGGGATTAAGCATTTTCTCACAATTTTATTCGTACATTGATGAGAATCAATGATGGAGAGTTTTTACATTCTGAGAAGATGTATATGCAGTGGAGGCCAAAAGGGATTTTTGTGGAGATTTGCTAGAGTGGCTATATACATATGAGGGTCTCCCAATTGAGTACTAGTGCAGAGATGATGATTTAGTAACCTATGTCTATAAAACCTTCACAAATATCCCTTCTTTGGCCTCCACTCATACCTCTTCTTAGAATCTAAAAACTTTGGATATTGTTTCTCATCCATGCACAAAATGTGCTAGTGATCGTATAAAATTACTTTTGTGAGAATGGGATCAATTATGAGAAGGTAAACAACAAGATAATATTATTGTATCTTTCATTTCTTTTATCCATTCATATTTGTTGCCTTCTCTTATATTGGATATTGTATAGTGTACATAAAGGCAAGGTGGTGATTATTCTCAATGATCGACAGTATAAGTCTTTCAGGCCTTACCCAGTAGCTAGGACTAAAGATAACAGAGCTCAAGAGACCATCATAGTTGGTCTCTTTCTTTAGTCCATAATACTGACAAAATGTTTTACCTTTCATTAGCTCATCAAATGCGGGGATTTGAAAGAATTTAATAGATGATATTTTCATCACTAATGTACATTATTTTAGTTTGACGCTGAATGAATTTATCTACTTCCCGCACTTATAGACTATGAGTACAACCATAAAGAAGCATCCCCTCTCATGGCATGAATAATGTAGGCCATGGGAGGAGATGCTTAACTCTTTATCATTGTCCTCATAGTGTAGGGATGTCAAGGCAGTTTAGCTTTAGAATCTGAAGGAGGTTACCGATGAAGAATATTCCAACTTCTACCATTCACTTTCAAAGGTTTGTGAACTGCAACTTTAAAGTTTGGTTAGTCTATTTTCAAAATATTGTGAATGCGTTTGCTAGGATGATAATAAAAGGGTCTTTAACAATAGACTCAAAGAGCATGGATAAGACATCAGAAGGATTTTAAGCCATAATGTTTTGAATGCTAAATCATTTAACAATCCTGATTTTTTTGGTTTTTAATAATGTTAGCACTCATACTTGGACAAAATGATTTGTAGTATTACTATTAGATTGTCAACTTAAGATGATAGTTTTCCTTAGTAATAGCAACAATTTGGTCAAAACTGTAAGCATATGGATAGATAGACACATCATTTGAAATTAGGTAAAGACATATTCATTTATTCATAATTTCGGATTTCTATAGGCTTGGGCAATAGGTGGAAATACACTTATTGTAGTCATTGAACTGCTCTGTCTAGGCAATCATTAAATGTTGATGTACTAAAAAACTATGAGGTTTTTAACTTTTATTTTTTGTGAGTGTAGGTTGAATGTTATCATGATGGCAATGGTTGGAGGACCTTGTATTCAACAGATGTTGGCAAGCGATCCTTCTTAGTTTTTGTTTTTTTATAAGGTTTGTCTAAATCCCAATAGGTTGTAGTTTCATTTTCTAGATGCGTAAGTCAGAGGGGGCTTACAATAATAAATCATGTAATGTTGTTTTGAATACAAAGAACACTAGTATATGCAAATTTCATTATTTAATAAAGAAAATCTATTAAAATATTTGCAGTTGCCTCATTTAATAGCTAGTAACCAGCGTCAAATAAGTTCATAATAAACCATTATGCTAATAGTAAAGTAACATAACAAAATACACAGTGATATATATTAATGCAAAGTAACACCTGAAGATAAATATCTAGACTAATCACTGACTAGGATATCATTGGTGATTACTCTGGATATTTATCTTCAGGTGTTTTTTTTTAACATTCCATAATTGGTTGAAATTTTGACTAACCTTGGTCAAAACCCTCACAAAGACTGGTCTACATATCGACCATTATGTGTCAAAATTTAGCGTCATGGGTTTGGCATCATGGTCGAACAGACCAAAGATTTTGACCTACATTGGTCAAAATTTTGACGAAGTAACTTGCCATTTACTGATGTGAATTTTGACTAAGATTGGTGTAGAACATTCTACCTTAACAACGATGTGTCAAAATGTTGACTTGAAAAATAGCGACAAAACCATTTGTGGATTATTCAACCAATTTTGGTAGAAAATTCAACCATTTTTTTGTTGAAAATAGGTGCCAATTGTAGAGTGGGGTCGCAGCTAAAAACTGCCTCCGTCTAGGAAGGGTTAGCAAAATGAAACAAAAAAAAACCTTTAGTAAGGTTTTGAACACCTTCAAGGCGAACTCCATGAGGAGTCTAGCTCTTGCTTACCCACTCTTTGAGTATACTTTCAAGAGGAGTGCGGCCCACAAAATACCCTATCAAAGTATGTTTCTCTAACCATTCACAAGCAGCATCAAATTCTTGCATGTTAAGCACAATATCAGGGTTACCTCATGGAAGACCTTCGGGACAAACTTGCGCAGATGTTTGTTTAGAGGAAGCACCGTGGCTTTCTGAAGCATCAAATCGAGCACCAACATCAACTGATGAGCCGAGGTTGGCTGAAGTCATTATAAACAAACCCTAAAGAAAAAAATCTTGCAATAAATGTGGTATGACAGGTGGGGAACTCAGGAGAAAAATGTAGACAGAGAGCCATACACATGAAACCCTAGCAAAGCCAAAAAAACCCAAGACCTTAAAAATATCTTTAAAAAGATGATTGAAATGTTTTTAGATTGTATAGATTGAATGCTATATTTTTATAAAACCGTAAATATGACATTTTAAATTATTAATAAGCAATATAATAGTTTACTTTATAATATAAATATATGCTATTTTAAAATATTTATTATGATAAAATATAAATTTATTTAGATATTCTAAAGTGAGAGATATGAATGTTTTTAACTTCTGAATTATTTTAATACGAATTTAATAACTTTCTATTATTAACAATTATTAGGTAATAGATATGTTTCTATTTTGGTTATTACATATTTATATTAATTAAATTTATTTTTTTTGTATGAATTTAAAAACTTGTTTAATTAATTTGAGTATGTTACTAATTTACAATTATTATTTTCTTTTCTTTTCTTTTTAGCACAAATAAAAGTTTTAATATGATTTATTATATATTATTATTAATTTAGAATCTTTTTAATTTAAAAAATAATATAAATTATTTACAAATAATTTTTTTTTACGATAATATTTGTCATAAAACGTAAAATGAAAGGTAGTAGAATGACCAAACCATCTTTAAAAAAATCATACGACCAGTAGGGGAGACCCTCAAATTCCAAGTCTGGTGTGGGGGATTTTGACACTAAAAATGGAGTGCTTTTATCGAGACAAAAATGGGGACACATTGCAGTCATTTCTATATTGCCTTTCCTCTACTCACACAAATTAGTTGATGATCTTTTCTGCACCCTAGTCGTTTACTTGGTCATCAATTCTGATTACCTAGCAGGTATTTTTGTGTTTGATTGACTTGGTAATTTTTTATAAAACCATCAGTATGACACTTAAATTTATTAATAAACCATCAAAATTTGTTATGAGCAATATAGTATTTTATTTAAAATATAATATATGTTAGTTTATAATATATATGATATATATGTATGACAAATATATGCTATTTTATAATATAAATGTTTCTATTTTGTTTATTATATTATATATTTTATAAATTTAAAATATTTTTAAAATAAAATATACAAATTATAGTAATTTCACTAGTACATTAGACCCGCTTTTTAGACCAACATTTCCGACCAAGTATTAAAATGATTTTCCTTGGTTGTTTTATAGAATGAAATTTTTTTGTTTTTTAAAATCTATTCCAGTGTTGGTCGAAATTACAACTATGATAGGTGGTCGTAATTCCAAAAAAAACATGAATATAACTTTATAAAAAAAATGCACGGTTTCATTTTATTTCATTTTGCAATTACTTGATCGTGCGTAAAGGAGATGTGAATTAGGAGGGAAGGAGGGCATCTGTGGACACTACAACTATAAGTTCTGGCACCACTCTTCAAACATGAGAATTCAAACAATAAGTTGACCCCTTTTCACCTTTGTGCTGCTGCTACATGCATTTCATCTCTTCACTGGTTTTTTAATGGCTTTGTATGTCACTCCCCTCTTCTAATTTATTGATTCTTCTTTGTAGTTTAAACTAACCCTAACCTTAAAAATGCTTGCATTGCCCAATCTAAGTAAAACCATTGGGAAAAAAATCACCAATGTAAATGTAGGGTTTATTAATGTTAATGATGGGATTTTTGTTCTAGTCTGAGTAAAACCATTGGGATTTTTGTTCTGGTGTTCAATTTCTTAGATATTGAAGAGGGTATCACATCATAAATAATGTACAAATTTTTCATGAAAGAAAAGAAGGTCGACCGATACTACCATCCTACCAGGATACCAAATCACAAAAATGCTTGGTGGAGTAGCCTCGTGTCTCTATATAGTTCACTAATTATCTATTTCTATACGGAAGACCATATACAGTAGCCTAGGTCAGCTCTATCCACTTCTGCAACAGTCTTCCTTACTGCTAAATACTTACTAATATTTGGAAGTATGAGGTGACTGACTCACGGGTAAATGCACTTCTGAACATCGAAAATAAAACTCTCTGCCATTACCCTACACCTTTCCTTGTGAAATTACCTTGCTCTTCTACAACTATGTCCTAAGATTCTTCATCATATTTTCAAGGTGATCATCAAATGCCTTGTTGATAAGGTGGTTGTCCACAAGATTGTCATTCTTGATAACATGTGAGCTTGGTAGTGATTGATGGAGATACTCGATATCTGTCACCCTCGATCATAATGCATTCTCATATTGCATTTCTTTGATGTTCTCCTTTATGCTAAATAGGAAAATTATCTTATTGAAATAATTCATGATTTTACTTGATACATTTGATGCTTATTGACTATTTGAAACCGATAGAGGAAAAAGTACCTTCACTGGGAAATCCTACAATTGTGGTGAAGAAAGGCATCCCTTCTACAAGTTCCCTAAAAAATATGCCAACACCAAGAAACTTGATAGAAGATGCCAACAAAACACTTAATAATGAAGATCCTCAATCTCTTGGCATTATAATTATCTTAGAATATCAATCTCAAATCAAAATTAAGATGGAAACAACAAAAATTTACAAAAAATGTAACTTTTATTGTTGTCCCATGTCACAGTTTGTACATCCAAATAGTTCTATGTTGTATAATGGCCTTCCATAGATTTATATGACCTAACTACCCTCCCAACCTATCTAAGTAGTTGGTTTCTTTAACAAAGACTAATTACCTTAGTTTTGGCATTTCCCACCAAAATGGAAACTAGTTGTTACATTTTAAATATTTGAATTTAAAACCTAATTTAAATTAAATCCTCTGCACTTCTAAATGCCAAGACTATGCGATTTGGTCCTTTTTAGACCAATGCACATTGTTCATGACTTTACTAGCCCAATCCAACCCATTAGGCACTATTGACATATTTTAGATTATTTTTGGTCCTAGGGACCTTTCTAGGACCCTTAGGACATTTGACTCTTACATTGAGATATTCATACTTGTTTACATCAAAAGACATTACTAGTCTCAAAATGTCCCAATTGAATCCCTTGGTTGTATTGAAGTCTTCCTTTATAACTTGAGTCTTCGTGTGCCCATATCCTTGTCTAGGTTCCCCTGCACCGTACTCCCCACCAATAAAAAATTCTTGCTCCAAGAGATAAGGGGCCTTGTCTTCACATGTCTAAGTCTTCTAAAAGGAATTCTACACTTTTCTCCTCTCTTAGACATATATTGCAATAATAACTCCTTATCCAACCTCTTAGAACCTACAACAAACTTGTTAGAAACATGAAAAGAAAACATGTTAGCAATTCCATCATTTGTCTATTGTTTGGGATAGTCACCATAGAATTATTGGGACTGTCTCTCCTCTTGCCTTGTAAGGTTAAAATGACATTTTTTTCTTCCCTCCATGAATAGACCCTTACCATCTTGCACTTGTGCAATGATAGGACACCAATGTGTGCACATAACTATATCTTCTTCAATCACACTACTCTTCCAATTTTCCATCTTGTGTTCACTATCATAATAATCAATTTTTAGAACCATTAGTGATGCTCCAATCTTCTAATCCTCTTTCACAAACCTCTTCCTTGTGTGACTCTTCAAATCAACATACTCTTTCTTTCCAAAACAGATAACCCTTATCTCATATGAAGAATCATTTTTTCAAAGACTTGAGAATAAACTTGTTACCATCCTTATGAACAAGTATTCTTGTACCCATCATATTTTCCTTCTTAGGGACTGCCAAGGTCTTCCTAAGAGGATGTGACAACAAGTTATTGGTACTATATCACACAAAAATTTCTCCTTGTACTCACCAATAGAAAAATCTACATAATCTTGTTCCCTACTCACAAGACTTTGCTCATCACTCATTCATGAGGCTCTATATGGTCTATCATGTGCAAATTTCTTCAAATGAAACTTGTTAACCATCTCATAGGAAATAATATTATCAAAATAACTTGAATATATTATCATTTTTTATATCCTACCTTGAATTAGGAAATGAGTTCTATAGAAGGATACCTCTGGTCTTCTTTTATGTTGTATAACTACTCCTTTTCTCACCATGATAAATTCACCTTTAGTATATGGGTCTACCACAACATGTTCAAGTTTTTATTTGTTTTCTTGTTCTTCTTATGTCAAAGTCACTCTTCTATTAGGTTTCTTGGTGTTGGCATCTTTTTTAGGGAACTTGTAGAAGGTATGCCCTTCTTCACCACAATTGTAGGATTTCCCAGTGAAGGTATGACACTCTAATCTAATTGATCAAGTTAGATTAGGGTCAATCTGGAATGGTCAATCAATAGATTCACACAGCAGGTACAATCACCAAGGATTCTTCAATGTTCCCTAGACTATCAAATTAAATCTATGATTCAATTTCAACCTTCCTGTTACTACACTGCTGCAAACTTGTCTTCTTCTTACTGGTTAAATACATGGAAAGTATCTACCTAGGGCATCAAATCTTGAAGCAATATGCCTCCTTCCACAGTCTGAGCACTTATATTATTAAAGTGCATAACCCTAGCTTGCTTCTCACCTAATGGTGTTGGAATCCAATGGGGGAACCACAAGTCAAGGTTGCATGTTCATGATAGAGCCACACCAAATTTAAAATACAATGTTTGCAAAGTCTAGTTAAATGAACTCTAACAAGAACTATGGATGTGCAAATGAACCTGCAGTGACATTAAAAATCTCTAACCATTACATGATCGGGTTTGCTATGACTGGTCCAAGAGCAAGTAACCCTTCAATGCACTAATATTTTTTATCCTTCTTATTAAACAATAGTCAAAAAATTTCACCCTACCAAAAGACATCTTCATAAAATCTATGCTACTTAACCATATTCTCATTTCACCATAGCTTACCCCAAACACATTATATAAGGCAAGAAATTTTATGCTTGCGTCCCTTGTTCTATTGGCTCACCCGCAAATTTATGTTTTAGTTTCTTCTTATCTTTAAATTTTTCTAAGGGATTTGTTTATAGTAGACATACACTATCAAGAAAGGAAGAGGTTGTGATCAAAGATACACACCTCGTCCATATGAGGGTATCCCTGAGAAAAACAAACAATTATTTGTAAGAAAGAATGTCACATGATAAACAAATATGACCCAATCTGATTTTCTAGAATTTACTTGATTATTAATGTTGGATGTTATTTTAATACACTTGATATAGAATCTGTAGGTTGCAAACAAGTCATCCTTCTTCCACCAATGAGTCATTCCATTCAAGAAAGACCATGTCTGACGATATCAATGCACAACAAAATAGGGAGACAATTGCTAGACTATGGTCTAACTTAAAAAGAAAAGATGATGGAAAATGTTATTGTCCTTGCAAAATTTGTAAGGGCTTAAAGACTCAAAGCTATCTAATCAAAATAGCTAAGGAACATTGTAGGCAACATGGTCAGATTGAAGGGGGAAATAAATTTTGTCCATTGGTATGTATTTTAATAATTTATAAAATACATAAGACATGATTTGATGATGACATCATGGTCATGGTTAATATAAGGTCATCATTTTCATATAGGTCAACTACCCTGGGTTTCATGTTATGGACCATTACAATCTAGAGAATGTAGATTTCCAAATGAGGGAACATGGAGGTGTGAATATAGAAGTAGAAGGTAATGATCCCATGGAAGAAGACCACGATGATGAAGAAGATCACAATGATCAAGATGATGATGATGATGATGATGATGATGATGTTGATGATGTTGATGTAGACCTTGATGTACCTATACTTGAGAAGTCACATGAGCCCCTATACGAAGGCTCCCAAACAACTCTTCTTTCCATTGTATTGTTGTTGGTGAACTTGAAGGTTATGAATGGTTTATCCAACATAGCAATGAAACATATGTTAAGGTATGTCATCTTTTTTCATTATTTTAGTCGTAATTCCCTTACAATTAACATTGGGTGAATCATGTAGCAATTAATATTCTTTAAACTAACAAATTATATTTTTGGTTGTAGGTTGATAGGTGAGTGTTTGTTACCACCATCAAATAGTCTACCTCGCTCGTACCAAAAATTATCTGCCATTATGAAAGATATTGGAATGAAGTATCAAACAATACATGCATGTTCAAATGATCATATTATGTATCATAAACAACATGAATTTGCAACAAAATGCCATATTTTTCATATTAGTAGATATCAATCAGATCGAATAACAAAAAAGGTGCCCCACAAAGTTCTTCAGGTTATTCTCATTATTCCACGTTTGCAACGATTATTCAGGTGCAATAGCTTGGCACAATTTATGGATTACCATGCATGTAATAGAAGTCAAGATAATATTATGTGAATGCCTGTGGATGGTTTGGCATTTAAGGAAATAGAGGAAAAATGGCCACACTTTAAAGAAGAACCTCATAATCTCAAGCTTTTATTGGCAACGGACGGTGTCAATTCATTTGGAGAGATGAGATCTACTTACTCGGCGTGACCTATTTTTGTTATCAACAATAACATTCTTCCTTGGATGTACATAAAGGGGGAGCACATAATGTTGGCACTGATTGTTCCAGGTATTTTTTTCATTTAATATTCATCTAAATTAATTTATTATAAATAATCCATCAAAATGGTCATAATAATTATGTAATGTTTTTGTTCATTCAACTAGGTAAGTACCAAGTTAAAAATATCAATGTATATATTGAGCCCCTTATTGACAAGTTGATGGTGTTATGGAATGGGGTCACTATGTATGGCATCTCTAGACCAATAGGACAAAGACAATTTCAATTCCATGCAATGCTTGTATGGACAATACATGATGCCCTTGGGCTAACACATTTTTGTGGTATGTTCTTTTCTTAACACCTCTTTTTTGGTATGTTATAGTGCTAACACAAAGTTAACATATTTAATCCAATTATACATGATTTTGTAGGTCTTCAGACAAAGGGAAAATTTGCATGTCTAATTTGTGGTCCAACGATGAAATCTCATCATTCAAAAATTTTAGGAAAGTAGGTGTTCGATGAGAATAGACACTTTCTCCACAGAAATCATAAGTACTAAATTATTGAAAAACATCTTTTCAATGGGAAAGAAGAGACTACATCAAAGCCACGGAGAATGACACCTCACCTATGGAAGTTGGAATACAATAAAATAAATCATCGAGGTAATGTCATTCCATCTGATGGTTTTTATTTCAAATTTATATTTTGATATTGTGTTTTATTTACTGATGATGTAATTGATGTTTGTGAAGGTCATCAAGGCATTAATGACCAACTTCCAAAAGGACTAAAAAGTTATCCTATGCAATTTAGTAGGTTTTTGTACTACAAGCAACTCCCAATCATGCATTTGTTTGATCTTATGCATATTGGAAAGAATGTAACAGAGACATTATAGAAAATCTTGGATGGAATGTGTGACAAAGACAAAATTGTCAAAATTTGTAGTGACATTGAAGAATCCAACCATGCAATGAAAAATGTTATTCAATCAAATAAAAATGGAGACCAGATTGATACAAGTGCCCTTAGTTGGTTATTGCTGGAGCATCAAAGCAATGCTATAAAAGAAGTCATAAAAAAAATACTATTTCCCACAGGATTTGCTGCGAACATAAATGATCTCATATCAAAGAAAAGTGAATTTGGGCCAGGGATGAAAACACATGATTGGCATACATTTATTAAGGTAATTCATGTTATTTTGTATTCAGTATATATTTGTATACTGCATGTAGTTTTCATTGCATTCTTTTATAAAATATTGATAAGATCATTTTACAAATATTGCAGTATGTTCTACCTCTCTCTCCCACACCACTTCGACAACAATGTCAGACAAGTTATATATGATCTTGGAAAATACATGAGGTGGTTGTCATCAAAAGAAATCAATAAAGAAGATATAAAATATTGGAAGAGAAAAATTCTTCATCTTAACATGTGAAATGCAAAAGTGTCTACCTTCAACTTTTTTCAATGCACAAGAACACTACCTCATACATCAAGTTGAGGAGATTGAATTGTGTGGACCTATACCAACTAGGTCAATGTGGATGGTTGAGAGGCACTTAAAATTTTTGAAAGGCTTGGTTTGACAGATAGCACATCCTAAGAGTTCTATGGTGGAGGGATATATGGTATACCAGACCATGGTGTACATTAGTGAATATCTTCCTAAGTTTGTAGCAAAGATCCATGTAGATTGTATTTGGGATCCCAACTCCATTAACAAATTTGAAGGGGAGTACTTGATGGGAAAAGGTAGATTGAGGAAATTGAGAGGTAAATATAAGATGTTATTGTAGTTAATTAATTCTTATAAATCTTCAATATAAGTTATTTATAATTGGTGTATTTTTTTATACAGTTGGTAGAGAGTGGGATGCAATACATTTGTATATTGTGAACAATCTTGATTGGATGATAGTATGGATTGAACGATGTCAACAAAATAATTTTTCATTAACATGGGAAGGTGTTGCTTCATTGGTTAGAGAAGCTCATTGTAATGGAGATTCCATTGTTACGCCAATGGTAATTGATCTAGCATATGGTTTAAGAGGTAAAGAGGTACGTACAAATTTATTAATGATCATGACTCATATGTTTCGTATCAACTCACGATGCAAATAACTTTCACACACTTGAAAAATTGCAAGTCAAGCACCACAAAGCTATGTACTATCATGGCCACAAATTTCACATAAAAAAGTTGGATGACACAAAGAAAACTTGTGATTTTGGATAACTGTACTTTTTGAGGTCACTAATATATCATCTAGAAATGACATACATCCTCAAAAATCTCAAAATTGATACTATGGCACCTTGGATGATATAATTGAGTGTGACTTTAACTCCTTCAAAGTAGTTCTATTCGTCATCAAATGGTACAGGCTACGACTGAATCAAAATGATCCAGAGAGAACTGTTATTCAACATGATAATAGATTTACAATGATTAATACAAGGTCATTTGAGCCAATTGGAGATGAGCCCTATGTTCTTCCAAGACAATGTGAGCAAGTGTTTTATGCAGAGGTTCCACATAAATAAAGTTGGTCATTTGTTGTTAGACATGATCCAAGAGGAAGGCCGATAAAGTATAATATTATGGAAGAAGAAGATATTGAAGATGATGAAGAAGAAGCAGATGATGAAGATCAAGATGATGGTGATGATGATGACAGTGGTGATGGTGATGGTGATGGTGATGGTGATGGTGATGGTGATGGTGATGGTGGTGGTGATGATGATGATGATGATGATGATGATGATGATGATGATGATGATGATGATGATGGTGATGATGATGAGATGGATGAAGATGATCAATGACATGATTGAAATGTACAAGGTATATATGTGATTTAATTATTTATATATATTTATATTGATTAGTATATATGTTTAATATTGATTTATTGATTTCAATTCTAATGATTACATATTTATTGTGTTCAATTCTAATGATTACAATATATGTGATTTATAATTACCAATTTTTTGCTTATGATGCTCAATTAATTATTGTTGATACATGTATATATTGTGTTTGATTATCACCCTTTTTGCAAACAAGCAATTGACTACAAACATCATCACCCCTTCTATTGACGATCTTGCATTCCATATATAAGGTAAATTTGTTCATGTTTATGATGTTGCGTATTGTTCATGTTGTCTTCTAAGTTATTTGTAGCATACGTATCATGTAATTTTTAGCTAACTTAAGATAAATGATTAACATATACAAGAAATTTAACCCCTTTGGTGTGGATCATGCACAATGACATGGATCAGCAGGTATAAGTCAATAAATAGACATAATTTTCTTATATTCTTCTTGTTTATCACTGAGCACGTATGTTATAAATAGACATATTATATAATCATGTAATGTATATATAGACAAAGAAGAACCATATAGACATATAATTATATAATCACTTTCAACTTAGTACATTTTATATCTCCCACGTATAGACAAAGAAGAACCATATGTATGGGTCATGACTTGATTATTCTATATATATTATTTAATTATTATCAAAATTATATTTGAAGTGGGGACGTGACAATATCTTATTTGATGGATTGCAGGACCCACCAAATAGGTACTTGTTAGATCTATCTACATCGAATGAGGGAAATGAGGGAATGGTAGATGAAATTTCTACATGTAGTACGGCTAAAATGGGGAGATCAACTAGAGGTCAAAAGATTAGAAAAAAATTTAATAAACACATGCAATTTTTCCTTGCTCAAGGGGGGCCATGTTCTTATGATGATGAGACCAAAGGTGACATCAAGGCACCCTTTCGGTACACACATCTTGAGAAAGAATGGGTACCCAATGAGCTACCTCCAATTAACACTAATTTTTGTGTTAACGAGAGGATATACCGCATAGCTCCATCCTCATTACATGGTTTGGACCTATTTTCCATGGATGGGATAAAGATATGTTACAACAAATTTGTTGAATCGATGGAGTATGTCGGACCTTGTTACAATTACAATGATTGGATGTGGATTGTTCAAGATAAAAAAAGTATGCGTAGGTATGCACTATCAGCAAATTATATACAATGGAAAGAAATGATCAAAGTAAAAGATTTGCAATGTACATTGATGGGAGACCAAAAGAAACGGGTAATATTGTGGGTTTTATAAATAGTACACAACCTTCCTCAACTAATAAGCAACCCAATTACATATTTGAGGCACATGAGGGGAATCAAGTTTTTGTATGTGCAATAAAATCAATAAGTGCAAGGGAAGAACTGCTAATAGATTACCATTTAAATCGCATAGATACAAACAAAGTTACTATCATGGGGGTGGTAAGTACTATATACCATTTTATTAATAAGTTTTGTTTGCTAAGTCTATTACTTTTGTACACACAAAATAGTGCACTTCTATGAATCATTACAATCAAGAACACTCAAGAATGAGGTCTCAAAAATTGATCCATAGCTCTCTAAGCATGGACTCACAAGGATAGTTTGAATATTACTCTCAGCTAGAGCTATTAGGCCTATAACCTTGCTAGTCAACCACACTATGAGAGATTCAAATGAAGACAAGGGCAAGAATGCCAATATCCCCAAGAATCACTACAAAATGCAATGTAATGCAAGCTACTCTATGAGAATGAAAGATGCAAACTAAGCTATGAAAGTAAATATGCAAGTGTTACAAATCCTCCTATTAAGCTATGTGAGATTAATCTATAGCATAAAGGAAATCTAAACTATGAATGCCATGAGAATGAAACTACTATGCAAGAAATGAAAGCTAAACTATGAAGTAATGAAGAAATCTAGGATGTGATGCAACAATGATTTCCAAAAGCTTGATGCAAGAATGTCTTCAAATCTTCAAAAAGCTCCAAAATGACCTAGAAATCCTGCAGCAATAAAGTTAGCATAAAAGATGAGATGCAAATGAGGAAGAGAGCTCTCCTTTTATAAGAAATGAAAAGGAATGGACGATGGAGATTAAGAGGCAAAAGACTTAATCAAGGGTGGAGCTTGAAAAAGGAGCAATCCATGTGCACAAGTATCCTCCAATGAGAAAATAAGAGTTGACTTTTGTGTCCATATGAGACAAAAAGTGCTTTTCCCTTTTTTATAAAATAAGAATAATGTTTTATTTGTGCAACTTAGGATAAGATGAAAAGTGGGGGCTTTTTATTTATTAAAAGGGGAGGAAATATTCCTTTTAATTAATTAAAAAATTAGGGTAAAATGGTTAGCCCATAAAAAATAATCAAAAATGATAAAATAAGATTTGATCAAGGAAATTGATATAATTAGAAAATGCTATTTTTTGAAAATATTGATTTAGGGATTTGATAAATTGCTGAATGGGGGCCCAAAGTATAGGTGACCATTTTAGGGTGCATACATTTGCCCCTCTTTGACTAATGTGTAATCATTCTCGGAACACATGCAGTCAAAGAATGGAATTGAAATGTGAGATCGATTTGGGATCACAAAACAACTTAGACATGTGTGCGTCGGATGGGAACACATCAGGACAAACATAAGCTAGCTTAAAAGACAAGATCAACACCATTGCTATTAAATGCTAATCAAGTCAAATAGGAGATAGAAATCAAAAGACAAGACCAACACCATTGTTGTTAAGTGATAGTCAAGTCTCAAAATAAGAATCTCAAGCTGAGATAAATGATAAAGCTGAATCAAGGATTGAAGCTGATAGGTACTGCCCCCTCAGAATCAGAATTGAAATTAGGTAGAGAATAACAGCAAACTGATAAACTTGATCAAGTCACTAGAAATCACAATCAAAGATGAAGCATAATAGGATAACCATCAACCAATGAAGACATGCCCCAGTTCGATGAGGTTTGACTGAGAAAGATATAGAATAAAGATGCGGGAAAAACCTCAAAGAGATGAAGGGTAGGGGATGAATGAAAGACTAGAAGTTTGAAAGACATGGAGATGAAGATGCCCCAAGAAAGATCGAAGGATTAGGCCTCAAATGGTCAACCAACTGCACAGAAGAGGGAAAATTTTTGAAATGTGATTTTTACTATCAAGATTAACTCAGATTTCAATTTTGAGTTTGAAAATGGATCCAGGATGTCGAAATTAGCCAGGGGTGCAATTTTCATGCAATTCTAAGGTGTTTTGAAAATTGGGTCAAAAAGTCAAAATGCTATAAAAGGGTCAAAAAGTGTCATTTTCAAAATCATTTGAATTTTATTGATTTGAGAATTTTGAGAGCTTAGAGAGAGAAATGGCTCAGCAAGCAGGCATCTCAGTCCACCGACATCGATTTGAGCACTCCCGGTTGCACAATCAGCCTCCACATTATGGTGCCCCAGTATGTTTTCAGAAAAAACTGGCCCCTTTTTGAGTCATTATGAGCATTTAATACATTTTAAACACATTTTTAAAATTTTTAAATTTTCAAATTTTAGTTTTAGGTGAAATATTGTGCCATAATTTAGAAGTATCACCCCTTTTGAGACTAACTATCCTGTGATACTTCACGGGTCCAAATAGTATCATGCGACTATGTAAACCAATATCGTGTGATAATTCACAAACTATCACGTGATCCTAGGTGAAGTATCATGTGCAAAGAAAGTATCACACTGCTATTGAAAAAAGTATCACGCGATACTTTAATAAAAAATAGTATCGCTTCATTTTAAAATTTGATATTTTTTAGTGTTTTTTGAGAAAAATGACATGGGTCCAGACAAATTTGCATTTTCAGATGATGTGTACTGATTTTTAGACAGCCATCATGATATGTGCTGACATTTGGCTTGGTTTGATAGTTTGTAGGAGAACTTCTCAGCGTTACTCATTAGAGCGCCGAAGGTGACCGGGTTGCAGTTTGTCCAAGATCTTGATGATCCAGGCAAGGATGACTTGAGGGCTATGGGATTTGGATATCTACTACAGTTACCCTACATTCGGGTAGATCATGGGTTGTTGACTGTTCTTGCTGAGAGATGAAACAGTGAGCACAACACCTTCCATCTACCTACTAGAGAGGAGTCGATCACATTAGAGGATGTGTACAAGATTCTCCAAGTGCCTAGCCATGGCAATCCTGTAAGTATAATCATGTTTTATAGATAGTCATAAATGTAAAGTTTCCATATGATAGGAACTGACATGATTGTGTGATGTTACAGGTATACTATGATCAGGATGCCACTGAGGGATGACATGCCATCTAGGGCATGTTTCAGGATGTCACTATTATAGATAGGCATGTCACCTGGGATTGGTTGATGGATGATTTTGGCAGGGATTTCCCAATACCATGTATTGTAGCATCTGTTATTGCACAAGCCCTCATGACTGACAAGAGTCAAAAGGGGTTTCCACTAGGATGGGGCAGACTATTAGTAGATCTGGTGGCACATCCATGGAGATTAACATGGGGCCCAGCCATATTGGCAGAGATGTACCACGAGCTGCATGAGATCATTTATTGTGATAGAAGGACATGGGCGTGTGGTGCTATCTTAACATAGGTGTGGGCATGGGAGCACATCGATGTGGTTCACCCTTAGGTACAGCTGAGAGAGAGGAGGCATCTGTTCATATATAGGTACATAGGGTTCCTATCACATTCTCATAGCGGAGATGTGACTTATTACAGGTGGATACTAGATGAGCTGACCTTCACATGGAGACCTTAGAGGATAGTTGAGCTATGGGGGGATGCAGATGATGAGTTGAGCTATATGTTATGCACCTGACCATTAGTAGGTCAACATGCAGAGATAGTGGAGAGGTTATGCATCACTCGGGTCTGGAGGTAGTTTGGGAGGTAGCAACGAGTGTCGACTAAGATGACTACATATGCACGGGCCTGAAATGAGGAGGGGCATGGTTGGCTATCGATGCTGGATTACCACCAGGTAGTATAGGACATAGCTACTATTCAAAGGGAGCCCTAGGAGTATCTCCTAGATATGGTGGATGCGGGGGCTGATGCAGCCTATAGAGCAGAGTGGTGGAGGGCACCATTCCCTTGATTCACTATACCTGATGCACAACTAGTAGCTCAGGGAGAGGAGGGAGACAATGGAGGGGATGGAGGAGATAGAGGAGATGGTGGGAGGGGGAGAGGGAGAGTGAGGGAGACTAGAGAGGGATCTAGATTATGTGGCTAGAAATAGTCACAGGGATAGAGCACTAAGGGTGATGATGTGGTGAGACCAGCTCACCGATAGCTAGAGGTGAGGCCAGATCAGCCTACGGGAGGAGAGGACCTGAGAGCCAGGATACAGGCTCTAGAGGTAGAGATGCAGTAGCTTAGGATCACTATAGATGTTAGGGAGAAGTAGCTGATGGATGCACAAGCTAAGATAGATCGGCGGGAGAGAGCCTTACAGGTTTCTCTTATAGAGAGGTAGAGAGAGGCAGGGCGAGCTGCATATTATCATGGTCTCTACATACAAGCAGTACCAGTGGGTCAGAGAGCTCCCTCTTACTCAGCAATAGTGGGTAGATCTGATATAGTACCAAATGCAGCACCACCTCCTCCACCACCAGGTCCTCGAGATGGTGGAAGTGAGCCCTAGGTCTAGGGCTTAGGTTTAGATGTTTTGGTCATATCTTGAGACTTTTGATCCAAATTTTGAGATCTCATTTTGTATATTGTATCATGACATTTATTTATATATGAGATTATTGGATGTTTGATATGTCTTGTGTTTACGTCTCACTTGTGATGGATGTATCAGTTTTTTTATAGTCTTGTCATATTGCTCAAAATGTATGTTATAAATGCTCATGTATATTCTCTCTCATAGATGTATGTTTAATTCTCACGTGTATGATATAGATGCATGTTTTCAAAAATGACATTTTTAGGGATATAAATATGATGATAAGATTAACCCCTTGTGATGATAGGAATAGGTCATGATGTGAAAGACAAGGAGCAAAAGACATGATCAAGAAAAAGGAAAGATGAGCACAGTTGACTAATAGGTCCATGAAAGAAGAAAGGAGAGCTCTCTCCATATGCAAGATGCAAAACTAGCTAACATGAACCTAAAAATGCTAGCTATTATGAAAAGTGGTTGACTTGCAAGGTCACAACGCCAATAGACATCTAATAATCATCATCAAGCTTATTGGTAACATCGCAAGATCATACAATACTCATGAGTATGATTATGGGTATATGAATATGATCTATATCAGATGAAATGTGGAAATCCCACCTAGGCACCAAAGACATGTAGGTCAAGATGACTAGTGTAGTGAGATTACCTATGTTTGATATAGCAAGATTATACTCACATCAAGACACAAGGAAAGTCAAGATGACTATAAGTATGCACTTGCAAAAATAGTCAAGGATAATACTTTGTAGATTCTAGGTGTCAAGTGGATCAAGCATAAATGCTAATGACAATTAGGACCAACAAAATATACCCACAAGTAGAAAAAGAAATAAGACATGTTCTCATGCCCTCAGTCTTCTAGCTATGAATCATCGAAAACTATCATAGGGAGAGGACACTCATCAAAGAAATCATCATAGACAGCACACAAGGAAAATGAAGTCAAACAAGTCTCAATGAGTCGAGCGTTTAAGTGCGTGTGTGTAGGTCATAGAGTCAAACTTTGAGTATCACATCTGCTAGTGGAAATATCACATCTGCTAGTGGAAATATCACATCATACTAGACTGTAGGGTAGGGTAACTGATAAGTGTTGAGAAACACTTGATGCTAGGGTAGTGTTAAAAAACATTGTTTGGGTGGTGTTGAAAAACACCATTTGCAAGATGTCCTAAAGACCAACGCATCCTAGAGACCAAAGCTAACACAGTTATGCCCCCTAGACAAAGACAAAGACCAATTCCAACCAAGGCAACAAGGTCAAGGCAAGATGGAGAAAGGCTAAGTGTCGAGAGCGCATGCTAAAAGACCAGGGTGCAAAGGCCTCAAGTAGCACCTATTTCCAGGTTTTCACCACTTGGAAGATTTTTTTATTTTTCAATTTTTTTGTATTTTTGCTACCAAGGTGCCTATTTCCAGGTTTTCACCAAGGCACTTTTTCTATTTTTTTGAATATTTTTTTGCATTTTTTTATTTTTTTGTATTTTTTCAGGACTTTATATGCTTTTTAGGATTTTTGCAACATCATATATGAATTTTTTTGTTATTTTTTCAAGATCCATAAATATGTACAAAGGATGCCCCTAGACAGAATAGGCATCATGGATAGAACTTCTTGAGGTGCAAAACATTGATGGGGTCAGGGAGCTGTTCTCCCTCTAGATCAGATAGTAAACAGGCACCCATTCCAAAAGCAATAGTAATGATGTATGGTCCAAGCCAATTAGGTTCAAATTTACCCTTTTGCTCTCTATTCTGTTGATTCTTAGGATTCTCACACAAGACAAGATCTCCTACTTGAAATTCCCTAGGGCGAACCTTCTTGTTGAATGCTTTAGACATACGCTTTTGGTAGACCCTCATGTGATCAAATGAAGCTTTTCGTTTCTCATCTAGAAGCTCTAACTCTTGTAACCTCATGGCATGGTAATCCTCATCTGTAATCAAACCTTTGAGAGAGACTCTAAGTGAGGGAATCTCAACTTCTAAAGGTAATACTGCTTCAGCACCATAAGTGAGGGCAAAAGGAGTAGCCTCTGTGGGAGTATGTATACTTGTTCTATAAGCCCATAAGGCTAGATTGATCTGTAAGTGCTAGTCTCTACCATTCATGTGAACTGTTCTATGGAGAATCTTGAGAATGGTTTTATTAGATGCTTCTGCTTGTCCATTTCCTTGCAAGAAGTAAATGGAGTACCAATATTGTTTTATCTTGAACTTTTTGCAAAGGTGTTTAAGGTCCTTGTTTTTAAACTGACCTCCATTGTTAGTGATGATTTTGGAAGGTACTCCAAACTGACATATAATGTGATTCAGAATAAACAAAGAGACTGTCTTGCCTGAGGCAACAGAAAGTGGGACAGCTTCTACCCATTTTATAAAATAATCAGTAGCAGTAATAATGAATTTGTGTCCACCTGATGAGTTGGGATGAATCTTCCCAACAAGGTCAAAGGCCCAGCGCTGAAATGGCCAATGAGAAATAGAAGGAATAAGCTCCCTACCTAGAGCATGAATCAGGTTTCCATGTTTCTGACACTTTTCATAGGATTTAGCAAAAGCTACTGCATCTGTCTGCATAGTGGGCCAATAGTACCCTACCCAAAGCAATTTTTAGGCCATGGAAAGACCATTAGAATGTCCTCCACAAATGCCCTTGTGAATGTCAACTAACGCTTGGTCAGATTCCTCCTTTTCCAAGCACCTATGAAGTGTCCCATCTAAAGCCCTCCTATATAGATCACCAGAGATAATGGTATGGCGAGAGGCATTATGGACAAGGTTTCTTCTTTCAGAATGGTTAAATGTGTCAAGGATGATGCCATCACAAAGGTATGAGTAAATAGCACCATAGCAGGAGGATTCATGACTAACCAAGGTACAAATGACATGGCTTTCTAGGGAGTTGTAGATCGGGTAGTGTAGCTCTTCCACCAAGAATTCGAATCTAGATTCATGTTGTTCTAGTTGGAGGTGTGAAGCCAATGTAGCCATAGCATCATCTACTTTATTATCTACTCTAGGGATTTGTTGAAATGTAACAAAGGTGAAATATCATCACAATGAATCAACCATCTTTTAGGGTATCATTTTGTCATCCTTTGTTTGGTATTCTGCATTCACTTGGTTGAAAATCAATTACAAATCCCCATAAATGTGTAGCTCTATGATGTTCCACTCTATAGCCATTTTTAATCCATTTGTTAAGGCCTCATATTCAGAAATGTTATTTGTGCATGGGAACAATAACTTATAGGACTTAGGAATAGTATACCCATGAGGAGAGACAAACAACACTCCAGCTCCTAAACCATTGTGCATGAAAGAGTCATCAAAGAACATCTTCCATGTTCTTGTAGTAAGGTACATTATGTGCTCATCTGGAAATTCAACTTGAATGGGCATACTATCTTGAATAGGAAAATCAACCAATTGATCAGCAATAGCTTGTCCTTTTATGGCTTTATGCTCAACATACTCAATGTCAAATTTAGAAAGAATCATCATCCATTTCACAAGTCTACCTATGAGAGTGACCTTGCTGAGCAAATACTTAAGAGGGTCAATCTTGGCTATGAGGTGTATTGTATGTGCAAGCATGTAATGTCACAAATTTTGGGAAGCAAACACCATAGCAAGGCAAGACTTCTCAATACTAGTATAATTGACCTCAAAGGAAACAAGTGTTCGACTGATGTAATAGATGGCTCTCTCCTTTCCAATATCATCAAGTTGAGCCAATAATGCCCCTAGGGAAGATTCTGTTGCTGAAACATACAAGACGAGAGGTTTTCCTAGGATAGGAGGCATTAAAATTGGAGGATTGGCCAAGTATTGTTTAATTTGGTCCATGCTTTTCTGACAATCCTCATTCTAGACACACTAAACCCCTTTATGCAATGTCTTATTAAAGGGTTGAGCTCTATCAGCTAGTTGTGAAATAAACCTCCTTATAGATTGGAGACATCCCTAAAGACTTCTCATTTGGCTTATATTTTTAGGAGGTGGCATATCCAAGATTGTTTGAACTTTTTCAGGATCCACCTCAATTCCTTTAGCTAAAATGATAAAGCCTAGAAGTTTTCCAGATGTGACTCCAAAGGCACACTTTTTGGGATTTAATCTCAGCTAAAACTGTTCCATACGATCTAGAATGACTTCCAAATCACTTAGGTGTGTATTTCTTTTCTTGGACTTAGCTAGGGTGTCATCCACATAATCTTCCATGTTCTTATGCATCATGTCATGGAATATGGTTGTCATGGCTCTTTGATAAGTAGCTCCCACATTTTTCAATCCAAATGCCATGACGTTCCAACAATAGGTTCCCCATGCACATGTAAATGCAGTCTTTTCTTAATCCTTAGGAGCTATCTTGATTTGATTGTAACCAAAAAAACCATCCATCAAGGAGTAGATCTCATAGCCCGCAGTCATGTCCACTATCATGTCTATGTTTGGGAGTGGAAAATCATCCTTTGGGTAGGCTTTGTTAAGATCTCTAAAATCTATGCAGACACGAATAGGCCCATCATGTTTTGACACTGGGACAATGTTGGAAATCCATTCAGCGTAATCAATAGCTCGTATAAATCCTGCACTTAGGAGTTTTTCTAGTTCAGCTTTGACAAGAAGAGCTATATGAGGATGCATCTTCCTCAACTTCTATTTCACTGGTTTGATTCCTAGAGCTATGGACAAATGATGCATAATAAGATTTGTGTCCAACCCTGGCATGTTTGAGTAAGTCCAAGAAAAATTTATCTTTTTTCTTTGAAGGAACTTGGTGTATGCCTCCTTTTCTTATATTGATAGAGATTGAGCCAAGTGTACAATTTGTGGAGCCTCTTCTATGCTTAGATTAACTGGCTGTGTAGGCTCAATAAGGATTGATGACCTGTCCTAAAAATAACTTAAAAGATTATCAAGTACCCCATCCTTAGGTGCCTCGGAGAGATTTTCACCTTCGGATACATCTTTTGTTTTTACTTTTTTGGGTTCTAACACCGCCACATAGTGGTTTTCACCATCAGAACCATTATTCTTTTTTTCTTTTCTTTTCATTTTGCAACTGAGGTACTTGATATTTGGCTCTATCATGCTCATAGTAGGTTCACTAGTCGAAGAGACTACTGGCTCAAGGGAATTTAGGTAACATGCTATCTCATAATCATTTTGAAAGTTTAGGAGTTGAGGGTTTTGATAGCGCTAAGACCAATCAATTAGGCAAGGATTAACAAGGGGTAAATCAATGACTGGTTCAATGTTGTTGATATGGATGATGTCATCTTTGGTGATTGCAAAGTTAGGGTTTGTCAAGTATCCCTCTAAGGTACCCAAATCAGGATTTACCCTTCCAAATGAAGCACCGTCCACTAAGGTGACTCATGGATTCCAATCCTTTAATCCTACACTAGGCTCGTTAGCTACTACAAGTTGGGCACTATATGCATGGACAACATCAATGTCCATGTCAATTGTGGAACAATCGGAAAGAGAATCCCATTCATACTCATGTGACTCAGTTTCTGAATCTCTACTGGGATGTTTACACTGAGAAGGCCTAGGATGCCTTGATGTAGAAGCTTCAAGGTTATGAAGGGTATCACCTTCTCTTGCATCTGTGTTTGTAGTTGCTGAGTCATCTGAGTCTCCCCAAAGGAGATTTGTGGAAGGGACCCAATCTTCACACATGTCTTGTTGATTTTGCAAATTGGGCATGTAATCTGAATCATCACCACTATCCATCGCAGCTAGGATAGGAACAATGTTCTTCTTCTAACTATCAAAACCTAGGCCAACCATTTCCTTAGTCCTACGACCAAAAAGAGCATGATTGAGTGGTTTGGCCTTAGCATCTAATCTGTGGCTAAGAGGACCATGACCTGGGTAGCCCATATTTTTGACCAAAGTATATCCTCTCCCATAAGCTTTAGGAGATGGGGAAAAGTTTTCATTATGCTTGTACTTTTCTTCTTTGTAAATCCAATCTCTAACAGCCACTTCTTTTTCATCCTGTATGGGCACTGAGGATTCTACAAATGTACCAAACAAGGTCATGGCTAGAGATGAAGGTCTCTTCTCTTGTGACAGTTTTCCATAGGACCTAGGTGAGACTGGCATTTTTGTAAAGGATTCAATTTGATAGTCTCCCATACCAAGGTCTATGGATTTGAACTTATTCTTGCATTTCTCAAGAGTTGTATCAAAAAAATTTTCTACTCTATTTAAGGGAACATGGGTCCCTGCTGAAATCACATTTACAAACAATGTGCTATCCCTAGGTATACAGACTTTGACTCCATTATAGGGGAACTTAACACATTGATGGTAGGTGGATGGTACAACTTGCATGTCATGGATCCATGGTCTACCAAGTAGGATGTTGTATGTTAAAGGACCAGCATCAACAATTTGAAACAAAATGTCATTTTCAATAGGACCAATTCTGATAGGAAGAACAACTAGACCCTTAGAGCTTCGCTCTACTTCATCATAAGATTTTATTGTAATCTTATTCCTTGTGTCAATTATTTGCTCAGAATATCCCAAAGTTTTCAATAGACTCAAAGAACAAATGTTGAGCCCAGCACCCCCATCTATCAACACATGCCTAACATGGGTTTTATGGATCATGACCTCAATGTGAAGGGCAAGATTGTGTAGATGGCTCAAGGCTTTGTCATCTTCTTTTGAAAATGTAAGATAATGTGGGTTGGCAAGCTGGTTAACCATGTTTTGGAATTGGTCAATATCTATGTTGTTGGGAACATTGGCTGCACGCAAAGCATCCTCAAGGATATGCTTATGTCTTGGGGACAATTCCAAGACTTCAAAAATGGAGATTTGAGTTGGCATTCGTTGTAATTGATCAACAAGATAGTAGCTCATTTCTGGATTGACTGCTGACTTGGTGGTGACATTCTTGGATGTCACTTGTTTGGGCTTGCTAGATTGATTGGAATTAGGACCTCTAATAACCACGGGACCTTGAGCTTGGCTTCTAGTAATAGCATTAAGAGGTTGAGATGACCTTTGAGAGTGAGGACCTCTAAGCACAACAATGGGTCCTTCATCAAATATGGGAGGTGAGTTCAAATCAAAACCATAGGGATCCTTTCCCTTTATCATGTTAACACTGTCATCCACAACTTCAAGCATATTGATGACATTCTCTGCAGGTGTGTAGGTATAATTGATTGCAGCTTTGTCATCCTTGGATTTAGAGGTTTCCCTCTTTTCATATTTGGGCAAAGGTTCTTTAAATGCCTTTTGGTCTGCATTGGTGTTCAACCCATCAATTTTTAGCTTCCCACTCTCAATAAGATCCTGGATGAGATGTTTGAGTTTGTAACAATTCTCAATATCATGTCCTATACCATTGTGGTATTTGCAGTAAGCCTTTTCATTCCACCAATGTGGTTTGATGTCAGGTATGTGGAATTTGGCTAGATCTTGGGGGTGTGCGAGATCATGAGCAATGAGGGTCTTGAGAACATCCTCATAAGAGTCACCAAGTTTAGAGAACTGTCTTTTCTCTTTTTTAGATCTATCTTGATATTTTGGCTTATGCTCTTGTTGGTTAGAGGATGCATTAAGCTTCATATCTTGAACTGCACTAGATAAATTAAGGACACCCTGGTCCTTTGGTTGGGAAGAGTCAACAACTTCGTCATTGACTACCTATTTGTTCTTGTTCCGGTGTGAGTTCTTGCTTTTATCCTTATGAGGGTTGTTATTATTTTTACTGTTGTTGTTGTTTCTTTGTTTAGTCAAAATACCTTGTTCTTTTAAGACATCCTTAATTCGACATGCGGTTTTGACCATAGTGTCGAAAGAATCAAAGACCATCTTCCTAACCTCATACCACATTTCTAGCACTAGATTACTAACAATAATGTCAATCCTTTCGTCTTCAGGAATAGTCCTGGAATAGCGGGAGCATAATCGTCTCCACCTTTGTAAAAATGTAACAAAGGATTCCCCTTGATTCTGGTTTAACTTGCACAAATCGAGCATGGTGACTGACCTTGATAAGTTATATGCAAAATGTTGCACAAATCGATGGACAAGTTCTTTAAAAGTTTTGATAGGAGGGGTGATGTTGGTAAACCACTCCATTGCTTGGCCTTTTAGACTCCTTGGAAATAACCTCATGAGATAGGAGTCTTCATGGTGAAATTCAAAACTCATAATGTATAATTGATGCACATGGTCATGTGGGTCACCATTACCATCATATTTGTCATATAGGGGGATTTCAAATTTTCTAGGAAAATCGATCATACTCACACTTTTATCAAAAGGATTAGGACATATGGAATCCAAGTTGAAGGAACTCTTAGGAGCCATCATCTTCTTCATTTGTTTTATCTCCTCCTCTTATGAAGGGTTTTGCTTCTTAATTTTTCTATCCACATCAAAGTTGTATGGGACCCTTGCACCCTTGTTGATCAAGCTTTCCAAGAATTGATCCTTATTTTGCTCAACATATTTTTCCTCATATTGTTGAAATAGTGGTTCTTGTTGCACTCTCATAAAATCATGAGCATCAAAGTTAGTACTACTTCCTCCATGTGGAGAGTCGTGATGAGCTCGTTGGGAGGGTTGTCTTGAAAGTCTAGGAGGTGTGTCTCTCCTATAATGTGCATGTCGAGAAGTCCTTCTTCCTCTAGGACTAGGTGATCTTGAAGGGGTCCTTGACCGCATTCTAATTCTTGGAGTTGCCGAGGGAGTAGATGGTGGAGAGTTGGTTCCATTGTTGGTACCCCTATTTTTGAATTGTGCATGAAGTTGTTGAGCTAGGAGCCTATCTTGTTCCTCTTGGGTGGCTCTTCTCTTTATGTCTAACAAAGCTTTTCTTTCATCTTCTAGTTGCTTAAGCTTTTCTTCTTTGGCAGCTTGTTCCTTCAAGAAAGCCTATTTTTCTCGCTCAATGCTCTTTAACCTCTCACTTGTGTATCGTGAGGTATCTCTAAGTGGAGAAGGTTGTTAGGATTAACAAGGCAGAAATAACAATTATGTGCAAATATAACTAATATCAGAAAAAAATAAACCACACAGAATAGAACACAAGACACACAGATTTAACGTGGTTCACCCAATCCCTGGGCTACGTCCACCAACAGCGAGTCCAATATTATTATTATCCAGTGATTACAACCTGATTACAATCCGTAATCCCTTACAGCCCAATTCTGTCGCAAGTACTAAAATCATACATCATAAAAATCCCTAACCCTAAGCCATATTATACAATATTTTCCCACTTTAGGGTTAGAATGAGTTATAAGTAGTTGGCCCAAATGGCCAAAAAAGTAGTCAGCCTCAAAAAAAATTTCCTCGGGGGCTGTGCCCCCAAACCCCCGCTCGGGGCCCAGCCCGGCCCCAAACCCCGGCGAGGTCGGGAGGAAAAATGTACAGTACTTTCCTGATTAGTCACCACAAGCTAACAATCTCCCACTTGGTGACTGATCAGTATCCACACTATACTAAAAAACCTCCCACTTGGAGACTGATCCTGTAGCAATACCGCTACCCACATGAGGCACCCACTGGATTGAACCACCTTGGACTCAGTTGTTCCTTTATTTTGGTCAGTCTAGAAGACCAACTGAAGCTGAACATGAGTTCAACTTCTCCCTTGTTACTACCTTTGTAAACATATCTACTGGATTATCATCAGTATGAATCTTTTCCAGCCTTAACTGTCCATCATCCAAAACTGATTGAATGAAATGGTACCGCAATTGTATGTGTTTTGTCTTTGAGTGCAAAGCAGAATTCTTTGCAAGATGAATGGCACTTTGGCTATCTGTATGTAGAAAATTATCCTTTTGTGGATGTCCCAATTCTTCCATGAAGAATTGAAGCCATATCATCTCCTTGGCTGCCTCTGTAGCAGCAACATACTCTGCCTCTATAGTGGATAAAGCAACCACCTTTTGTAGTCTAGAAATCCAACTCACTACTGTCCCACCAACAGTAAATATATAACCTGTAGTACTCCGCCTGCTATCTATATCTCCTGCCAAATCTGAGTCAACATAGCCTTGTACAGTAGTAGTAGAACCCCCAAAGTGTAAACACTTACTGGATGTGCCTCTCAAATATCTGAGAATCCATTTGACTGCATTCCAATGCTCAATACCAGGGTTACTCATATAACGGCTAACGACTCCCACTGCGTGTGCAATATCTGGCCTAGTACATACCATAGCATACATTAAGCTCCCTACAGCTGAAGCATAAGGTACCTTAGACATTTTAGTCTCTTCTTTTGGTGTCTTGGAACACATATCCTTAGTCAATTTCAAATGACCAGGCAAAGGTGTGCTGACAGCTTTGGCATTTTCCATAGAGAAACATTGCAACACCTTCTCAATATAATCAGCCTGAGATAGAGACAATTTCCTATTTTTCCTATCTCGACAAATTTTCATACCAAGGATTTGTTTTGCTGCCCCCAAATCCTTCATAGCAAAATATTTTGCTAACTGTTGTTTCAACCCCTTAATGTGATCCATGTTAGACCCAGCTACAAGCATATCATCAACATATAAACATAAAATAATGTAGCTGTCATCATCCAACCTCTTAAGATAAACACAATGGTCAGAATGATACCGACTATATCCATGCCCATTCATAAAAGTGTCAAATTTAATATACCATTGCCGAGGTGCTTGCTTCAAGCCATATAAACTTTTCTGCAATCTGCACACCAAATTCTCCTTACCCTTGACCTCAAATCCTTGTGGCTGAACCATATATATTTCTTCATCCAAATCACCATCAAGAAAGGCTGTTTTAACATCAAGCTACTCTAAATGCAAATCTTCAGTAGCCACAATACTTAAAACAGTACGAATAGAAGTCATTTTAACAACTGGAGAAAATATCTCATCAAAATCAATACCATGTTTCTGTGCAAATCTTTTTACGACTAATCTGGCTTTAAATCTTTTAGTACCTCCATCCTCTTCTTTGATCCTGTAAACCCATTTATTCTGTAAAGCCCGTTTACCTGCAGGTAACTTACATAAATCCCATGTCTGATTTTTCAGCAAAGAGTCTATTTCATCTGTCATTGCAGACTCCCACTGAAGCTTTGTATCCACCTGCACAGCTTCATTATAACATTCAAGTTCACCAGCATCTGTTAACAGAATAGAACACAAAGATGGAGAAAATCTTTCTGGAGGTCTACTTAGCCTTGTTGACCGTCTAACACTCACTGGGGTGTGTGGTATTTGTTGTTGCTGTTGTTGCGGAGCATAAGGAACTACTGGAACATGAACTTGTGGAGTATCATCCAGTACTACATAGTCATTTTCTTTCTTCTCATGCTGCAGCAACAGATCTTTGTACAATACTTTCTCATTGAATATGACATCCCTGCTTCTTACAATTTTATGATTTTCAAAATCCCAAAGCCTATAACCAAATTCATCAATGCCATACCCAACAAATACACATTTCTTTGACTTAGCTTCCAGCTTGGTTCTATTTTCAGAATCTATAAGTGCAAAAGCTTCACAACCAAAGGTTTTGAGAAAAGAATAACTCACCTTCTTACCACTCCATGCTTCCTCTAGAATACCATAGTCCAAAGGAGTAGAGGGGCCTCTATTGATTAAATAAATAGCAGTGTTCACTGCCTCTGCCCACATATTTTTGGGCAGCCTAGCATGCAACCTCATACTCCTTGCATGCTCCATTATTGTCCTGTTCATGCGTTCAGCCACTCCATTTTCTTGTGGAGTCCTTGGTACAATTTTTTGCCTATGAATACCATTAGAGGAACAATATTCTTCAAATTCTATGCTGCAATACTCACCACCATTATCAGATCTGAGACATTTTAACTTTTTACCAGTCTCATTCTCAACCAAGCATTTCCATTTCTTAAAAGTTTGAAATACATCAGATTTCTGTCTAAGGAAATAAATCCATACTTTTCTTGTTGCATCATCTATAAATGTAACATAATACAGAGAGCCACCAAGGGAAGATATCTGAGCTGGTCCCCATACATCTGTATGCACAAGCTCTAATCTCTCATTTTTCTTTTCCTTCCCACTCTTCACAAAACTAACTCTCTTTTGTTTTCCATAAACACAACTTTCACAGAAATCCATATTGACACATTTCAGACCAGGTAAAACTTTCTTTGAATGAATTAATTTCATACCTTTTTCACTCATGTGCCCGAGTCTGTTGTGCCACAGTGCTGTGTCAGAATCTACAGCAATAGTTTGATGTTCTTCCTGCTCAACTGCAGCCACTGTTCCTGAACATTCATTATCTTCTGAAACAATTAAAGTAGAAGGAACAGTATGACCTGTACAAAGATATAAGGTGCCTACTTTCACACCTTTTGCTACTACTAAGGAACCTTTTGAAACCTTCCAATTTTTATCATTAAAAGTAACTGTGCAACCCTCATCACCCAGTTGCCCTGCTGAAATTAAATTCCTACTCAGCCTTGGAACATGTCTTACCTCTTGTAGTAGCCAATGATTCCCATTCTGCAACTTAATCTTAATTTTTCCCTTTCCAACAATCTGACAGGGTTCATTATCTCCCAAATAAACTAGCCCAAAATCCCCTTGGACATAATCAACAAAATAACTTCTATGGGGTGTAGCATGAAATGAAGCCCCAGAATCTAAAACCCATGAATCATCAATACTTTCTAAGGACAAGAGCAAAGCATCCTCCTCAAATTTGTTACTTACCACATTTGCCTCCTTGTTTCCATCATTTTTGTCTCCTTGATCTTTCTTCCGAGACCAACAATCTTTTTTCTTATGACCTAGTTTTCCACAGTACCAGCAATCATTTGGCCCTTTAGATTCGGACCTCTTTCCCTTTGATTTTCCTCTTGATTTGCCACGATTTCCAGAGTTGTTTCCTCTATCTCTTGTTCTGCCTCTGCTTTCTGTGTTCAATACACTACCCGATGTGGATGCCCCTGAGATTTTCCTACAAATTTCCTCACTCAATATAACACCAATAACATCATCATACTTTAGGGTATTAGAACCAGAAACAGAATTACTAACAGCCATTACCAAGCCATTCCAGCTTTTTGGCAAAGAACACAAAATCAAGAGAGCCCTAACCTCTTCATCAAAAGTAATTTTAACTGAGGTTAATTGACTTGTAACTGAATTAAACTCATTCAAATGATCAGTAACTGATCCACCTTCTACCATTTTCATATTAAATAAACGCTTCATAAGAAATACCTTGTTTGAAGCTGAAGGCTTTTCATACAACTTCGCTAGGGTTTCCATCAGATCTTTAGCTGTCTTTGCTTCAGTAATATTGAATGCCACCGATTGTGCCAGGCATAGACGAATACTCCCCAGTGCCTTCCTATCCAAAATATCCCAATCCTCCTGAGACATTGATTGCTCTTTCTTGGCTACTCCCTCTAATGGTTGCCATAGATCCTTCTGATAGAGATAATCCTCCATTTGCATCTTCCATAACTGGAAGTTCTGCCCATTAAACTTATCAACCTTCAGCCTACCCTCGTCTGCCATTTCTCCCACTTAACCGAGAGACTCTCCCACTAACTCGTGAGACCTGCTTCAGAGAATAGATGAAAGAACGAACGAAATAACCTGGCTCTGATACCACTTGTTAGGATTAACAAGGCAGAAATAACAATTATGTGCAAATATAACTAATATCAGAAAAAAATAAACCACACAGAATAGAACACAAGACACACAGATTTAACGTGGTTCACCCAATCCCTGGGCTACGTCCACCAACAGCGAGTCCAATATTATTATTATCCAGTGATTACAACCTGATTACAATCCGTAATCCCTTACAGCCCAATTCTGTCGCAAGTACTAAAATCATACATCATAAAAATCCCTAACCCTAAGCCATATTATACAATATTTTCCCGCTTTAGGGTTAGAATGAGTTATAAGTAGTCGGCCTCAAAAAACATTTCCTCAGGGGCTGCGCCCCCGAACCCCTGCTCTTGGGGGCTGCCGCCCCCAAACCCCCGCTCGGGGCCCAGCCCAGCCCCGAACCCCGGCGAGGTCGGGAGGAAAAATGTACAGTACTTTCCTGGATAGTACTTTCCTGATTAGTCACCACAAGCTAACAAAGGTTGTCTTGAATGTTTGAATACATTAGCTACATTGATATGAACATCACCATATTCATTGTTTTGGTCTCCATGTTGTGACCGTGCATCTGGATGAGTTTTTCTATAGTGTCTTTCAGCTCATTGGTGAGAATCTAGATACCTAGTGTTGATAGGAGGTGATCCAAGTGGGCTATCATGAGAAGACCTAGCAGACATCATGTTACCTCTATGTCTTTGGAAAATGTCATCAAGAGTTTTATCCATTGCTTCTCTTTGTTGTCTAGTGAAAGTATAGCTCATGTCCATATTTGATGAAAAGGGTGCTAAAGAAGTACTCAATCTACTAGAGTTGCTCTTTAGGTCAAGCCAAGCTTCAAACTCACTCTTAGGGGATTGATAAAAAATGGGTTCTTTTCCCTTTCACTGTTGACGAGTTTTGACTAAGGGCAATTGATTGAAGACAACTGGAGATCATTTCCCTTGACTAACTTGGTATCTTGTGGTAACTGACATGAAAGAAAAAGACCCTTGGTGATAAGATGACCTCACAAAATGTCAATACCAAACTAGGATAATAAAATTTGTCCAAAAAGAGATGGTGAGATAGAAAATTGCAAAAGGTGTAAACCAACATTGTCAAAGAGGTGTTTAATCAAAGGATTCCAGTATCCTTGCACATATGAACTAGGAGGATGGATTTACCCAAATTATATAATTGAAACTAATTTTTGATGGATGTGAATTGGACAAAAAGAGGACTAAAATTCTCCAAGAATGTTATCAACAAATCTAGAGATGTACTTTTTCAACAAGGATGATTTTTAACTTGGCAATTTTTCACAAGGTGACTTTGTAAAATTGAAGGATACTAATCCAAGAGGCCTAAAAATAGGAACTCAAGGTAAAGACTAGTTTCCAACAGTAGGGTGAATCACTCACTTAAAAATCTAGTTAACTAAAAGAGACTGAAAATGGCTGAAACTAGATAGACTACAAAAAAATTATGGGCAATACTTTCCAAGCAAACAGGGCGATAGTTTATATTGAGGTGACACTTCACCTTAATCTAGGTGATATTTTCCAATAAGCCCAAGTGATACTTTCTAGGTAGGCAGGGTGATAGTCCAGTAGGGGTGAACTATCACGTGATATTTCTCTCCACAGGGTGTGATACTGTTGCAGAATTGTACGACTCTTGACCAGTGAAGTGCAAAATCTCAATTTTTGGGACTGTCTGTTCAAAATTTTCAGTTTGAGGGTTGATTTTTTTTTTTGATTTCAATCACAATGACAGCAATAAATTGACAGGTTTGCAAATAGTACAGGATCGAACATGTCTTCAAGCACTTGAAACAACGGCAAAAGCAACCTTCGCAAGACAAACAATTGTGATATCAAATTTGAAAAACCCTATGAATGCTACTGTGATATTGAGTATGCAAGAACATTTACATGGGTATAGCACAATGAGAACACTTCAAGCACTTAATATCCTAAAAAAGACAAGGCTCAATACTTAACAACTTGGCCCACAACTTGATGCTCCTTTGCCTCACACAAAGTGGTTTCCCACAATAGATATTGGCTTTGTCATGGAAGTGCCAAAGACACAACCAAAGAAACACATATGGTGAGTAATCTTGGGGTGATCTAGGTTATTCCACTTAGATCAATCCTTGCACCAAGAAGCTAAGCGGAAAAATAGGGTGGCTTCTATCTATGGTTCTTAGTAAGGGCTTTCATTCGTAGTACCCATCTTGCTCCTCAAAAAGGACTGGGACCTCGTGGCCTCAAGAGTACCTTAAGCATTCTTGCTCAATACTTTCCTCATGGTCACAATCCCACAAGTACTCACATCAAGCGAATACATGCACTACTTCTACCAAGGTTTTGTGTCCTCAATAGCCTTGAGTTTATAGTGGATTGGAATAGCTTGGTATTAGCTTATCCCCACTTGGGTCATTCCTCTTGATTGCTCAAGAGCGGGCCCACTAAAGAATTCTAAGAACTAAACAAAAAGTGGATCAACTTGTGAGGTTCAAAGTTTTTGTTTCACCACAAGGGTGAAGAGCATACTCCCCTATCTCAAAGTCTTTCCCAAACACACCAAGAAGAGTTCAATTATTCTCTTGCTTCCAAAATCCCAAGATGGGTCAAGATTTTCTAGTTCACCACAAGGGTGAAGAGCATACTTATCCTACCACCTCAAAATTCCTTCCACCAGATATTATGTTCCTATGAAATGAAACAACTAGTAATTGCCACACTTGAAATGAAATAAATAAACAAGTAAAAAATTTTTTTGTATTTTTATGCTTTTTTGGGCATCCCTACAAAAACCGTTAGTAGCCCTTTAGCATGAAATTTTGGCAAGTATTTCAAGCAAAAGCACCTACAATCACAACTACTTAAGCCCACAAGGTTAGAAAAATCCATAATCCAAATGAAATTTGCAAATGAAATCTATCTAACTAAAGCAAACTAAACTGGAAAACTAATTAAATCTAAACTCAACCAAAAAGATGCAAGAAATAGCTCACTATCAGGTATAGGTGATAGTATAGACACCAGAAATATCGCGTGATACTTTATAGTATAACAGGGCGATAATATATTTCTGGGTGATACTTCATCTTACACTAGGTGATACTTCTCCTTACACCAGGCAATAGTTCTTGTAATATCCAAGCGATACTTTGAACTGGTAAAGTATTGCTCCAGTATACAAAGAAATATCGCGTGATACTTCTAAAAGTATCGCACGATACTCTAAGCCAAAAAACCAGAGACCGCAAATGAGCTAAAAACTTGCAAAAAAATTGACAGAAATGCAAAAATTAAAGGACAAAATGCTAATGTTCTGTCCCACGGTGGGCGCCAAAAATGTACACACAAAATAGTGCACTTCTATGAATCATTACAATCAAGAACACTCAAGAATGAGGTCTCAAAAATCAATCCATAGCTCTCTAAGCATGGACTCACAAGGATAGTTTGAATATTGCTCTTAGCTAGAGCTATTAGGCCTATAACCTTGCTAGTCAACCACACTATGAGAGATTCAAATGAAGACAAGGGCAAGAATGCTGATATCTCCAAGAATCACTACAAAATGCAATGTAATGCAAGCTACTCTATGAGAATGAAAGATGCAAACTAAGCTATGAAAGTAAATATGCAAGTGTTACAAATCCTCCTATTAAGCTATGTGAGATTAATCTATAGCATAAAGGCAATCTAAACTATGAATGCCATGAGAATGAAATTACTATGCAAGAAATGAAAGCTAAACTATGAAGTAATGAAGAAATCTAGGATGTGATGCAACAATGATTTCCAAAAGCTTGATGTAAGAATGTCTTCAAATCTTCAAAAAGCTCCAAAATGACCTAGAAATTCTGCAGCATAAAGTTAGCATAAAAGATGAGATGCAAATGAGGAAGAGAGCTCTCCTTTTATAAGAAATGAAAAGGAACAGACGATGGAGATTAAGAGGAAAAAGACTTAATCAAGGGTGGAGCTTGAAAGAGGAGCAATCCATGTGCACAAGTATCTTCCAATGAGAAAATAAGAGTTGACTTTTGTGTCCATATGAGACAAAAAGTGTTTTTTTCCCTTTTTATAAAATAAGAATAATGCTTTATTTGTGCAACTTAGGATAAGATGAAAAGTGGGAGCTTTTTATTTATTAAAAGGGGAGGAAATATTCATTTTAATTAAATAAAAACTTAGGGTAAAATGGTTAACCCATAGAAAATAATCGAAAATGATAAAACAGGATTTGATCAAGGAAATTGATATAATTGGAAAATGCTATTTTTTGAAAATATTGATTCAGGGATTTGATAAATTGCTGAATGGGGGCCCAAAGTCTAGGCGACCATTTTAGGGTGCATACAGCTTTCAGTTCGCTGAAGTTTTTATATTTAATCTTTGTCACGAGATGATATAGATCCCCCACGTGATAGAGGCCACAAGGATGTTGATCCTCCCACCCATTCTTTAGCAATGGTAAACCTTATTGAAATTGTACAAATTAGATAGTTGAAAATTGTTATATTATTATGTTATTTTATTTAGGGTTTTAGAGTTTTTATGATAGTTTTACTAATATTCTTGTCACAATTTGATGTTTAGGATAGGGGAAAAGCACCTGCAGCAATAGAGGCAATAGCTACCCCTTCTGATGATGATATCACAGAAATGCCTAATATAACAATTATGTTGAGGAAAAAACTTAAAAAAATCAATTTAGAAATTATTAGCATTTTGGATGAAGTAAATCCAACCAAGGAGATGCTAAAGAGGCAATATGATTTGATGGCGCAAGCACGTCATTATGAAGTAAGTAGTAATGAATCTTTAGTTATAACAAAATTTCAATAAAGGTTTATATTTTATACTCTTATGTTGTGAAGTAAAATATGTATGTGTTCTTGTTACAGGATTTTTTGCAAACTCAAGTACCTGGTCAAGGACAACGCGGTGAAGCTGATACTAGTAGAACTCTGGTCACCTCTGGTAAAATAATCTTTTAGTTGACAAGTTACAAGGAATTTTTCCTTTGGAACTTTCAAAAACTTCTTAACTCTTACTTTTATTATTTCAGAATGTCTTTGCTAACAATGTATTGTTCAAGTCATCAAATGTAGGTGACTCCTCCTAAGAGTTCGATGGACGTCCATCTGAGATTTTTGAGTGCAATGTCAGAAACAAGGGGCATGTAAACATCGACACCTTCACGGTCTATGCTTGGTAAATCCTTGTTTTGCTATATTTGGTTTTGTGTTAATTATGATTTGATAATTTGTACTTTCATCTTGGGTGCATCTCATAGTGGATTAATTTTGTGGAGTAGGAGATACATCGGTGTCATCTGCTACACCAGATACAGATCAGAGTACATGTATTGGTGATAATTCACCATCATTTCCTGGATCTACCCATGTTTCTAGCACGGGAGTTATGCAGACATCATTGTTGATTGACAGTAATGAATTGATGCCTTTAAAATGTCCTTAGCTTCCAAGTACTTTAAAATTATTATTTTTTATATTGTAATATGCATTTACCTATTCATAAAAAGTTTTGGATTGATTATCCCATGACATTTTTTGCAGGAAATGATTCATTTTATAAGACACTTTATGACCTCACACTGAAGATATTCGGGCCCACCATACATACAAGGTGGAACATCATAAGTGAACTAACCCAATCCCACTATTTTTTTTTCATATCATTAATTGGTATAGTATTTTTCCTTTCATTTAGGTCTTTTCTTTTACTATATTTAAGGTACACAACTTTAGTTAATTTTTCAATTTAACAATTTTGTGTTTTTTCTTAAAAGGTGGAACTTGCAAAATAAAAAATTAAAAAATTGGCTCATTAAAGATTTAGAGCATGAGTTTGGTAGTAATATTTTTGAGGAGAAGAAAATTTTAGAAAAATCTGCCAAACATCTTAAGACTATGAGGGACTCATATAGAAGGAGTCTCGTCCAAAACTCAAAGTACGAGTGTCCTCCCTTTATTCCAGTGAGGGATTGGAATGAGTTCATTTTGGATGCAAAGAAGAAAGAGGATGCTCAAAGAGTAATTACACCAACAAATGAGAGAAGAAGGTATGCAATAGTATTAACTACTAGTACAATGTAATAATTCACTAATTAGTGATCTTTATATCTATATCATCTAACATATTTCAAACTTTTCATAGGTTGCAGGACACATCAAAGGCAACAAAGGCTAGGCTGCAAAAGATTGGGTAGCAAAGACTTGGCTCTAGTGGATATTCCAAAATTAAAGCACGAATTGTAAGTAGCAGTAAATGAATTGCGGAGAAAAATTATTTATAAAATCCAAATAATTTTGTTTAATCAAAAAATGCAGGGCTCTAAATTTAATTTAGAGGCCACGAAAGAACACAAAAAAATTGCCTTCAAGGAAGGCTATCAAGCCGTGGCTGAACGCCTATGCCAAGCTTCCACTGGCCCAACCCAAGAGTCTCCTGCATCATGTGAACAGGTAAATATGCCAAAAAATATATTAGAAATTGAATACTTGAGCAACAATCTATTTGATAATAATGTGCATGACATTGCAATGCAACCTCTTAATCGTAACACAGATCCTATGTTGCATGATGAAGCCCCTGATGTGCATCGTAGTGTCGATGGAGGTGTTCATTTGCTATTTAAAATTAATTATGTAATTATTAATACAATTTAACATCTTAAATTGAACTTGTTGTAACCTTTTTTGTGTATATTTTAGAGGATACAAAATGTCATGCTGAACGATTTCCAGAGGATGTTCAGAGTGATCACCATGTAGATCATGTGGCACATTCAGGTAAAGAAAATCTATGTTTTGTTCTTTTAAATTAATTTTTTGATTTATAGTTCTTTTACTTAATTAAATACTTGTAATTCACTAATATAAAATGGTGTGAATTTAACTCATGACGTAGTTGTTATTGCAACAGACCCCCCTTTGGCGCAATGGCCTCCTATTCCTGAACAGATGAGGAGGAGACATGCATTGGCATTAGAATCAGTAGAGGAGGGGAATGACGAGGACATTGATCTTCCTCTTAGAAATTACATTAAAAAAAACAACAAGAAACCCAAAAAGAAATGATTATAATTAACATTTTTTGCTAATGAAAGAACGTTGTCTTAATGGATGTAATTTTGTACTAGTAATGTTGATGAATTTTGTGTTAATGAATTATTCATGAATGTTGTGTGTTAATGAATTATTCATGAATGTTGTGTGTTAATAAATTTTATGTGTTAATGAATGTTATCATGTGATTATAATGATTGAATGTTATATTTCAAAAATGGATGAATGGATGAATGTTATTAGATGTTAATGGGGAATTTAGAGTGATGTTAGAGGGGGGGAGGGTCCAAATGAGCTTCCACCTTCACGTGGTTGGCCTTGTTAAGTAGAGAATATTAAACTATTCTCGAAACCAAGTGAAGCTCAAACTTTAAAGATAAGCTTAGAGTTAATAGTGACAGCCAAATAGCAAGTCGAAATGAAGTTCATCATTACAGGTATCTTGCATTTTCAATGTTTGGAGCATTATTAAAAGCAATGTTATAAACATTTATTACTGTTATGACCTCTATGCATATCGACACTCTATCACTGGTTTTTTTCATACTTTACTAATCACTGTTATGTATTGCTAATGCATTATAGCAACATTGTCTTTAAGCCCACTTGACCATTATTTTTGCAATAAGGTTATTGTGATTGTCACTTGATGTCCTTGTGGCCTCTAATTTGCCCCATATGATACTTTTACTGTGTTCCTATTAGGTATCTTTTTTTGCTCTTTATGACAATCATTTACAAACTCACCATGCTATTAATTATGACAAAATAATAAAATGATACCTATGTATTATGGTTCTTGTCATCCCTCTCTAAAATGTGACCCCTCTATCAAAACAAAGACTTCATCTCTATTCTTGAAAACACGCCTTGAAAACTGTTTAATGAAACCTCTTTGTTCATTGTCAATCCATCTATAAACATTGATTTGTTTGTATGTTGCTTTCCTTTAGACATTTAACACCACTACTTCTATACAATGAGAATTGTCTTCATAGCACTAATTTTGTTAGTTTGGCTACTCTTTCTTGTTACTTAATAACAATGATTTATTTTTACTTCAATCATTTTGATAGTCATGACCCTTATTGATAACCCTGTGACAAGGAATAGCACTTCTTTGTGACCCTCTTCACTTCCCTTAATTCATTTATTGTTTGCATTGAACAATGTTTGGCCCAATCATGCACTATAGCAGCAAAACTACTGTTTTGATCTTTCTTGCTTTGTCAATAATAGTGTTTTTGTCTTTGAATCATTGTCTTAATTGTTTCATAAATGTATCCCTTTGACTTAGGGGATGAGTTTCTTGTCCTTTTGACAGTGACTATCAATTCTCAACTAATGAAAATTTAAATAGCTAATTAATGAATGATCTCGTATTATTACCTTTTTAGTTTTTAAAGCACAATGTCATGTTTTAATATTGTGTATTTTTTTTTCTTATGTCAAAGTATTCTTTTACTATAAGAACATAATTTATGACCATTTCAGTAACTATTCTAACATCGCTATATGCTTGTGATTTGTTTATCTTGTTTCTTTGCAGTCCTTCGTGCACTTGGGGAAAAGTATGATGAGGCAATGAGAAGAAATGATGTGAGGGCAATTTTTGTTACTGATATGTATGCCCTTTTAATATCAATACTCAGTTTCTTATTTTATATTTCCAAAGGTTCATTGCATTACATGATCTGTCTTAAGTTTCCAATTAATTTTGTTTGTGAAGTCTTGTCATGCTCGTATTTCAACGCCAAAAGCACAACTTGGGTTGCCAAAGCTTTCTCTTGGAGTTATTCCTAGTTTTGGCAGTAAGTGTTGGCACCTTTCTCTTGGTTGTGTCTGGATGTGCCATATGTAATCCTTAATAGTTTGAATTTCTGAATATTGTTCAAAAACAAGGTTTGAATCATTGAATTTCCAAAGCATTATATTTTTTAATATTTATTAGTAAGGATTGGCACTTTTCTCTCAGATATGTTCGAGCGTGCCTTACATCATTCTTCATTATTTGAATATATTTATAAAAATATGAGGAAATGTTGTAATTGTACAACATTTAGAAAATTAGTAATAGCCTTGGGATTTTTTAGGTGGTCTGTAAACATATATTGAAATTTTTATCTCAAATGTCAATTTACTATTTGGCCATTTGAAAATGTTTTTTGTCTTGACATTTGTCACAACTCCCAATAATCTTGACATTTACAAAAGTGTAATTATCTTACTCAGTATTAGATTCAACTTATCTTACCTGAAGTATTTCGTCTTTACACAGTTTCACTCAACTTAACTATAATGCATACACTACCCAAAAAGACTCCTAGTTGCCCATATGCTTACATCTAGTATATAAGTGTGACTACAAAAATGAAACAATGGGAGGAAAGAAAAACACTACAAGAAGATTAACATCAATACTTAATAAGCTGTAAGTTGACAAAACCTATATAGCAGAATTGACTTTGTCTTCATCAGCACTAGTGGTACTAATAGAAAAGGTAAAAGAGAGTCTAACCAGCTCGGTAATGGTTAGAATGGTTTGGTGTTGTCAAAGAGCCATGTTTGTACTGATATAGTTGACAGATAAAACAAAGCAGATACAAGTATGCTTGAATACAGAATGCAAAGATATTGTCCAATTGTACACTAGAAAATTTGGGATGGCATCGTCAGTAGAATATTGTGTGAAATGAGAATCAAAACTTCCTTCTGCCTATAAAGAAAATAACTATAAGTAAGTGTTATGTCTTTGTATATGAGTTACCATGAATCAAGAGACCTTAAATAGACTTATCCCCATGATAATGATTTATAATTATGCTTCTTAGTCTCAAGAAAATAATTCACAAAAAAGGAAAATGTAGAACAATGTTGGTCATCTACCAATTACTTGTTTGGAGGAATACTCAATGACTTTTCTCAGTCAAATGTCCATATTTTTAACCTTTTCATTACCCATGCCTAGACACGATAAATAGCCCTCTCTGCAATGTACATTATTATTTTTTTAAATAGCCCTATTTGATAATATATATATTTTTTTTAACCAAAAATTATTATTGGTCGCTTTTTCGACATATGAGTAATAGTTCCTTTGACAAGAATGCTATGTATTCGACATCTATTCCGACCAAATGTAGTGCCAAGAGAGACGAACATTCTTTGGCATTTCGACGAGAATGTTGAACCCTCGACAACAGTTTAGACCCTAACTCATCACAATTTAGACGGACTTTGGTCGCATAGATAAAAGGTATGATCGATAATTCTTCCAGGATGAAGCGATTACTTCAACGAAGATTCCGTCAATAATTCAACCACTATGGACATCAAAATTGTGATGATGGTTTTGCATGTCGTATAATCGATGAAAAAACTCCAACAACAGTTTTGGTCGTTTGGCCGACCATTTGGTATCAAAAATTCGACTAATCCTCGTCGAAAACCAAGCTAAAATTTACTAGTGTTTGTTTTACTAATTTAAAATATTAGTATGCAATATATAAACTTAGAAACTTTCTTAATTAATTTGACCTATATTGTTAATTTTATAATTATTTTCTAATTTTAAATTTTTTTTATCACAAATAAAAGTTAATATATAATTTATTGTATATTATTATTGTTGATTTAAAATCTTTTCTGAATTTAGAAACTTAAGGAAATTTTGAAATTCTTACAAATGTTAATAATTTATACTTATATTAAATGATAGAATATTTAAATTTAAAATAATTATTAAATTATTTATAAATTAGAAGAAATTGACAATCAATATTTATCTTAAAACGTAAAATGAAAGGCATGAAAATGACCAAACCGTCAATAAAAAATTCACATGATAGGTAAGGGTGACCATCAAATTCCAAACATGCTTCTCAATAGGTTATTAGTCTTATGATGTAAATATAACAAAGGAACTAATATAACATAAAATAGAAAATTTGTATTGATCATAATGATAATTTAAAAGGATAGTACCTAGATTCAGTCAGTGTAAGACTAATATTTTGTACATTTCAAAATATTGTATGTCTCAGGGCAAAGACCCACGCGTAGCGAAGAAGAAATGCACAAGTGGGGAAACATGGGGAGTGTGATAGGTTCGACCCCACAAGAAGTTGTGTCCTCATGCTAAATGGTGTGTGGGTTAGCAGCGTACTGTGTGTGCAACCTTTGATTTTGGCAGCCCACTTTATCCCACCATAGACGGATAGAGAGCTTTCAACGGTTCGGTAACTATATGTCTTTAGATTGTTCAAGATTGAAATTGCAGATATTTGAAAGCTTAAAAAGATTCTAAACATGAGTTAATTAAATATTAAATAAAATATAAATTTTTATTGATAATTTTTATATACTTAATATATATCTAAACATGAGTTAATTAAATATTAAATAAAAAAATGAATAGAAACTAACAAAATATTTTTATCTACTGTTTAGGATGAGAACTCATGTGAAATATATCAACAAGATTTTTATTTATTTATTTTATAAATTTTATATTTTATTTATACATATATTAATATAATCATATTATTATATATTAAAAAAAACATTTTATTTATATTAAATTTTATTTATTTAATATTTATATTTATTTTCTTTAATATAACATATATATTATAATTATATTATTAAATTTAATATGTAATAAATAATTAATTATAAATATATGATATGTAATCAAAATATATATTATTTATATTTTTAATAGAATACAATTTAAATGTGTATATAAGAAATCTTATAGCTTAAATTTAAAAAAATAGATACATAAGATACAAATAAGTCTTATTAACATTGTACCAAAGTTTACTTATTCAACTCCATGAGCTTTACATTCGTAGACATCATGAGATTGGCTATAAGCATAACTATGGCTCACCAACTATTAACCCATTCTTGTAAGTGTTAGTACCTAACTTTATTGATCCAATAATTTAACATACCAACAACTACATGTTTGAACAATTGACCCTACACAAAAACACTTGATTTATTGAATAATGCAAAGCTCACCTGACAAATCACCATCAAATATTCCCCCTTAATATTAGAACCACGTGACAAATCACCATAATTATTGCTTGCACCAATATGAGTCCCAAATTTCAGCATACATGAATCTAATATATGGTATGCCCTTCTTATTCCAATGGAATAGGTGAATCCTTTACAGGGAAAAATACAACAAAAATTTAGGAAAGCACATATTTCAGTATGTAGCCTTTTCAAATAGTTTAATTTAATAATTGATGGTTTATGTATTATTAATTTTGGTTGTATTTGCTAAGGTAAATAAATGAAAGATATTTATATGTGTCCTTTGAGTTCATGAATTTTTAGTATGGCTTGTGATAGTTATATCTCTGAAGTTCACATGGGCAGTGATGTACGAACACTTGCCTTATTTATTGAGCATCTTATCATTTTTGTGCAGTAATTATTATAAGTAATGGCAATCGAATACCTCATTTTCATCATATCTCCCTTCGGCCAAAACTCTTTACATCTGATTAGATCTACTCTGTTAGCATTTTAGGTTTGTCTAAAGTGGGTAGATTTTAGAGGCCTGAGTATTTCCTTGGTTAAGTATCAATGGATACCCCTAATTGCATGATGCCTAGTAATAGGGAGATGTCCTTTTGGGATGAAGTTTCTAAGTCTAGGATGAGTAAAATAGTCAAGATTCACAATAAACTAATTTATAGGGCTATTCTAAAAGTGATTGGAGAAGAATTCTCCATTCTGATGGATAGGCAGAAATATAATACAGACATTGTAGCAATGTTTGTTGCCACAATTCTTCATATTGATCAGGATAAGGAAATGATAGCGGAGCTTTGTAGGGTTTTTTTCAAAGGATATGTGGTGAAGGATCTAGATATAGTGCTGGAAAGTATTGATGGAAACCTCTGCATTTTGAAGCAAAGTAAATATTGGGTTACAAACCAACCCCTCATGGTATATCCAATTCTTGAAATTTTAAACTATAGGAAGTTTTGTGAGAGGCATGAAGAAATCAAACGCAATTAGATGTTCTTGCTAGTTGTAACAAAGACTCATTTTTGCATGGAGTGGAAAGGTATGGACTGGTTTCTTATATGTTAAGGTCTCAAGGATTGAGAAGGGGTTCCAGTATAATTGAATGCCTAGATGGTCTTGTCAATATTGATCTAACAGCTACTTTCAAGTCCAGGTATCTTATGCCAAACCTATGTATATAATAGATAAGATCTATCCCTAGCTAATCATATAGCCTACCTTACACACTTACAGATGAAAGATGGACTCGGCCTTTTTTTATATCGAACAAATTTGATATCTCATTATGTATATTTACAAAGAAGTTTTTAAAATTAATATAGAAAAGTTTCCTTAATAGCTACAAAGATCTCTAGCTTAATGATGCTTTTCTTTGGAATTTTAGTTCTCTATCTAGTGGTGTATTTTTCTCTGATTACTTTATAGAGAAGACTTGATGATTAGGTAATAAACTAACCGATTCATGAATATATTTAAATTATTTTTGGTATTCAGCCTCTCAAACTTTCTTTTGGGTGAGCTCTGGTGTCGAAATCAAAGAAGCTTGTGTTTAAATTTTCTAATAGAATCCATTTGTTGTTGAATCTTCCTACCTTTCTATTGGAAAAGAGTGTGATGGATACAACTTCCATTTTTGAGCCCCTTTAAGACACAAAGAGGTGAGAAGAGATGACCCTCCATCCATATTTTCCCTTCACACTTCTTGGCCACCGAGTGGCCCTTTATTGGAAATTAATGTTTTATTCATTCAATCTCCCTCCAAATGACATGTGGGGATGGCTATCAAGGGCGGAGTTTAGGGGAGCCTTAGATGGCTATGTGGTCTTCCTCCTCTTTCACCCCAGTCCTTTTTAGTAGAGATAGATCTGGAGATTACTTACATCCCTTGTATCCTTAGCTTAAATTTTTCCTCCGGCTCTTGCCAGTGAAGTTAGTTGTTACCATATGGTATCTTTTCAGTCTCATCTCTTTATAGAAATGTTGCCTGGAGGCAACTATGTGTTGGCTTTTAGGTATGGCAAATAAAATAGGTCTCTCTTGTTCATTTGGTTTGTTGTGTAGTTGTGATATAGTTCTCCCATAACCATCTTCTAGCTTATCTCGTGTGCTGAATGATAGCCCATCCCTTCCTCTTTATTTATCTTTATGTATATATACATGCACAGAAGTCCAGATTGTGTCACCTCAGCACCTTATTTTCATCTTTTGTTTTAGTAAGGTCTCTTGGGTCTCTCTTCTTTTTAGTTTCCTATCCTCACTCCTTTTATTGGTTTATGAACCTTTTGTTCATGTCTCAGTCAATAGGAATCTTGTTTGTTTGAGGGGTTTAGGATTATTTGGCCCACATATGGAGAATCTCAATCTCCCTCTTACCTCCTTTCGGAATTAGCAGACAAGGATTTGTAACGATTTAATTATCAATATCTAATATGTTTAAGTAAAACATGTTTATATGAGGACCAAGACAATCTCAGGTTATGGAAGAATTAGAGGCAGCACTTCAGTTTGATTTTCAATTTATGAATGCAATAGATGGATAATGCGTAATTTTCATAACCACCCTTCGGGTAGGCCTCTAATAATAGTTTGTATTGAGTTGGTTTCTATAAACAGAAGATCTAAAGATGGAATCAGTCTCTAAACATCAGTTTTAAGAGAGCCGGTTAAGTCCATTACTTTAATATCAGTTTGGACTGCTAGCAGATAGCGTAATAATAAACATTCATATCAGTTTGGACTACTAGCAAGGGTAAGGTATGCAAGATAATCAGATTATCAAACACGCATCTATATCGATTAAATTTGTAGTTATAGCAGGATAAAAACCATAGAAATTTCAATTATCTATATTAAAGAATGATGATAATTAAGGCTTACTAATATAAATATTAATTATATTTGCTAGTCATCTATGAGAGGTTTGTAGTATTGATGCAGTTTTGTTTTTGCTTAAATTTAGATTATGTTTATTGCATGATGGTTTAATATAAGTAAATAATCATCCTATATAGATTAAGCTAATATCGATCTTGGCCAAGAAACAAGTGTTTGCAGGTTTTATCTATAGCACCAATAATCAGTGAAGAACTCAGTTAAGATGGACATCAATCAAAGTTGGAAGATATGTGTTTTTTCTATAATAGATCGAGGAATACCTCAAGAAATTAATTTCCAACTTTTTAAAATAAGGGAATTTTCTCATACTTAGAATTTCTAAAATAGAGGAATGCCTCTATATCATAAACTTTGTAATTTTGTTTGGACTTTAGTCTCGGGCAAGACTGGAGGTTTTCTTTTCTCTATTCTTTCCTACCAGTGCCCGTTTTGAATAGAGATTGACGTATTAGAACTTTAAACACTAATAAAATTTTATGGATAATGCCTTTTACCGATCAAAAAAGATGACAGAGATAAATTATTTTGGGAATTATAATGGTAATAGTTTATTATAAATTATTTTAAAATATAATAATTTAAAAGATTTACAATAATAAAAAATATTTTTAAATATTATTAAAACTAAAAGTATTCATAATTAATATAATATTTATATTCATTATTAATTATATAATTTTTTAAAAAATAGATAGTTAATTTTATCAAAAAAATTAATTGGACATTTAGAATTAATCATAGTAATTATTGTATAAAAGATTTTGTATAAGATTTCAAAATTTAATTTTGTATAACTTTTTTTTTGGTTTATTAGTGAAGTTAAAATATTTGTATAACATTGTAATAATATATTTGACTATTTTAGGTTGATTGCATAATTTTATGATTATTGTTAGCATTTGGATTTGAAATTTTCTATTGATAATTTTGTTGCACAAACAATAGCATTTTATATTTAATGGCCTTCCAGACCTCTTCCGTAGCTTAATAAAAAATACATATTAGAGTTATCCTATCCTTTAATATTTTCTCTATAAGATTAGGCTTACTTCCCTAATTTACTTCCCTACAATGGTCCATCACTCTAGAGGATCAATTTCATTCTCTAAATAGATTGCCTTAGGTATAGACCTTGAGATTTCACAAAAATGGGATTCACAACAAAAAGATTTCTCTTGACGTTCTATAAGTCTCATGTTATAGAACGAAATCAAGGATAAATTTTTTTCTTTCTAATCAATATCATGAACTATTCCATGCAACAACAAGACCATTTCTAACTAATATGTTTCATTGAATTGTAATCCATTCTTACAAGAATTGGTTGAAAGATTGGAAGTGGGATCTAAGCACAACCTTCTGCAATTATAACCCCTAACATGGTTATCATTAGCTTTCTTAAATGATGTTGGAGAATCTCTCTGACTGTATTCAATAAAATTCATCTTTTTCAGCACTTTTGTTAAGAAATTTATGTGTGTTTGTGCAAATGGGTAACTCAAAGAAGAGTTGCATTGGACTAGGAATATGGTAGAAAGTATAAAATCAAGAACATCCATGATAAGCAGTATAGTGCAAAGTGTTCAAACGTATGTTCTAAAAGGAAATTCAAATGTTGAGATTGTTCCCAATAAGATTTGACAATTTTGAAAGAACTGTAAATTGGATCAATGACAACATTACACAAGTAACATATAGCTTTCTTTTATTAATACAAAGGTTGTGAATATCTGTGATAATATCCCACAACAAATAAATGAAAATACTTCACAAGTAAGTGTTCCCCCATGAAAAAACCATCGAACACAACAATAATATTTGTTGATGCATGTGCAACTTGGCCATACACCAATTTCCATAATAACCTTAGAAAGCAGATGAAGATAAGGATAAAAATAAAATTGAATCTAATCATTCCTAGCATATTTGGGAATGATCTAACAAAGGGTGGTAATATAAGAATGACAAGTAATTTCACATGCAATAAGAGGAATACATAACCATAATACGATGAACTACGAACTTGGAAGGTTCTAAAGTTAATTTACTATTTAGAATGAAAGCACAAGGTTTTTCTTTCCTTCTTTTTACTAACTTTGATGGCAAGAAGAGAATTAAAAATCAAAGGAATTATTGGTTAGGTCCAAAACCATATATCATAGATTCTCAACAAAAATTGTAGAGATGTCCTCTCTTTAACAAGAAACTTCACTAGTAAAATAACTCAATGGTAGAACCATGTGCAATATGTAATAATAAGTCAACGAGCATCCCACCTCGGACAAGCAATTATGGATGAATTTGTAGGAGATGTTGGTAACTGGAAAGAAAACGCTCCTCTTCAACTTTATGAATATCCATAGGGAATCATTGACAAGTACCACTATCTATGGCATGGTTGATCACCATACATAATTCCCAGGGACTAATGTTCCACAAAACAAAAATTGATATAGGTAAAATAGAAAGACAAGGGTTAACATTTATAGCTATATCAAAGGTTACATCAATAAATGGCCTTCGTATACAACCACCATTCTCCTTTGACCAATAATCAAGAATGAATAACAATCCATAAACAATAATTAATAAAAAAGAAGAGTCTTAACTACAGCTTCTCTTCATCCGATGTACGCTCATATTCTTGTGGATATTGATGTGTCCAAGGGGCTCCCTGAGAAGATCACTTTGGCTTCTTGGACCCAAAATCTTGACTATGAGGGAATTCCTTTCTGTTGCAGGTTATGCCATAAGACTAGCCATCTAGCTACTCATTTTTCCTCTCATAAGACTAAAACTAAGAAACCGTCTTCTTGGTGGATGGGGGCTTCTACCCACCATTATATGGTTCATAAAGCCTCTGTGGATGAGGTTGAGGCTGCTTTCCATTCTCAGACTAATAATTCCTTGGATGATGTTACTGGTGTTGTCCCTGTTGAGGATTTGGTACAGACTGTGGTTGTTGTCCCTTCTGGTGTTGTTCCTAACCAGACTGTTGATGGTGTCTCTAGTTCTGATGCTGCTCTTGTTGTCTCTGGTTATGATGTTGTCCTGACTGCTAGGGTTGTGCAAGCTATTGTCCAGGCTTCTCTTGGGAGCATTCGGGGGAATGGTAGTGGTGCTATTCCTACCACTACTATGGATTCTTTGGCTTGGCAAAAGGCTACTGGAAAGGTGGAGGATGGATGGACAAAATTTAAGGGAAAGAAATTTAAATCTTCCACGCCTTCTTTTGATATGAATTTGCGTTCTCATAAGGATGGGCAAAAAAGGAAATCTTGATTGCCCTTTGTTTTGTTTTGTTGTTTCACTTGGTAGGAACTATGGTTTATTCCTTTGGTTTTTTTGGAGGGGCACCATAGTTGTATTGGTCTTTTATTGCCATATCTTTTTAATTCTCTTGTACAAGGTTTCGAGTCCTTTCAAAACCTGATTTTACGTAATCAAAACTACAGCTTCTCTTGTTACAGTGAGAAAATGTACACAATTTTGACTTCACCTTATGCACTATGAATTTTAATTTTTCTTTTTTGGTGCTTGTTTACATGCACCATTCCCAATCAAATTATTTCATATTTTGTTTTTATTTTTTTAATCATAAACTTTTATTCTTGTAAAATTTTATGGCATACATGCTCCAAATGCAAACTTCAACAACTAATTTGTTGATTGACATTAGAAGCAACACGCTCAATCTTTCCATGCACTCAAAATTTTCTATGCTCACCTTCTCCTACCTTGCATGTGTTGCCAAAATCTTGACTGGTTTTTTCTCAAAATTATGAGACAAACTATTGACTTTGTAAATCCTTAGAATTTTGAGTGCCCATAAATAATTGTCTTAGTTGCAACAAATTCCCATTGATATTAGCTAAAGATTAATAATAATAAAACATACTAAAGAAAAGCTATAAAAGAGTTTAGCGAAGGAAGACAATTACAATGTTATCTATGTCCCATAGTTCTTCATAAGGGTTTTCATCATTCCATTCATTGTGTTCTAAAGTCTTCAAAATTTTCAATGAATGAATATTTATTTTCCTATGGTAAAAACAATGAAGCATTACTAGCTCTCTTGATTTATCCCCAATTACTTCATTATAATAATTTCCTCTGACTTATTTTTTTAAATCCAAGCCAATTGGGTGTGAGGATAAAATCTCTTCTTGTTGTACTAAATATAAGCTCTTAATCCTAAGAACATCAAGAAAATTGAATCTTGCTTGTGGATCTAATTGTTGTAGTCATTATTCCTTAAATGCCAATTCACTTTCAAATAGAAAAAGATGAAGTAAAAAAATATAGAAAAATAAAATTCAACGAGATGATCAAATAGATAGAATTGCATAAAGAAGGTTTGAAAATCATTAATTACAAACAAACAAAGAGATTAATAATCTTACATCTGCTTCATTATCAACATTAGCAATCTATTCACGAAGCCAAAGAAGGTAGGATGAATTTTTTATCTACAACTTCTCTTCCCAAATCTCTTAAGCGATCATGCACTCCTATGTATCCTTGTTCATTGTGCTCAACTAGACACTCATTCACAAACATTTCCCAACCATATAGGCTACAACACTTGAGTCCATCCCAAACTTGTCTTTAAAATCCAAGGCTTCATAAAACACTTTTAGCTTCTCCTTAATGTCTTTATCTAATATTCTATATATCTTATACAATTGAGATTCCCTAAAATCTTTTTTAGAGATAGCATATAATTGTGCTCCAAACACCTTTAGAGATAATAGTGATCTCTTTCAAATATTAAGGAATTTTTGACCAAATTTTCTAAATTCTCACTTTTGGAGTGAAGGCTAGAAGAAAGCATGCCAACAGAATAGCTTCCTGGCATGAGGGGAATCTAGTACTTTCACTTTACAAATGGAAGAGATGCCCCAGGATCAAAGTTTTGATGCAGTCACTACAATAAGCTAGCCTATTAAATATTTTCCCTCTTAGGCACTAGTATATCAAATTGGTCTACCTTATCCAACGCACTCTTATATATCATTTTTCATTGAGTTCAACTAGACACTCATTCACAAACATTTCCCAACCATGTAGGCTACTCCACCTAAGTCCATCCCAAACTTCTTTTCTTTATCATCCAAGGCTTCATAAAACACTTTTAACTTCTCCTTAATGTCTTCATATAGTACTCTACATATTTTATACAATTGAGATTCTCAATAATCTTTGTTAGAGATAGCATATAATTGTGCTCCAAACACCTTTAGAGATAAAGGTATCCCTTGCAAACATAAAGGAATTTTTCAACTAATTCTCTAAGTTTTCTAACTTCTTGAGTGGAGAATGCTTCAAGAAAGAATGCCAACAAAATAATGTGGCATGAGGGGAATCTAGTGTTTTCATTTTACAAATGAAAGAGACACCCCCAAGATCAAAGGACTTGAAATTTTGACGCAAAGACTATAATAAGCTAGCTCACTCAAGATTGTCCCTCTTAGGCACTAGTAAATCTAACTAGTTTACCTTAGCCACATCACCAAGAATAATAAGCACCTAGACAAATCTTAAACAAATAGCAACAATTCCATTCCCTTGTTCTATATTGTCAATTGATACACCTTTAAAACAAGGTCCTATATAAATTTATTTTTTTAGAAATGCACTTTTCTAACATAAAAATAGAATTTGTGTATTTATTTTTATATAACAATTTGTAAATGAAAATAGAAATCAATCATTTTATTTAGTGGTTTTTTTAACCACCCATGTCCCAAATACCCACAAAGGGAATAGTTTTATATAGATTGAAGTTTTGTCCACTCAAATATATAAAAGCTTTATCTAGACCAATTGGATGTTTCACAACCACAAAAGGCAGATTTATAATTACTTTCAAAACAATTAACAATATTCTTGAGCAGTCCCCCCTTGTCACTTAAAATATAGAACAAAGAAAAAACCAAACTAGTCAAACATCATCCCCCCTTATCACTTAAAATATAGAACAAAGAAAAAACTAAACTAGTCAAACATCACTTAAAATGGCATGTATCAAAAAAAAAAAACTAATAGTCAAAAGTTATTTAATACTCATGTTTTTAACCTTGCAGCACTCAAAGATAATAAGCTCTCTTAACTGCATAAGACCCTGCAACAAATTTGCAATGAGATCAACTGAAAACAAATGACAAAAAAGATATATATATATATATATATATATATATATATATATTATTCAAGAAAATATATTAAGAACTTAATAAAAGAAACTTATGCTTACTATGTTGTCAGTCTCCCATAGTTCTTCTAAATGATTTCCACCACCATGTGATTCACTAAGTTCTAAAAACCTCAATTTTTTCAATTATCTCAATTAGTGATGATTCCTTTGCCCATGGTTAGACCACCATTTCCTCTGACTTGAATTTCTTAACCAAACCAATCAACCATAACCAAAGAAATGTCCTTGTCATTACTTACCTCTCCGGTAGCCAGGTCCCGAGTGTGGAGATTCTATTGGAAGCTCTATGTTTGGAAGTAGACATATGGAAGAACCTAGTAATCTTATCTCCAACTTAAAGCCAGATTGATCTAGATCTCTGTCTCCAGTACTCTTCCTCTTTGGAAATAATGTTGTGGGTTTTGGCAAGGAGAATCTCCTCCATATTCCTCATTTTGAATCTCTTTAGTATAGAAATTAATGTAAACCTTCACCATTGAATTCTTAGAAAAATTAAATTATTTATTAAATTTAAAAGAAAAAATAGAAATAACAATTTCATATCATGATTAAATAAAAATTATCAGTATTTAGCCACATTCAAATATATTTATAAAAATTATTTAATATTTTTCTTTTTAAATTAATTCATTATCAAATATATAAAACCCTAACTTTAGATGTTTAAAAAAAATTACTAAGTTAAATTATATTTAACTTAAAATAATTTAAAACATTCAATAATTTAACTTAGTAAATTTTTTGAAAGATCTAAAAGCAAGACTTTGTATATTTGATAATAAATTAATGTAAAAAGAAAAATAATACAAAAATATTTAAAAAAATTTAAAATTTAATAAATATGAAATTTAATTAAAAAAATTATAAATCTAATTAAATTTAAAAAAATAACAGTTTGTTTACTTGTCATTTTATATAAAATCTACAATTTGAAATCAAACAATCATGATAAAAACATATTATTAATCTTATTAAGAACTTTAGTAATAGAAAACTAATAGTAAAATAAAAATCATATCCATCCTCCTTTTCATTCCATCCTTCAATTTTAACTTCCTCTTGACCTGCCAAATAACCAACAGCTTTCATACATTTTCATTTTCGAGTCAGAATCTATCAGGAGACTATATAGAAAACAGAGAGAATGTTTAATATTAATTGTTGTTACTTGATGATGAAGGTTCTGATGCAGCCGCGGCTTGGGAGCTATTACCAGTTAGAGAATAGCTAACCTTCCATTAGGTGAGCCACTACCGAGTCTGCCATGGATTCTTCTGCTCTGATGTGTCCTAAAATTAGGGCACACACTAAACCAAAATCATTATATCTATTTTAAATTTTGAAACCCTAATCGTCTTGAAGTCTTTTGTAGATCATTTTCCTTTTCTTTCTTTGCTCTTATACCATGTTGTGTGAACCCTAAGGCGGAGTTCATCTAATTTACAATAAATGTCATCTCCAACTTCATTGACCGTCTTCAAAACTTGTTCATTATTATTCTTTCTTGAAATGAGTGCCTGAATAGAAGAACCACTTATTCAACAAAACTACATAGCAATCTTTATATCAATTTAACAAATTAAAACCTTAATCTTCTCGAAATTATGATATCAATAGCAGGAGCACCGATGTGAAGCCAACCTAAACCAAAATCTTTAAAATATGCCTTGCGATGCAGTCTGTGCAGGTTGAGGAACGATGGACACAAGTATAAGACCAAGTTCAAGCTCAAAATGATGTGAGTGGAAAGTAGCGAAATGAATCACAAGAGTTTCACAGAACCCACAAAAACTTCACTCCACTGGCCTCCAATCCCAGTGCAAGCTCTTCAATCTACACAAAAAATTGTGTTTCAAACTTTACATTTTGCATATACAATAGCAAACTCAACTGCAGCAAAGGACATCGGCCTTTACCAAGCTTGCGACGAGTCATATCAGTTTATCCTCACTATTCACCCATTTCTTAGCTTTGCTTCTCCGCATGAAACAAGCCCATCTTCTTCACTAACTATTGTCTCCCTTATTCTTGTAGAGCATAAATAGAATAGTGTACTGAAAACAATGAATTGAATTGGAGAAGTAATAATATACAATAATAATAATTGTTATGTACATAATTGAATTGAGTAGATCATGAAAGTCGACATAATTGACCAATCGTCTGGATTTTCATCACTAAAGAGAGAGGTGTATCTCTCAAGAGGACTAATCATATAGACATTCCAGACATTTGCAAATTTGTACTGAGACTCCAAGAGGACTAATCACTGCCAAAGATCATAATCTTTCAAAAACGGTTCATAAATGTAGGCACAAAACAAAATATTAAGGACATATTTAAACAAATCGATGCCACAAGATAACGTGTGAAATGAAGGTTTAAATAATGACTTCTCGGGAAACTAAGTGCATCGGTTTGGAAAATTGGCATTGAATAAGCAACAAAACATGAATCTTAGATTGAACACACCATCAATGACATGAAAAATGAATCTCTAATTGAACACAAAAGAAATTGTAGGGCAATACAAAAAGAGGCAGAAATGCAAAACCTGCTACGATGGTGGATAAAGAGTCAAGTTTGAGAGGAGTTGATAGGTCTTGAATGGAGGATAATATGACACCCAGCAAGGGCCTCTCCAAAGCCCTTGAAATCCTTTCTTGCCCCATTCTTCTTTCCAATCCTAATTAAACCGACCCTTTAAAATCCAAAGCCAAAAGGCCTTACAAATGTTGCCCACCAGATCTTCCCTGAAATAACTTCACTTAACATGCCATTAACATAGCCATCTAATTCTTTCTATCTACCATTCTCAAACACATCACTCAATACATCCTTCTCAAACTCAACCACTGCCAAGATATCCCCGGTCCTTGCTTTCAACTCAATTTCCTTTGCAGAAAAGGCAATCTATGCTGCTTGCAATCAAAGCAAATACTATCAGTAAAACACCCAAATGATAAAGCAACACACGTTCCAGATAAGAAGGACAAGAAAATACTAATTATTAACTCCAACTAACTTCTTTTTTTTTTTTTTTGATCGGTAAAAGGCCGAAGCCCTAAAAGATTCGTATTAATATAAATAATTATTTTACAATGTGACCCCGCTCACTATAGGCACTGGTAGGAAAGAGCGGAGTTGAGAAAACCTTTAGCCTTGCCCAGGACCATAGGTCCTATCCTTATACAAAAATTACGTGGGCATACCCACGACTCGACAATTGTCGAGATTTGTTAAAATACATAGTTTTCGTGGGCATTCCCATGACTCAATATCAATCGAGAATTTTCTAAAAATACAAGCTTTCAGTGGGCATAACCATTGTTTGATAATATCGAGGTTTAAAGTTACATTTATTACATTATTTTTTTTAAGGATACAGCTTTATGTTTCATACAATTAGATCGATAATTTTGTAGATATTCGTTCTAGAATCTTCGGTAACAGAGTGATTTAGGTACCTACTTGGTAATATCCTCCTAAAAAACACAAAAGAAATCTTCCATATCGTGTAGTTAAAGGTTTACATTATAATTAAGATTAAACAGAAGAAAGAGATCCAAAATTATAAAGATATTATTATTACCTTCCTCCAGAGTGATATCTTTAAGATACCTGGCTCTTTGTGTAGGACATAATTTCAAAACCAACCCAATCTTACATCACTATGATATAGATCATTTACCAACATTTTAGATTTAAAAGGCCTGAAATGTTTAACATACAATACTCATACAAAAGTCTACACCTCAAACAACATCTTCCAGATCTCTTAGGAGGTTATGTTAGACTATCCTTCTTAGAGAGGTTAGATCAGAGTTAATTCAAATAAAATATCAATCCAAATCTTCTTAATCAGATATTAAAGTAAAATAAAAATTCTAGTCATAAGGACCCAACCACTATGTGAGGTATAAGGACCCCATCCGACTTAAAATTTACAATCATCTGCAGAAAAAACTCTATATAATTATGATCTCGGGTCTTCCTACAATGCCTAGGATGTAAAAACCATCTAAGCCTTATGGATGCTACACAAGGCCTTGCTACCTTAAGGAAAGGACACTGATAAGATCTATCAACCAACTATGCAAAACTAACCTGGGCAATACCAAAAGAAACAATAATGTTTAAAGAAAGTCCTGCTATAATTCGAATACAACTACTAATCAAAGAGGAACTGAGGTATCCAAATGATGGAAGGTCAAGCCTCTATTCCAAGGTTGGCTCCGAGAATTCTGAATGACTACAAACCTTAATCAAAGTGCGCGCACACACACACACACACACACACACACACACACACACACACACACACACACACACACACACACACACACACACACACACACACACACACACACACACACACACACACACACACACACACATATATATATATATATATATATATATATATATATATATATATATATATATATATATATATATATATATATATATATATTTGTGTGTGTGTGTGTGTGTGTGTGTATATATATATATATATATATACACACACACACACACACACACACACAAATATATATATATATATATATATATATATATATATATATATATATATATATATATATATATTTGTGTGTGTGTGTGTGTGTATATATATATATATAATTGTAAAAATGTATCTGAAAAATGAAAAGTTGCTTTCCAGCAAATACAAAGAAGAGACCAATCTACTAAAAATAAGTTTTCTATTATCCTTAAAGGCAGACTGTACATTTCATTGAAATAACTTCTTCCAAGTAATCTTACCAATACATCTTAGCCCTAGTACAGCATCTTATCTATTCAGAGTAAACTATACATATAGGGTATCTATATAGACATTTACTGAATATTAAACAATATGACATATAATTGCATAATTCACATTGCATATACATTGCATAGCTATATTAATTTCTAGTCATATTTATCATATTTCTAATGTAACAGAAGCTTAGTATATTTGTACAAACTAGTCCCTATACACAGTTCCCTTCTTCTCTTAAAATAGGATTACTCATTAGAATTGCAGGTAACCTTAGTGCAAAGCCATGCATGGTTCTCTTTTCTCATTATTACTATACTCTCCCCTTCATCTACCATGGAATTAGGATGCCTGGTGCATCTTTTAACTTCAGGTGCAATGATTCAGGTCCTATCTTCCTTGAAGTTATTTAGGAACACAGGGATGTCGAATCCTTCACTCTTCCAAAAATTTCTACAGTGTCCTGTTTGACTTGAAGAGTCTCATTGTACAAATATTCTAAATTCCTTACCATATCCAGCCAATTGGAATCAAAAACTTCTTCGTCCTTGAAGACTAACAGTGGCATCCTCTATTTCGAAGGAATTTGTGGTAATTTGGAAAGGGTTGTTTTCATTATAGTCTCAAGATGAGGAGTAGTGATATTATCATCAATTGAATACACCATTTTTTCTAGACCCATTAGATGATTCTTATTGATAATTAACTTTGATACCTGAATGATCTCCTCCTTCTCCCTACCTGCTAGGTAGGATACAGCAATACATATCCCTATTACATTCACATTCATTTTGTAGGTAAAGTGATAATCAAAAACCTTCTCCCCCAAAGCCTTCTCCAATGCCCTTCTTGAGGAATTAAACAGAGGCAACAACATTTGGTTCCACCTCTCAGGTGTGATTAATCCCCTAAAAGTCATAGCCCTGGAACTTCCTTTGTACAAGGTGGAAATTTTGGTTTCCATCTCTCAGACAAAGGATCAGTAAGGACTGCGAACTGGAAATCTAATGTAAAGTTAGAATGCAAAATGTGACACGCAAGTCCTTCTAAAAGCTTTGTAGTTGAGTTTAATGATGACAAAAACAAGTGCCCTGATTACTGAAGATGCCGCATATGGATAATCATATTCACAAATTACCTAATCTATTTCTAAAGACACTCAAAAGCTAAAGAAAAGGAAACTGTCCCTACTGTAAAGGTGAGAAGGACGCTTAAAAGGGTACAAGGTCACAATTCCCCTTATGCTTAAAGATGATTGGAATAGCTTAAAAAAAAATCCTCTAGAAGCTGCTTAGCAAATTCCAAAAGCATTGAGTTGCCTCTCTGCTGAAGACAGCTCCAAAAAGGCTGGAGTCATATGATATGTCAGAGGCAATCATTAGAAGTTGAGGGTCACAAGTCAAAATAAGGAAGGGACATTAGTGTTAAAGGAAAAGGAGAAAAAAAAGAAAGGGAGAAAAGGAGAATACTAAGATAAGAAAAGGGAGGACACTAAGGGGAAAAAGGAGGAAAAAACTAAAGACTCTACAAACTAAACTAACGCTAACCCAACTATAGGTAGCAGGAGATCCCAAAAGCCTAGACAAGTCTAAAGGAGGGGAGCAACTACAAAAATCTACTATTTGTGATAGAAAGACTAATAAAGAAGGGGGGACTAAAGAAAAAAGAAGGTTAATGCATCTAATTAATAAATAGGGAAGCCTAGAGGCTGCTCTACAAGTGTCAGTGAATTTTCAAAGAGAGATCATTCTGAAAGGTTGATATAGGCTAAAGATTAAAGGTTGTTTCTAAATGCTAAAGAGTACTTAACAATTAATGAGTTGCTTAAAATAAAGGCTCGATTATACCAATTTGGTACACTACCCCTATTAATTTTACTCTATGTTATTATTCTGCATTCCATATATTCGTTATAAAAGATTAATTCAATCATTGCTTTAGTTCCATGCACATTAATATTCATAATATTTGGTGTTAATTTTAGACATACTGATCCATTATTAAAATTCCATTTGCGCCTTGGTTTGCTAACAGATCTACCTCTGTGTTACCTTCTCTATATGTATGTTTGATTTCATATTTGGGTATACTTTCCAAAATTTGATTAATTTCCTCTATTTTTGAATGTAGGGCCCAATTAGGAGTTTTTTTAGATCAGATAGTGTTGATAACAACTTGAGAATCTCCTTCTATTACTACTTTTGGTAAGTTAAGGTTCTTACAAATTCTTAAACCTTCTAATGTAGCTTTACATTCTGCCATATTGTTGGTGGTAGGATTTATGGGTTTAGAAAATTTGGCAATAACCTCAGCCTTCCAATTTCTAATTAAGCCCCCAATACCTGCTACCCCAGGATTCCCTCTAGATGCTCCATCGAAGTTAAGTTTGTACTTGTTGGCATTAAGTAGGATTGCCACTAGTGACAACACTTATTTGCATTCTGAGTGCAAACCAAGAAGAACAGTGCAAACCGAGCAGAACAGTGCAAACCGAGTAGAACAGTGCAAATCGAGCAGAACTGTACAAACTGAGAAAAATAGTGCAAACTGAGCAGAACAGTGCAAACCGAGCAGAACAGTGCAAACCGAGCAGAACAGTGCAAACCGAGCAGGACAGTGCAAACTGAGCAAGATAGTGTAAACCGAGTAACATTATGTCTACCGAGTCACCAGTATTTATCGAGTTCAAAACCTACCGAGTGGTTAGTATGAACCGTGCCTTCACTTCTACCGAGTGCATGACGATGCCGAGTAATGCAGTGGATGCCGAGTATCAAAAAGTCACTGAGTTAGTTTGCAGAAACTATGTAACCATACTTGGGCCGACTTAGTAGCACTTATGTTTATTTGTCAAGCCGACTTTGTAATTGTAATTGTAATTAATTGTTTAGACTTGTATATAAACAATGTTGTAAAAATGCCAAGATATAATGAGTATGAATGTAAAAAAAAAAAAGAAAGGCAGAGATAAGAGAATTACAAAGGGCTACAGCAGTATAAGGAATAGCAAAGACAAATTCATCACAGAAGGTGATCAGTACATTAGCGAATCTCATTCAGCAATCCAGTTGCAAAGCAAGAGATCTACTATTTCATCCTAATAGGTGAATCAGTACTAAAATCCTTTAACCGGGTAGACTTAACAGTCTTTTGTAAAATCTCTTTACCGAGTACATACTTCTTTTGTAAGTTTGTAAAAATCCTCTAACAAGGTGGACCTAGCAGTCCTTATTGCTCCTAACAGGGCAGATCATCAGAAGTGATCAATTGTAAGCCTTAATCGGCCAACTTTATACTGCAGTACTAAAGCTTTGTGGGTTTCATCCCCACCCCAGTTTTACTTTCTTTTTGGAAGGTTTCTAGGTAACCAAATCTATGTGTCATTATTGTGAATGCTTTTAAGTTTCATGCTTTCTATATGCAAGGGATAAAGTAAACTATATGTTAATACATCTGTAATTGAAAGAAAATTTGGAGTTACTGATTCACCCCTCCCCTCTCAGCAACTTGGTTAATTCCTGAATATTTCCAACAATTGGTATCAGAGCTGTATTGGTTCTCAAGATAAAGCTTAACTAGCTTGAGCAAAGATCCAGGACAATGGAGGTATTCAAACTGAACAAGGTGATTGAAAATGAAAAGCTAGATCTGGAAGTGGCCATAGCTAAACTTAAAGAAGCAAAAGAACATATTTCCCAATCCCTAAGAAGAAGGAAGGAACTTGCAAATTAGATGAATGATCAGAATTACATTGAAGAAAAGATTGAAGATCTTTTTCCCTCAGATAGCTCAGATGAATCAAACAATGTTGTCAAAGATCTCCTAGAAAAGAATGGGTCTCTGCAGGACGAAGTGAGAAAATTAAAAAGAGAACAAGAGCTACACTCAACAAGATTTTTTGAGATCTTAGAACAAAGAAATAAGTTGAAAGATGAATTAGATGGAAGGAACAATGAAGTCCAAAATAAAACCCTTCAGCTAGAAAACCTAATTGATCAGATCTCCCATACAAATGAGGAAATTCTGAATCTAAGATCAGAAATAGAAAGCACAAGAGAAGAACTAAGATCTAAAAAGCAAATCAATCTAAGATTGATGGATGACCTAAACACCGAAAAACAAATCAATGAAGGAATGCTGAAAAGCCAAGAAGACTTAAATCAGCTGTATGAGCGAAAACTTCATAGGCAAAAAGGAAAAGCAGGACTTGGATACAAAGGAGAAGGTGAATCTTCTAAGCAAGGTACTCAAAGAAATCAGAAACCTACTTGTAATCATTGTGGTAAAATAGGACATACTTCAAATAAATGTTGGAGCAATGAAAAAGTAGAATTCAATGGAAAATGCTACAACTGCAATCAGCATGGTCACAAAGCAAATGAATGTAGGGAAAAACCAAGATTCAAAGGTAATTGTCACAAATGCAACAAACAAGGTCACAAGGCATCCGAGTGCAGATCCAAAACATTCAATCCAGCAGAACAAATTATGAAAGAAATGTTTGGATGGGATTACAACACCTGGTGTAGATGTCATTACTGTGGAGAATATGGACACATTGGCATGAACTGCATAAAACATCATCTAAGGAAAAGAGATACTACCATAAGATGCTTCAAATGCACTAAACTCGGTCACATAGCCAGAAATTGCATGAATGCTAGTGAAGTTGAAGATGGAAAGAAGAATGAAGCAACTAAGGTTAGGAAACAGGCAAGACAACAGTGGGTTCCTAAATCTACCGAGAAAACTAGTCCAAGTAATGGAATGGGTGGCTCTACCGACTCAAACTAAATTCCCAAGAAAGCACTGGAACTGTATTCTCATAGACCAATTTCAAGCAGTTCCAGAACTGAATTAAAAGATAGATCTAAATCGGCATACAAGATGCAATAAAATCACAAGAAGGTCGGTATCAGTTTTCACCAAGCAAGGTTGGTACCAGTCTTTACCGAGCAAGGTCGGAGCAATATGAATTCTCGAGTTCACCGAGTTACAAAGTCTTTACCGAGCAATTAATTCATAGTGGGTGACAGTCTGTCAGAATTCATACCCTAATTTGTACTGAGCATTAATGACAAAATTGTAAACAAAAGGCAAGAAATCAAACTCATTCTTCACCGTGAACTTTAGCACTTTGAGAGCAGAAAATTTCAAGAGCAATCCAGCGATTCAAATACTTTTTCGAATAGAATTCTCTATGAGCTACCATGGCATCATCCAGCACTTCAGCGAAGAAAGGATTAGAAATTTTAGTCCAAGGGGAATAGAGAGCACCAGATTTCAAACTCATGCCTACAATTGCAGCAGCCCTAGACCCGAACGGAGCTCAATCTCAGATTCCTCCTAAGGTACTACTTGTTAACGATATTCACAATCATTTCAATTGTGCAATTCAAGAAATGGGAAACCTAGAACTAGATATTGTGCGTGAGGAACTGTGTGTGGATGGTATTCTAAAACCTGAGCACAAACATCTGGAAGACAAGGGATTAGTTCACATTGCACATTTACCTCGAAACTTTTGGGAGAAATGGGTTAGATACATTCTCAGCCGTGTACATGATGGAAAGATTTGGCTTGAGCAACCCATAGAGATCACTAAGAAGATGATTCATCAAATCACCAGTCTTCCCATGTTAAACAAAGCTAAAACTACCAAAACCCTAGGTCGGCCGGAACTGGAGAAGAAAACCCTAGCCGAGTGGGATGGTAGAGGCATGAAAGTAAGCAGCATTACTGATGCTAAACTGAAGTTTGGTACACACATAATTGCCCATAAAATATATAGTTCAAGTCGACAAAATAGTGTCTCCTATGAAGCCATAGACCTAGCATACAAGGTGGTCAAGAATAACTTATCATTTGACCTTGCAGATTTATTGTTAAAACAGTTTAACAAGAACATGGAAAGCATTCAAACTTCCAAAAACAATCCATGTAAGTTTGGATCTCTACTGGTCTGTTTATTCTTCTATGTTCAGAAATTCTTCCCTTCCAAAGGAAAAGTAGTATGGAGAAAAGATGTGCCAGTTCTTTATGAGATAAATGAATATATTTCAGAAATGGGTGAAAATTTTGAGAGCATCATGGATAGTTATTTTGAGTCTTTCAAAGAGAAAATGAATGACAGATTCTGGATTCCACAGAAGTTGGTTGAAGATTATAAGGATGATATTTGTTTCATGGTGGACTGTGACAGAGTATACATTCAAGCAGCTAAACCGAGGATTGTACATGTAAAACCTCTTCCTTATGAGGTAAACATTGATGAAACAAAGAATATCATTGAAGCCCTCCTTAATCAGCCTGTTAATCCCAAAGCTCCATATTTTGGAACATATGATGAAGCTAAGGTGAGAATTGAATTAAGCATAAAGCTTCCACAGGAAGTAAATAAAGGAAAGAAGAGGATAGCCAAAATGCAAATGCTAACCGAGGACAAAGGAGAAGACACTGAAGAAGAAAAGGAAAAGGATGAGAAAATAGAGGAACCAGAACCTGCAAAGAAGAAAGGAAAGGTATTCATCACTAAGGCACCTAAGCCTCCCACTACTGTATTTACAAGGAGAAGTGCAAGAGGTAAGGCAGACAAGACAGACAAAGATATAATATTCAAAAGGCCTCCTCTAACCCTTCAAGAGAAGATCAAACTTTTTAGAGAAGGATCAGGATCTGGAGTAAGTAATATAAAATCTTTTAAATATGAAACAAGAACGAAAACAGAACAAAAGGAGATTGAAGATGCTGTTATTGAAAAGATGGGACAGTGGAAATACTCTCCTGATGAAATAGCCCCACAGGTTCCAGTAGCTTTATTAGATCCAATAAAAATGAGATGGACCAATGCCAAGAAAACTGTAAAAGACATATTTGATCAAACCCTGAGACAGTTAATGCCGAGCATGAAAAATGATGAAATAAAGAAGGCATTGAAGGAGAATGAAAATAAGATGACACTGAAGTTCAATACTTGTTTGATTCTGATTAACAATATTGAATTAGTTGTGAAGGCTGCAAATGCCACATGGAAGAACATATACCATCTTCACCAACCGAGTATTGAAACAATTATAATAAAAGACATTGAAGATGACAGTGATGAACAGGAAGAAGCCACTGAAGTAGATGATACTATGAGGATAGCGGCAAAAGTCATTGCATCACTTCCTACCTCTCCAGCAAAAGTTACTACATCTAGCCTGGAGACACCTTCAAGCATGGTTGTGACAACTTCAACATTTGTCCAATCACCTATAGCAACAATAGAAGCAACTACCATTTCTTCTACCAAGTTGCAGTCTCCTACTTCATCAAGTTTTCCAGCAGTAAGTATTCCAGTTTTTGATTCTACAAGTGTAAATACTTTAAGTTCTCTAGTAGATAGTATACCAGTCTCTATAGCCAATCCTACTATGTCTACTATTACTACTACTAAGGCATTAAGTACAGATAAGCCTAAGGCTCAACCGAGTATAAGATTTTTGGGCAAGAATATAGTAGAGGATATAGACCTAGATGAAGAAATAGAGATTCCAACATTGGATTTTGCAAATCTATCAGCGGATCAAATGCAAACTATAGGTGAAATCCTCCAAAGGAAAGTGAAGCAAAAGAAACTTAAAGAGGAGAGAGACAAGGAATATAAAATCATTAAGGATGCTAAGGACATTTTGTCTGAAGCATTAGGTATTAAAGTAGACTCCTCTCAACATGTTTTGTTACAATTAGCAGAAGCAGTAAATAAGTACAATGAGGATTCATCTGGGACAGAAAAGTTAGTTGAAAGAGCTGAGAAGAGATTCAACAATAAAGTGCTTGAGCACATTGCTCAGCACATAGCTATTAATCAAGTCGAATTGTCTTCAATTTTGTCAAACATTGAATCTTCCTATTCAAATGTTACCTCTCTTTTGGCCAGACTATGCAATGTTGCCGAGTTCACCAAGGATGTCAAGGATAAAATGAATAAAATTGATGAGGATTTGAAGATTAGCATACAGAAGCTGCAACTTGAACCAAGTTCAAACTCTGCTCATCACATGAAAATCTCATACCTATCAAATATGCAGTCAGAACTACTGAAAGAAGACACAAGGATCCAGTCCACACTGCTAGACATTCAGAACATGATCCTTCCCATCATGAATACAATGTATAAGCACATTGAACATTCCAAAACATTGATTCATGACAATCAGTTCTCAATAGCAGATCACATGATTGAACTCTCTGCAGAAGTCCAAATTGCAATCCAAACATGCAAGATTCTGCAAGAAAATTGGGACAGAACCCTGGCACTGATAATGAAGGTACATTCTATTTTTCTATCAAATTATGGATTCTCTCTATAAATCACTTGTATATACACCTTTGGCATTATCACCAAAAAGGGGGAGATATGTATAGATATGTATAAAAGAAAAGAAGAAAGAAAAGAAGAAAAAGTTAGCACATTGAAAGGGGGAGATAATTTACAAAGACAAATTTTGAAAAATCAAAATAAATCTCAGCATGGTTCATGTATATAAGTTTTGGGCAATAAGTGTTTTTGTCACTAATGCCAAAGGGGGAGATTGTTGGCATTAAGTAGGATTGCCACTAGTGACAACACTTATTTGCATTCTGAGTGCAAACCGAGCAGAACAGTGCAAACCAAGCAGAACAGTGCAAATCAAGTAGGACAGTGCAAACCGAGCAGGACAGTGTAAACTGAGTAACATTATGTCTACCGAGTCACCAGTATTTACCAAGTTCAAAACCTACCGAGTGGTTAGTATGAACCGTGCCTTCACTTCTACCGAGTGCATGACAATGTCGAGTAATGCAGTGGACGCCGAGTATCAGAAAGTCACCGAGTTAGTTTGTAGAAATCGTGTAACCATACTTGGGCCGACTTAGTAGCACTTATGTTTATTTGTCAAGCCGACTTTGTAATTGTAATTGTAATTAATTATTTAGACTTGTATATAAACAATGTTGTAAAAATGCCAAGATATAATGAGTATGAATGTAAAAAATAAAAGAAAGGCAGAGATAAGCGAATTACAAAGGGCTATAGCAGTATAAGGAACAGCAAAGACAAATTCATCACAGAAGGTGATCAGTACATTAGCGAATCTCATTCAGCAATCCAGTTGCAAAGCAAGAGATCTACTGTTTCATCCTAATAGGTGAATCAGTACTAAAATCCTTTAACCGAGTAGACTTAACAGTCTTTTGTAAAATCTCTTTACCGAGTACATACTTCTTTTGTAAGTTTGTAAAAATCCTCTAACAAGGTGGACCTAGCAGTCCTTATTGCTCCTAGCAGGGCAGATCATCAGAAGTGATCAATTGTAAGCTTTAATCGGCTAACTTTATACTGCAGTACTAAAGCTTTGTGGGTTTCATCCCCACCCCAGTTTTACTTTCTTTTTGGAAGGTTTCTGGGTAACCAAATCTATGTGTCATTATTGTGAATGCTTTTAAGTTTCATGCTTTCTATATGCAAGGGATAAAGTAAACTATATGTTAATACATCTGTAATTGAAAGAAAATTTGGAGTTACTGATTCACCCCTCCCCTCTCAGTAACTTGGTTAATTCCGGAATATTTCCAACAGTACCATCCCTCCTTTGGAGGAGACCATTTGCATGAGGCTCTATCTGCCTTTGTTTTTGGTCCCCCCTTGCCATATAAAGGTGGTATATCTAGTTTTGGCCACTTGGTCCTGATTTTGTTGTCCCAACTTTTGAAAGATTCCTCATAGCTTAGACAATCTCTAAGTTTACTATTAATAATTTCCACAATTGATGTTTCTATTTTATTGGTGATTGTTTCCCATGATAATTTTTTACCAGTGAAGATCCTTCTATTACGTTCTTTTCAGATTTCCCAAACTAAAATTGATGGAGAGATAGTCCAAATATCTTTGTATAAGTTATCTTTGTAGAGAGATGGCCATGCTTTAAGGGAGCTTAATAAATCTGGTTGTAGGGCGGATTTCCACCCTAAACATCGGTGTAACAAATTCCAACAATTTTGGGAAAAGGTACAGTTCAGAAGGACGTGGTTAACATCCTCCGAATGATTCTCACACAAGGGACACCTAGATGGCCCCTCAAACCCCAATTTATTGAATCTATCTTCTGTTAGGATTTTCTTCAGCATCACAGCCCATAAAAACATGCCAGCTTTAGGAAGACAAGATTTATTCCAGCAGAGGTTCAGAGGTATATCTATATTATCCATATTCTGATCCTGAATAATAGATTTGTAGCCCTCCTTAACCGAGTAAATACCATTGTTTACTCCAACCCAAATTAATCTATCCGATCTAGTTTTGTGAGCTATCTCTCTATCCTTCAACATAGCCTTGAGCTTCTGTTTCTCCTGGCAATCAAGGTCTAGGCCTTCTAAATCTATCCATTTAGAGTCTTCTTCCTTGCAAAGATAATCCTTAAGGTAAATACCTATAGAATTTTTACAAACTTCCATAAACTCTCGAGAAAAGCCCAATTTATTTAAGGGGGTAAGGCCTGCCCAAGAGTCATGCCAGAATAGAGCTTGGTCCCCAGAACCTACATCCCACGATAGATATTTGTTGATAATCCCTCGATAATCCTTTATAAAGTTCCAAATATAAGAACCTTTTACATGTGATTGAGTCCTAAATTATATGTTGATAGGATCCACATTAGGGATATATTTATGTAATAAAATTGAAGCCCATTTACTACTAGATTCCTTGTAAAGTCTCCAGATGAGTTTAGCTCCTAGAGCTTGGTTTTGCCATAGTAGGTTTTTGATACCAAGGCCCCCCTTGTTAATTGGTTTACATAAAGTATCCCATTTAATAAGGGCTAATTTTTTGTCTTCAGAAGGGCCTTGCCAATAAAAATCTCTAAACATTTTATCTAAGTTCTTTTTAATATTAGTCGGGAGGGGGAGAATTGACATATGATATGTAGGTATGGTTGAAAGGACTGACTTAATCATGGTGGTTCTACTAGCTTTTGTAAGCCATCTTCCTTTCCATGAGCTCTTCTTGTTTTGTATTTTGGTGAGTACTTGTTGCCAGAGTTTGGAGGATAAAAGACCTTTATCCAAGTCTATACCCAAATATTTGCAAGGGAATTTGCCAGCTTTGTATCACATCAATTTGCAAATTTCTATTTCTATTTTTGAAGATGCATTAATAAAGAAAATTTTTTACTTAGAGGGGTTGACCCGTTGACCGAAGGCCTTCACATACAAATTAAGGATGGCTTTAAAAGCTTTAGCTTCTTGACAGTTGGCAGTGCTTGGTAAAATCGTATCATCCGCAAACTGTTGGTGAGTAATGTTTGGAACATTTTCCGATGCCTTTAAGCCTGTGATTTTACCTTCCATTTGTTTCTTTGTTATTGATCTCCCTAATGCTTCTACCATAATAACATAGAGGAAAGGGGACAGAGGATCTCCTTGCCTGATTCCTCTTGAAATACTAAAGAAACCTTCCGGGGTGCCATTTACAAGAATCGAAATCTTAGGGGTAGATATGCAGCTAAAAATAAGATTGATCCATTGTTTGGAAAACCCAAAGGCTTCCATACATTTACAAAGAAATCTCCAGTCTACTTTGTCATATGCTTTCTAGATGTCTACTTTAATAAGCATACTAGGATCCTTTGTTAATTGAGCAACGTGAACTATTTCTTGGGCTATAATTATCCCATCGAGGATCAACCTATTTGCAACAAACCCCGTCTATTCTTTCAAGATTATATTGGGGAGAAAAGTTTTAAGTCTATTTGCTAAGCATTTTGAAAGAATCTTATAGATGGTATTGCAAAGAGATATAGGTCTGAAATCTCCGGGATCCATGCATTCATTTTTTTTGGTATTAGTGCAAAAAAGGTATTATTAATTCCGTTTAACAATCAGCCCGAGTTTCTAGTTGCTTCTACTGCTTGCCACACCTCCTCCCCAATAAAATGCTAGCACTTTTGAAAAAAGCCAACTTGAAAACCATCTGGGCCCGGGGCTTTATCCGGGTGAAGTTGGAAAACCGTTGATTTGACCTCCTCCATGGATAGTTTACTACTAATCATCTTATTGTCTACATCCGTTATCAACTTTGGGCTGGCTTTTACCATTTCATTTTGTGCTTTGAGGTCGATTGCTTCTGTATTATTGAGAAGAGATTGATAAAATTATGTAAGTACGGTTGATATCTAGAGTGGGTCTTCAGTGGTATGACCCTCGTTATTCTTTATTTTAGATATTCTATTAATGCTCCTTTTGAAATTGGTGGTATTGTGAAAAAATTTTGTGTTATTATCTCCTTCCTTACGCCAGGACTCCCTCAACTTCTGTTTCCAGAAAATCTCTTCTTTAAGGAGGATAGCATTGTATTTAGCCATTAACTCTTTTTCTTTGTGATAGCTTTGTTAATTCATACCATTTTCTATTACTATATTATTAAGGTTTGCAATATCTTGTTCTATCTGATATTTTTCTTCAAATATATTATTGAAATTACTCTTATTCCATTCTAAAGCTTTATTTTTAATAATTTTTAATTTTGAAGTTAAGCAAAACATTCTAGAACCTTTTATTGAAAAGTGTTTCCACCAATCCTCTAAAAGGTTAATGAATTTTGGGTTTTGAAACCACATAAACTCAAATTTAAAAGGGTTTCTGGATGGTTTGACACATTCAGTAATAGAAAGCCTGACTGGGAAGTGGTCAGATCCTGCCTCAGGGAGGATTTCCGCATTTATTAACTAATTGAAGCTTTCAGAATTTGTCTTAATGAAAAACCTATCCATTTTTTCAGCAATATGGCTGAAACCAGCTCTTCTATTATTCCATGTATATATGCCATTGATTGTATTGATATTGATTAGATGATTGTCGGAAACCCATTTGCTAAAATCTTTTTGTGCTTGAGATATATATTTTGATCCCCCAAATTTTTCTTCAGAATCTAGGATGGCATTAAAGTCTCCTCCAATAATGTGAGAATCCTCTAGGCTTCTTGTCAAGAAGAGGTGGATATCCTACCATACTTTTCTTTTATCCTCGTTAGGAATAGGCCCATATACATTAATTAAATTAAATTTCAGATTGGATTTAAGACTTTTAATTTTTAAGGTCATCCAGTTATCATTTTTAGATGTAAGTTGGGCTAAAAATTTCTTGGGGTCCCATAAGACTGCTAACCTGTCAGAGAGGCCTTTTGATGAGACTATCTCTAATTTCCATATTCCTAATTTATTGCTAAACTTAGTGCTTTCCTCTTTCCTAAGTTTAGTTTCCTGTACTAGAATGATTTCTGATTCAAAGTTTTTTAAGTATCTTTTCATTAATCTCTATTTGTTAGGGGCATTTAGTCCCCTAACATTCCAAGTAGTGACTTTCATTGCTCCTAGGGAAGGTTCTTCCCCTTCCCTGTGTATAGAATATTAGCAATCTTCTTTTGATTGTCTGCATTACCAGCTATAGATCTAAGTTCAACAACTGATTTCCTTCCTCTCTTTTTTTTCATTCTATTGATATTAGGAGTACTCAAAGTTCCTCTGTTCATTGCTATACCCAACTCTCTATCCTCATTAGTAATCCCAAAGAGGCCATCAATAGAATCCTTGATAGATGCTAAATTTACACTATTTTTAATGTTGATTTTATTTTGTTGTTCAGAGGAAAGATGATCAAACTCTGTTTGAATTTGTGAGTCTTCCTTATCAATAATTTCCTTGCCATATGTTTCAATTAAATCTTCTATACTACCTGATAAATTCAAGTTCAGAGTATCCAACTCTATAGGAATTGAGGTGGCTGGTTCCTCCCCCTGTTGGATTGTATTATTGACAAACTCATTATTCTGAACAGGGACCTCTTTATTGATGTTATCTTTATCTATATTTTCCATTTGAGTTAAGTACTCATTATTCAGTATTGGATTAAGGCTAACTTTATCTATTTCTTTGTTATTAATATCTGAAGTTTCTGAGTTATTATCAGGAAGAGCTTTATCCAAGATTCCCATTTCTAAGAGGGCTAGTTGTGTAGGCGAAGGTAACCTAACAACCTCTTCCTCTATATCCTCTAGAATACAGTTTTGAATCATTTTAATAACAGTTTCTTTTTGATATTTTAATTCATCTAGATCACAAATTTCAGCCATGAACATATCCATAAGTTCATCAGATAAAGATTCTCCTAAATAATCTATGTTTATATTAACTTCCTCTTTACATTTATCATCAAGTTCTGCTACTGTTACTGTATTTAAACAATCAAGTTTAACAGACTGATCTGATCTCTTGTCATTCTCACTTTTATCCAAATCAAGCTTATCTTTATGTTGTGGACAGAATTCATATTTTTGATCTCCTTCTATAAGATCTGTCATGTTGCCCGTGATATCTCCACCTAATGGGGTATTGATTTTATTATCATTTGTAATTTTAATTCCCAGGCCTGAATCCTCAGAAGTTCTAATATTAAGTGTTTCTAAATTTCCTTTAAGGGGAGGGGATTCTGAGAAAAGAGGATTATTATAGATAATTACTAGAGAGCTATTTTTATCAAGAGGGGGAAGGGTATCTACTGAATTTTCTCTTTCTATGTTTAAAAGAATGAATCCTCCTTTATCCTTATTAAGGATTAACTTGACATTTATGTCTATGCAGGGGGGGTGTCTATGAGATTCTATTGGAGGCCAAAAGTTGGCAACTTTTTTGCCTCCCAAGTTTTGATGTAATCTTCCATAATCACTGGATTAATAATAATAGAATTCGAGTTGAAGCATGCCTGAATAGGGGGAATAACTTTTTGATGAAAATTCAATTTAACTACAATGATTGTCTCAGCCTAATTATGTTTAGTTTTAATTATTCTTTTGAATTCTCCAACCCTGTTTGCAATATTTTTGACAATCTTAGAGTGGCTAAATTCCAATGGTAAATTTCTTAGTACAATTGCTTTCTCTATCATGAAATCTGCTACCTTCGTAGGATTGAAAAGAGGAAACCAATTACAAACAAAAAAGGAAATCTTTCTATATTCTAAATAATCTTTTTCCAAGATTTTCTTTTTAAGATTACTACATTTACAATCTAAAAAAATGAAATTATTAGCCAAGATAGTAATACTTACCTTGATAGGAAGTTGGGATAATAGTCCATCAACTATATTAGTAATGGAGGCCCTTGTTCCCATCCACTTACATATTACACCTGTATTTGCACATGCACTCTATTTTTGCAATATATAGTTGCTATCTAGATTAATCCTATGATGTTTTTGCCCAAAAAATCCATAGATTGTGTCTAAATATATACTATTGCCGCGCCTATGGGGTAGAGAATAAAGTTTATCAGTGAGATTAGACATAGGTACATTAAGAATCCTGTTGAGCTTACCCGAGATAGGGTTAGGGTCATTCAAGATTTTCTTGTTTCTCCTCTTGTGAGGAGGAGTATAGGCCTTATGAGCCTTGTGAATAGAGTCATAACCAAATTGTAATGCAGAACTATCTACTAATTTTTTATTCACCAACTTGTTTTTCCTGATATTAGACTCTAGGGTTTTGTCAAGGAGAAGGGGAGGAAAACCCAAATCCATTTGTGATTGCTCACAATCCAAATGTGGTTTCTCCCATTGTGTTACTTCTCCTTTCAAAACCCCATTCCTCTGATACGAGGATGCATGATATTTCTTATTCTGTGGTGTTTTCATTTTTTCCAAAATACCAAAAGAATTTTTCAACTCAATTTTTTTTTGGACTATTTTTATCTAAGAAAGATCTTACCGCTTTCCTTTTCTTAACCGTTTGCCATATCTCCTTGTTGGTAATCCCTACTCCAAGAGGCACCTGAGCTACCGCCAATCTTCCTCCCCCCTTTGCAGACAAAGGTTAATAGGAGTATTCTACCGGATTCCTCCTAGATCTTGGGGCTCTGGTGGTCTCGGGTAATGCATTTTTCTGAGTTGCATACTTGGTCTTTGCAAAGATCTGGATCTGGCGATCTAGGTTTAGTACGGTAAAGACTTTCAAGGTAGGATGCTCATATAATTTTGCAGAACCCTTGGTGGCCGAAGTGTGGCTTCTGTTCCTAGCCAAGGGCTTTGCAATAACGCCCAAATCCTCATTTACTGAGGGTTCCATTTGCTAAGATTCCTTTAAGCTCCTTTCTTTTTGCTTAGCGATGAAACCCTTTAAATGATCATAAGTTGGATGGGGTCGATCATTTTTTTTCTTGCATTCCTTCTACTTATGGCCATAAAGCCAGCAGTTGAAACAATAACCAGTAAATTTCCCACCATTTTTAATTTCCTCGGAGGCCGATTTGTGAGCATCTATATTAGGAATGGAATTTCCATGATTGCTAACATCTTTCACCAAATCTAGGTTAAAGTGAATCAAACCTAAATTGATCTGCCACTTTTGAAAAGCTTTTTTCCTTTACAAATGACTATTTCGCATTTTCAGTACAAATTTTCGTAGTAACTCCAACTAACTTTAGCTCCAGTAGCCATCACAAATGGATTTCGGTTAGAGATACAGATTACATGCTATTGATTATTTCAAAAAACCGTTATGACATGCAGAGAGGATTTTGCGATCCCCAAGGACATGCGGTTGCACGATTAACAAAAATTATATGCCCATGGATAAATTGCATTGGAAATGATTTCTGACCACTCCTTTTTTCCAATATCAGACAATTTTTCGATATCTGATAGTTTTGTTTCAGTTATATATTTTTTCCCCTTTTTTTTGTTGTTCTGGTTATACTTTTTCCCCATTTTTCAGTCAGCTAACACTTTTCCGTTAGCTAACACTTTTCCGTCAGTGGGCTTTGCCCACAACAAATCCTATCGGCTTAATAAATAACAAACAACACTTTCTATGGGTACTTCTTCATTTTATCTGAGTTTAATATGTGATGTTGAAAGATAAACAAATTGCATTTGTAGGTCCCACAAGACTACACCAACTTGCAAAACTTATATTAATTTCATTACACTAGAATTCTTGGATATACACAATTTTAATAAAAAAATATTTAAATCTATCTAAAAAAATTTCTAAATTATAAAACAATATAATAAACAAAATCTAATATCAATAAAAATAATATTTAAAAGAATTAATAAGTAATAATAAATTTAAATTAAGTTAATAAATAATTAAATTAAAATAGAACTATTCTTAAATTTAATAATAATTTTGTTTTATTCTACTAATTGTATTATTTGATTTATATATAATAACAAGTATTATTACAAATTAAAGAAACTTATATGTATACTAATAAACATTAGATTGATTTTCAAATATTAAAAATAGCCTAGTCAAAATAAGAATCCCATTTTTGTTTCCCTTGCTATGAGAGAGTAAAATGTTTATATCTGTACAAATAATGCAAACGATAAAAAAATAAATACCAAAACATTTCAAATTTGGGGTAGAATCTGTTCATCATAAGTAATGGGAAATGGATAATTCCTTCTAAAAATAAGAAATAGCGTACGCTTATTTCTGCGAGGACTGAAATTTTATATTGCAGAAAATAAATAATCGATGGTTTATGCATCGACCTACAAGTAACGGATTGATTTGTCTTCAAAGGATTCCAATTTTCTGTTTCTGTTTAACAAATTTGGAGCCGCTTAAGAATGCTTTTAAATTATTCAGGCAACTACTTTGATCAAAAACTACTTTGATAAGGTGGATGTTAAAATGTTTGGAAGTCAAGAAAAATGGAAAAAAAATCATAATTGTCTGCTTACGTTGGTTAACTCACATCTTAATCGAGGTTAATTGCACTAGGATAGTTGTAGTGGGTCCATTTTACTTATTCAACAAGAAAGCATCATAAATGTTATGGTGGCACCCTTATGGCTAAATGTATAATGTAGGTGCCTTTATCTTTCCTCTATCCATTTATCCCTTAGTTATGGATCTCACCTAGGTGTTTAAAACTAGGGGTTGAGGTCTAAAGATACCAAATGAATCATTCAAGCCAACTCAGATTGATGTATCATCATTTTATTAATTGCATAAGTGGATGTGTATTCTATCTGAACAAATCAATTGAAAACATATATCCAATGAGCAACATGATTGAGGAGGGCCCATGTTTAATTTATTTAAGTGGGCAAATGATATAAAAAAATACAAAGGGGTGCATGAAGTGATATTAGTGTCAATTTTGGAAATTTAAGGTGCTACTTTATATAACTATTTTGTGTCATCATGTCATTCTAATGATTCAAAAATAAGCTCAAGAAAAATTATATTTCATCGTTAATAGTTACATAAAATGTTAACTATCTACAAATAAGAGAAACTTCCTATTCCACAATAAAATTCAAACTTAAATTAGGGTCCATTTGGTTGTTGGAAGTAAATAACACTATAATTGTCAAATTCCAATATTTGACAATTTTGGAAGTTTTATATTCGTAAAATGGTTTTCAGAGTATGTTGGAACTGTTTGGTTCACCTGGAATTCATAATGAGAAGATGGAAGATGTTGTTCACAAATAGATTTCAAAATATTATAAATTTTTCTTTACCCCCAATTCCCATTTAAGTGGAATTGGAATTGATTTTCCAATTCCACCTATTTAGGTGGAAGATTCAAATGCTAGTTTTGGGGGTAAATGGGAATTAACAAATCACTATTCCAATTTCATGTTTTGAACACAAACATTGAAAATGTCAATTTTAAGATTTGACAATCCCAATTCCAGTCTAATTCTAGCAAACAAATAGACCCTTATAGTATAAATAAATAATCACAACAAATAAAAGTAGAACCCTAAACCCACACCCAAATCTCTTTCTTTCGACCACACTTGAGAACCTAATATTTATAAATGCCAAAACAAATTTTCTTCACCAAAATTAAATTCCCAATTCCAATTCCATGCCTCAATTCTAATTCCAAATTCTAAGGAGAATTGGTTGAATGTTCATTTTAGACCAAAATTAGAATTGGCCTATACCAATTCACCAATTCCTATTTTCCAATTCCAAGTCAATTCTAGCAACCAAACGGGCCCTAATCTTGAAGTCATGCTATGCCTAGAAATGTAGCCACTCTTTCATTTGCTTGAAATATTATAAAGATTTGTTAACATTCCACTAGGATTTTTTAAGATCCTAGATTTAATAGAATTGCAAGGAGAAAGAAGAAATGAAATAGCTCAAAGTGAAAGTGATGTGGATTTGTAGACTGGGTAGTGTTTATTCTAGGACCAAGGTAAGTGACTTCAACTTCCAATTTTCCTACATAACTCTATAATTTCAAGTGAATTCTTGTAGACCATTGAATTTTGCATATTTTAAATATTGTTGTAGACCATTGAATTTTTTGCATTTTAAATATTGTTGTTGTATTTAGAAGTATTAATTAAGTTTTGTACAAGATATAAACATTTTTATCTTTTTGGAGCATTCACCTATCTAGTCATAAATCTTCCAATGGTCAATCCTTATCAGATTCATGGTGTTATAATTACTATTGAAAACCTTAATAAGAGAAATGGTTTCTAAATATGGTTATGGTTTTTGAATATGGCTATACTATATAGACTCTACAATTATAATAAAAGTACTTGGTTCTAATTTGACAAAATAAGGGTGTTACGATATTTTAGGTGAGAGATTTTGTTATAGTGCTCGTAATACTAAAAGAAACCTCTTCAAAAGTACTACAACCTTAGTTAAATGAAAGTTAGTCTACTAAAAGAAACCTCTTCAAAAGTACTGCAGCCTTAGTTAAATGAAACTTAGTCTTAAAAAAATAGCATTCACAGAGGAATAGTAGGACTCGGAAGATTACAACTCCCAAAATAAGAATTTCTCCAAGTCTATCCATAGGTATAAAAATCCTTCAAATAGTATTGGGTTAGGAATATCTACTCTTTTGGCTATCAAGTAAGGATTTTCAAGATTTATAAGGCTATGATAAAAATAGCAAAAAAAATAAAATTAAAATGATATTTCTGACTTAAGTCATTTGCAATAATTATTGAGATTTTTCATATGCTAAGGTATTATACTAGCCCAAATAATAAGATTATTCTATGTATATATGTGTACCTATATGCTAAATATATGGGAGCCTAAATAGGGTGAGTGACTTCTTTGACAAATTGTTTAACTAAATGTTATCATCTATGTTATTGTTACTGTTGCTACTATATGCAAAATTATAATTATTATAGATGTGAGAGTTGATATATTCTACTATGTCAACTCTAGATTTAGGTCATATATAGATGGGATTCTAGTAAGTGAAATCATTATTTTTAAACCTAAAACTTTAAACATATTTATATATGTATGGTTGTGAATGGGAGTGTGTTGTATATATGAGTCTTGGCATTCAATTAATTAATACACTACATTCAAGGATTTATTTAATGGAACTAAAGCTATTTTCTTGTCATTTTATACGTTGGTATTTTTAAGTATCTACTTCAAAATGGAAGATTATGTATATAGGCTTAATATAACTTAATGCTATCTACATACATATAAGGTGTAGTTAGAACCATCAATTGACCTAAGGGACTTGTTTTAAAGTGTGCATGCTTGATTACAATAAAATTACCATTTTATTTGAGGGTTTTATAGAGTTGAAAGATAAACAAATTGCAATGATACTATATAGCATCCTCTAATATCTTATAGTGATCATCAAGATTGTATTTATTTAAGACTAACAAGTACACTTATTTTCTAATTGAGAACCAAGCTATTAAAAAATTAACAAATGATACCATAAAATAAATGAAGTTAGAAGGTTGAAAATATTATTATTCATATTATTGAATGTACATTTTATACAATGATTAAAAATAATATAATATTATTATATATCTTGAGTATGGTTTGGACACTAATCATGCTTAATAAAAGAAGTATGGGAACCCAACCCTATAATGTTGTGTCTAATGAGTGATCTATGATTCCACATTTGCACACTAATTAGGTGCGTTGACAGTGATTCAACATTTTCCAAAAATACACCTTTCAAATTCAATTTTCAAACGCACTGTCTAGTTTTATCGTTATTCAGCCAATTCACTAACTTCTAAACTTATCATTCAACACAGTTTATTCTCTTAAGCCACTGCCCATTTTATCAAATTATATGCTAATGTTGACAAAAATCCAATCTTTATTGTGCTCGTCGCATGCCCATGAGTAGAGTAGCAGGGCACTCGTAAGTGCATCTGCTACATCCCACCATTTATTATTTCTTTTTAGCATAACCAGTAATCTCTACAAGAATACGTTGCACCGTTATAAGGACTCAACAAAAATAGTATTGCTGGTTTGTTTTATAAATCTTATTTCCGCAATGAAGTTTATTTATAAATTTTATTTCTAATTGCCACATAGCATTAAACCCATTTTTACTTGTTTCATAACATTAAACCCTAATCTCACATTCCCCACAGTAGATCTCTTTTAATCTTAATGAAACCTATGGTACTTGGGTTATTCCTGAGATTTCTGTAAAATTAGCTCAAGCAAAATTATATTTGATCACAGTATAACACATCTGGACAAGAAAACAAATGTTGGGGTTTCGCTGTATGCTTAAAAACATTACAGCAATGAAACCCTTGAGAAATTTATATGCTTTATTGGAATTTGATGTCCATGCTACAAATAAAAAAAATTGGAACAATAAATCCAATTTTAATACGTAGGGATCTATACAAATAATATATCTCAATACCTACTACAGATTGCTAGCATTTCACTCCAATCCATCTGTAGCATAGTCTCAATGGGTGGCATTGCTGAACTATTGAGGTTGTGATTGGAAGGTGGACCTCCAACTCCACCTCCAGACATCATAAATTCATCAACCCTTAAACCATCAATTTGACTATTCACACACAAATCTTGGCTGCTGGACATACACTCTCCGGCATTAAACTCAGAAGGGGAGATTAATATTCCTTGATCGCTGCATGCTGAAACCGAGTTTCTCTCAACACAAGTCACCATTTGTGGCATTTGCATTTGAGAGACTGCGCTTTTCTTCCTTCTAGTGTATCTACGGGCCCCTGCTGTGAAATCTTTTTTGCAGGTGCGACAGAAGAAGCGAGGCTGGAAGGATCTGCAGGTGTTCAAATTGTTCAAATACCGAAATGCGCAACTGCTTGAAGAATTACAGAGAGGGCAGGGCGGAGGGCTGCATGATCCCAATGTATCAGCTATGCATTTCTGCACTTCCTTTGGCAATTTGCAAGCGGGGACGTCCAAGCATCTTGATATAAGCTTCAAACTATCTTGGCAGCTCAATTTCTGGGCTCTGCATGCCTGAAGCAAGCCTGACAATCTATCCATCGTTAATGGCTTTCAATGTTTCTTCTTTAAAACTTTGCTGGGTGTGTGAATTATTTTACGAGGGTTGATCTATATAAGCATTTTTTAGGGCGGACGTGAGCATAAAGAAATGTTTTATTTTGCATATAAAACTGCCAACTGAGCTATGAAGTGAGAGCTAGGTGTATGTAAGGCCACTTCCAAAACATATTCAACTGCCAACTAACCTCACTGCCAACTAACGGTTTGAGCTCCTGTTCGGTCAGTCTCGCGGACAGTTTTACTTTAAACGGTTGCATGTAATAAATAGTGCATTTGGGCTTGATGTGAAACCTCCCCATAATACGTCTAATCTAGATCACTTAGGTCCCGTTTGTTTGTGGAATTGGAATTTGGCTCAAAACCTGATTATCTCATAATAAGGTTTTGATATTCTGATTTTGTATATTCGGAATATGTTTTGGACCGTTTGGTTGACCCGAAAGATGGATGAGACAATCCATCTTCTGCATTTGGTTGCCATTTTCAAAATTGGAATTGGAAGATAGAAATTCCTCTTTATGTGTTTGGTTTGCAATTTCAAATTGGAATTGGAAGATAGAAATTCATCTTTTCTGTTTGGTTCTACATTTTAAATTGGAATTAGAATTTAATTTTTAATTTGATATTTTATTATTTTAGTCCATTTTTTATGTATAGTTTTTTTATATTAATTTATATTTTTATGTACTAAATCATAAATAAAATTTAATATATTTTTTCCAATTCTGTGAATAGAAAACTTAAATAATTTTATACATTTATTATTTTGGTCCATTCTTTATGTATAGTTTTTTTATATTAATTTATATTTTTATGTAGTAAATCATAAACAAAATTTAATATATTTTTTTCAATATCATAACAACAAAAATAAACAATATTATACATTAACAAAAACAATAAACTTAACTTTAACAAAATTTAATATATTTTTTTCAATACATTAACAAAAAAATATATATATATTATACATTAACAAAAACAATATTAAATAGTAAACTTAGCTTTTTTTAATAATTTTATACATTATCATAAACAATATTATAACAAAAAAAATAATTATAACATTGCTCATATCACATCAAAATATAAATAAGTCATCTAGTCCACATATATATCTATCTCCAAAAAATGATCAAACTAAGTAGTATGATGATCAAACTAAATAGTATGATTGTTGCACAAAGAAGATTCCGTACAAATAAGATTTCGGCTTTAGATGTAGCCTCCGCTTTTGCCGTAGTTTTCTCGAGTCTTTTGCAATTCTTGCACTCGTCATCTACAACAGGTCTGTGTGTAGAACATACTGATGATGTAGACAATGATGGGGTGTCATTGACCCATCGGAAGTAATCGCATCCACCTCCATCCTACAATACAAATCTAAGTTAGTCTCGCTATAATGACTAATATTTATTATTTGTAAATATTTAAATATTGTGCAATTAACAACCTTATAGAAGTTTTTACAACCCCAAAATTTACGGCGTGGATTGTCCTCTGTCTGTGACTTCTTCAACACACAACGCAATCCATCACCACAGTCACACATAGGAGCATTCCTCGTAGCCATCAGCACTATATCAAGCAAAAATTTGTTCATTCATACTAATTTTGTTCGCTATAACAACATGACTATATTTTATGAGTACAAATTGAAAAAGTTATACAAAAAATATAATGACACAACTATAGCATCAAATATAACAATATCCATGAACTGGTTGGTGGTGTGAAAACACACCGTTAAATAAGAAAACGCAAGTAGATCCACGGTCTATGCCCTTATGCCCCACATTCGATGATCAATCTTGCATCTACAAAGTAAACATGATACAAAAACTAAAACTTGTTCATTTTTAAATGGAATACACCAAGGAGTACCATCAGAAATTTTGACCGTTTACAAACATGAACAGTAAACAATCATCAGATAGCTCAATTTTTTATCAGCATATGTGGATATTTTTTGCATCGATGTTTGAAATACCTTCTTGATTCGATTGTGTAGATAGTTTTGGATCACACTCTGTGATTCATCATCGGGATTGCAATAGATAGTTTGAGACCAAAATGATTGCAATAGACCAAAATGATGGAATTTTTTTTCAGTCATTTTTATCTCTTCCATCCCGATGAAGGATCATAGAGTGTGACCATAAAATATCTACAAAATCAAATCCAGAATCTATTTCAAACATATTTAATGTCAGCATATGTGTAGTCTCACTTTATCATATGTGTAGTCTCAAAACTATCCATTTCTATTTCTGTACCTATCACGTGTTTTTTTTTAAATGAATGAAAAATGAAAAGAAATTGAAGATGAAATAGAGCATTAAACAAAGTAGAATTATTAAACTTAATTTCATAACGCAACAATAATAACAAGATGGTTAATACATACAAAATCATGAACAATACAGTCATCTACCAAAACACATTTATAAAATCATGTCTGAAGAACTAGAAATGGATAGTTAAGAGACTACACCTTAACAATACATTAAATGAAGCATTCATCATGTGGTACTCCTTCGTGTATTCCACTTTAAAAAAGCAACAACACTAACAAATGCAAGCTAATATGTCTGAAAGCACTCTAAATTCAAAAGACGAGAGAAACAAGGCTTCCTAAAACTGGAGAGAAAAACAAAAAAATGGAGAGAAAGACAAACACTATATAAAATGAAGTATAAAATGACAAGCACACTCTATGAAAGCCAACATAATCACTAGCAACACAAAATAATGGAGAGGAAGACGAGCACTATATAAAATGAAGTATAAAATGACAAGCACACTCTATGAAAGCCAACATAATCACTAGCAACACAAAATAATCTTGGCATGGATCCAAGAAATTAACACAATAAAAATACCAGCGGGTACTTACCAGTGGCTCCAACATAAATATCCAATGCCTCCATTTCTCATAAAACTATATTTTGTAATGGAGATGAACAACAATATCATATTCAGTATCATATTCAGCTTATGATACTGAATATGATACTGCTTATGATACTGAATATGATACTGAATATTCAGTATCATATTCAGCAATCATATTCATGAACAGCAGTATCATATTCAGTATCATAATCAGCTTATGATATTGAATAGTCAGTATCATATTCAGCAATCATATTCATGAACAATAGTATCATATTCAGTATCATATTCAGCTTATGATACTGAATATGATATTGCTTATGATACCGAATATGATACTGAATATTCAGTATCATATTCAGCAATCATATTCATGAACAACAGTATCATATTCAGTATCATATTCAGTATCAGGACATACCATCATATTCCATGCTTATCCATTTGCATTTCATAATTACGCTCAATTTTTAATTTTCAATATGACATGAAATCTGAATTTATGTGTATGCCAACTTTAATTCAATTTTTGTTGAACATGATAGTGAATATGATAGTGTTGTCCATGATCATGATTTTTGAATATGATACTAAATATGATACTGTTGTTCATGAATATGATTGCTGAATATGATGGTCGACTGAGTCCACCACATCATGTAACCACCTTTCATGTTTGCATTTCAGTAAATTGTAGCCGTCCATTGCATTGACATACATTACAATACATTATATCATATGTCTATCAGTACATACCATCATATTCCATGCTTATCCATTTGCATTTCATAATTACGCTCAATTTTCAATCATTCCATAACTACATTTACAATGCATTCAGCTGATTGTCTCTCCTAAGTGGCCAAAGTTGTGGGCAATCTTGCGGTTCCTCAAATTGTGGCCAACAGTGTGGAGGAACATCACAACTTGTTCTTCTAATGTCAAGTGTATCATATCTTTCAAGGATCCATTCAGCCTTAGGATAGTAGCTAGACGAAAGAAGGCTCCCCTACTCATGCAAATCTGATCATGACAATCCACATTATTGGAATGAATAACCATTCTATAAAAATTATTTCCTTTTCTTTTTTGTTTACCCCTTTCTGCATCGCCTTCTAGAGCCACCACTACTGTGGCTATGGCAACACAAGCAATCAGAGTTGTGAGAAGCTGAGAATATGTGGTCTCCACAACTACCCATCCTAGAACGTCAATATTCTTAATAGGATCCATCAATGGCCTAAAATGTGGACAAACACAACGATAGTAAGCTAAGAACAACTAACTTCTTGACCTTAAAACATAGGTATGCAGGTATGCTTTGACAGGACACCTTACTAAAAAAAGACAAGCAGCCTTAAGCCCCCCCTATGATGGCCAATTGTCGAAGGTTTAATTCTTGATAATTGTATATTTTTAAATCTTCAAAAGACAGTATGTTATGTTCTACAATTTTAAAAAAAAATTGAGCCATAATCAATACACCTATTTTATGTTGAATTGTTCTTAAGGAAATGGTTGTGTATTGAGTTTGTTTAGTTGCTTGTTGTTTCAATGTAGTTTTGATAGATACATATATACAATTAGATAGATAAATAGATACATAGATACATACCTACATACATAGATATATATGGTTAGATAATTCATACAACTTTCTCAATTAAGCTGATTAATGCTTGGTTAATTTCTAGTGAAAAGCCTCATTCTTTTCTTAAGATATCATAGCAAGATCAAGACATTTAGAGATATACCAAAGCTTAAATCAAAATGACATCAGAACAAGTGTTTCTTTGATTCCATGGATACACAATTGACACCATCACTATCATTGAACAACTATATACATGACTTTTACATATTTTTATGTAGACATTAAGGACTTTACTAAACATTATAGAGCCTAACAACCAACTAATATGATATTGAATATGATACTGTTGTTCATGAATATGATACTGCTATCATGAATATGATACTGAATATGATACTGTTGTTCATGAATATGATACTGTTGTTCATGAATATGATACTGCTTATGATACTGAATATGATACCGAATATGATACTGTTGTATGATAGTGAATATGATATTGAATATGATACTGTTGTTCATAAATATGATTGTTGAATATTATCATCTCAAAACTTGAATATGGGCCTAAAATGGGAATATGCATCTTCCCACCAAAGAGCTGGAATATGAAATGATAACCCGATTTTGAGCAATTATATACCCAAATTTATTAAACAGTCGGGTCCGCAATCTTATCGGCCATTATTTTTATCAATGTGAGTATATGATATTGCTATCAGGATTCAACTGTGTAGTTTTTTGAGTCAAACTCATTGACCCATGATTCATGAGTAGTGGTTCAACACGAACCCATGATTCATGAGTAGTGGTTCAACTTAGATAACTTCTTAGCCATAAGGTCATTGCTACATTCTACACTTGCTCAAGGCTTATTAGGAGTTAAGATGACTTCTATGGTTACATGTTACATGCAAATATGGAAAGATATAAAAGTTAATTAATGGATAGTTATCGAGATTTGAAATCCAAAATTTATATAAAAAAGATTTAAACTATTTAGCGAAGTCCTTGTAAACATATATGTCCAAGCATATTTTTTAATTAATATTTCTTTTAATCGACTTGCTTGGGGATAGTTATTCTTGATAATAATCTGATTAAAAACTTCTACAATCCAATACAAATGATCATATTACTAAAGATCATGAATTCGAAGATGCAACTTGATAGTAAAATTAGTTAAGAAATATGTCCTTCTAGCACTAGTAGAAATTACTAGCCTTTATTTATACCACTACCACTAGCACAATCCAATACATGGAAGATAATGTGGTGTTCTCAGTAATCCATAGCATTTATTTCTATTGTAGCCAATAAGATAAAGGCCAAGTAGAGGTTAATATGGAACCATGTTTCTATTGCCAATGAGGCTTACTTAAAGAGTGACTTTTGTTTTATAGCTCCAATCCAAGTTGGCTGATTGATCACACTAAATTTGAAGATGATTTACATAAAGGATATATTTCCTTATGGTCCATACTGCCTTGTGCCATACGCACCTTGACCCAACTATCCATAGATTATCAAGTAGCTTACAGCGTAACTTACCATCCCAGGGCCCATGTAAATGGTTGTTTATACAGAGATGGAAAGGTACCATAATGAGATTGAAAGACATTATAATATCACATCAATGTCTTTAAATGATCAATGTAGGTCTATGAGAAGTTGAGAACCAAATGTTTGACAAATCTCAAATTGAGACTTTTCAAACACTTGGTTCTCATAGACCTACATTGATCATTTAAAACAGGTTCTCATAAACCTACTTCTGATTAGCTACTGAGACTCTCAGTAGCTAATTTGAAGTTCCAAATGGACTAACAACCAAAATCAAGTATCTGAAATTATATCTCAAATGTTGAAAAAAATGTATGACAGAAATAAACTTAAATGGATAATTCCTAGGAAAACAAGTACTTTCAAAACTATGTACCATAAAACACTCCAGTGAAAGGAGTGCCTCATTCTTAAAATTAATGGCCACTAGACCCAAGATTAGTAGCCAATTGAGACAACCATTAGTTTGCATCAGAAAAATGAGCAGAGTTTACTCCCAGAAGAAGGTCATGCAGAGCTTGACAATGTATTTATGTGAAAACAGTGAATGAATTGGGCTATTAGGGCCTTAGTGAAGTATTCACAAAGTGCTTGCTAGATTCTTCTTCTAGTAATGTGGATCTTAACTCTTTATTAATAATTACACAACATGTAAAAAGTAATTCACCATTTTTAATCTCTAGTGTAATGGTTCAAGGAATTTGTTATAATTAGTGAGCCACAACTGTTTAATTACCCATGATGAGGAACCAGTGTAACATTGAAAAACAGAAGTAGAATCAGAGCAACCGAACTAATCTCAAGTTGAAGAAATTGAACTTGTAATGGAAGCGAGCTTACTGGCCCAACGAAACTTATTATTAGGAAACAAAGAGATCGCATATGCTGATTGAAGAAGAAATGCATATAATGAGATACAGGTGAAATACTGTGCAAAAGACAAGTTTTGCAGGCTGATTATAGATTTCTACTATAGTTTGGCAGGTAATGATACATACAATATAAAGTAGATAAAGTCCACAAAATTCATTTAGAGCTCCATGAGATAATAGTAACACAAAATACAGCTTACTTAGGGTAGACAAGAGGAGTGCACAATGCCTCCAATAAGCCCTAAAATATAAGTAGAAAAATACTAAGTTGTTTGTTAGTATATGCCGAGGCAAACTTGTTAAAAGAGTATAATCACGGTTGCTAAATATGATACTGAGTATAATCATGGAGTCAATGATACTAAATATGATACTGAAAATAATCACGGTTGTTGAATATGATACTGAAAATAATCACATATAATCACAAGATACGGTTGCTGAATATGATACTAAAAATATGATACGGCATTGAGTTTCAGACAACAGCGTTCGAAAACAAACCTGGAAATCCGCCTTCGAAAACAAACCCTTTATCCACCTTCGTTCGACACCAAACACTAGTCACAGCAAACCCTCCACCTTCGTTCGACAGCAAACCCTCATCCACAGTCGTATCCCCGAAAAAAAAGTTGTATCCACAAAACATAAAAAATGAGGATAAAAAATAATGACCAAGAAGATTGCGGACCCGATCGTTCATCAAATTGGGTATATAATCGCTCAAAATCAAGTTATCATTTCATATTCCACCTCTTTGGTGGGAAGATGCATATTCCCATTTTAGGCCCATATTCAGGTTTTGAGATGATAACCTGATTTTGACAATAAGGGTTCCAAACAATGGATATTGCTCAAAATCAGGTTATCATCTTCTAATTCCACCCATCTTCCACCAAACAAATGGGGCCTTAATGTCATGGGAATGTTCCTTTTAGAGCTTCTTGACAATTGAATAATATTTTATTATGTTTTAATATTTAAAATATAACATTGTGAGTTCTTAAAAAATAGCTCATGCTCGCTCTGCTCTTTGCTAGGGTTTTTTATCTTGCATCTATTTTCTACAGTCTTGTCTTTCGCACAACTATTGTGGGAAATAGTTTAGTATATATGGCTCCGGCCACTTCCCACAAAGTAGTTGATGCTGGTGCTGGTGTGGTGTCGGATAGCAATGGCGCCGTCAAGCAAACGTCCCCGCAAATTTGTGCCCAAAGTGTTCCACGAGGTATGGCTCAGCCTAATATAGTTTTACCCATTAATGAGTTCAATGATGCTTGCATTTGGCTTGAAACGCACACTTTGATTGGCTATTTTTTGGGTCACAACCCTCCTAAACATGTTCTCAAGGACTGGGTTGTGAAACCATGGACTCTTCATGGAATCCACCTAGATGGCAGTAAGAGCCTCACCAAAGGCTTTTTTTTGTTTTGCTTTTCTAACCCCTCCCATGAACCTCAGGGCCTCGCTATTAATCTTCCAACGCTGGTCTCGTGACTTCTCTGTCTCTGATGACAAGAAGCTGAAAGTCCTAGTGTGGGTAGAGTTCTCTGGTCTTCCCTTACCTTGTTGGTCTTTCATGCATGCCATAGCACAGAAGCTCGGTAGGGTTATATGTGTTGAGCATGACCATTTTCTTAATCCATGGCCTCAAAAGAGGCTCTGTGTTAAGGTCGACCTTTCTAGGGACCTCAAAGAATCCATCGAGATTCAGGTTGGTGATACCACCTTCACCCAGAAGGTGCTTTATCTCAACCTTCCCAACACTTTCTATCATTGTCAATCTGTGGAGCATAAGATTAAGGACTACCCTTTGGCAATGCCTTGTACCAAGACTCTTCCTAAGGATTCTGGTTCTCAGTCAGCTGAGGCTGGAAAGAAAGATGAAGACAAAAAAGATGAATGGGTTACAGTCGGTCGCCGTAACAAGCCCCACAGGAAGCCTGCTTCAGCTTCTGCTTCCCATCCACCACCTTCGGATAACACGATTTCTTTGGAAACCCCCGTTATCGAGGTTTCAAACCTTGCTTCCCAGGGGAAAGAAGTTTCCAACTCCCAGGTTATTGTTCCTCTAGCCTGCATGCCTCCTTCGACTACTGAGATTGTTTCTTCCACTTCTTTCTGTAGCTCTCGCAACCCCTCTGGACATGCTGAGACTAAGTTTGATGGCATGCAAGAAAAATGGTGTAATATTTCTTTAGATTTTTCTGGGCCTGCTTTTGCCCCTGGTTATTTATCTAATAGTTTTGACTCCCTTGGGGACGAGGATGGAATGGATGACACTGTTATTCCATGAAGTACATCTCATGGAATGTTTGTGGGTTGACAGACCTACACAGAAAATTTTCTGTCAAGGACTTGCGTCGGCATTTTTATCATCTAGATGTTTTATGCCTCCAGGAAGTTAAGATTTCAGGTTTCATGCTTGATGCTGCTTGTACAATTATTTGGCCTAAAAGCCTTGCTCTCTACTCTTAGCACGAGGCTGGTCAAGGCAGAGTCATTACTCTCCTTTCTCCTCATTGGCATTCCTTTCTGGTTAGATATGCTTCTGACCCCATGTAGAGAGTTGTTTGGGCCACTTTCATTATTAAAAATCATTCTTTTGGCATTGTTAATGTTTATGCTCCCAATGATGTTGTTGAGAGATCTCACCTGTGGTGTTGGTTTGCGGATTCTTTGCCACTTGCTACTTGGCAAGTTTGTGGGGATTTTAATATGGTGGAGATGGCATCTGACAAGGATGGTTTTTTGCCCTTTCGATGGACAGTTGGAGAAAGAGAAGCCCGATATTACATTCGTAATAAATTAGGGCTTTTTGATCCTAATGTGGGTCACCGCCATTCTGATGGGGTCTGGCACACTTGGTCTAATTATAGGGCCTCCTCTGACATAATTCATAAAAGGCTTGATCGTGCTATGATCTCAGCTCAATCTTTTTTCTCTTTTTCTAAAAATCAAGCTTTACCAATCACTCCACTTGTTGATGTGACCTTGTCAGACCACTTTCCCATCCAATTTAATATTGTTTGGAAGACAGCTAAGGCTAGGCCTCCCACCACACAATTTCACTTTAATACTTCTATCCTTCATCATCCTTCTATAGTGGCCCACATTCATCGGGTTTGGAACCTTGAGCCTAGACCCACCCACTTGACAGGATGGATTCAATGGTGGAATGATGTCATCAGGCATACGACTTGTTTTTTGCACATCTATGGTAGACAGTTGGCCAAGTGTCATCGCAGAGCCTATGATGTCAACACCAAAGCCTTACGTATTGCCACCGAGACCTTAGCTCAAGACCCTTTCAACCAAGATCTACAACTCAATCTTGCTAAGTTACGTCATTAGAAGTAGGTGGCTGACAACCATGCCGCCCGAGGAGTGCAGATCAAAGCTTGTTTACACTGGTTAAAGGTTGGAGACCAAGTTTCGAAAGAATTTTTTACTGCCCTCCATCCTCGGCATACCAGTACGGGCATAACTAGAATCTGAGAAGGTCACACCCTTCTCATGGAGCTTCTTGATGTCTTACAAGCCTTTGTTCGTCACTATGAATAGGTCTTTGCTACTTAGGGTCGCTCTCCTACCAGTGAGAAAGCTCTTGCAGATTGTATTGTAGTGGTGCCTCAATGTGTCTCCCCTGCCCAGTGTGTCTTCTATGATCAACTACTTTCCTTGTAGGATCTTCGTGAAGCTGTGTTCGCCATGGCTAATGATAAAGCCCCTAGTTGTGATGGCTTCCCTTGTGAGTTTTACAAAGCCCTCTGGGATGCCATTGGTCCAGATCTCCACCAAGTCTATCTGGAAGTGTTTCATACCCAATCTCTTGGGGATATTATTAACCAAGGGAATATCAAGTTTATTCCCAAGTCTGGGGATCCGGAGGACATTTTTAGTTGGCGGCCCATCACCTTGCTCAATGTCTCCTACAAGATCATTGCCAAGGCCCTGGCTCTCAAGATTTAGCACATGCTTCTGTAGATTGTTCGGCCTGAGCAAACAAGATTTATTAAGTCAAGATTTATTCTTGACAACATCAGTGTTGTTTGGGAAGGTATGGAATGGGCTCGTAAGTCTCACCAGAAAGCCCTTTTTCTCAAGATTGATTTTGCAAAAGCTTATGATCGTATTGAATGGCATTTTATCCTTGTGATGCTTCATGCTATGAGTTTTGGTCCCATATTTCTTCAATCTGTGCAAATGCTCTTCAATAATGCCTCTTCTTGCATTACCATCAATGGCCGCCAATCCTCCACCTTCGGGCTCTTTCATTCCATTTTCCAAGGTTGTCCTCTTGCTCCAGCCTTATATGTTTTAGCTGCTAAGGGATTTGGCTACCTGCTTGCTCACTCCATTTCCATGGGTACTGTTTGGGGAATCTACTTGCCGGATTCATCTCAATAGCTAGTCAATGGCCATTTCACCGATGATTCCTTCCTCACTCTGGCAGAAGTTGAAGAGAATATCAAGGCATCCTTGCAGTGTTTAGACATCTTTTGTCTGGCCTCTGGTTTGGCCATTTAGTGGCACAAAACCCTCTGTTATAGACAGTTGGCTCTTCCTGAGCCTCCTTGGCTTTCTCAATTTGGCTAGACCAGGATTCAACATGGGGAAATTTTCTACTTTCTAGGTATTCCTTTTGTGTTTCAAGGCAACCCTACTAATCTATGGAATGTTGTTCTTGCTAAAATTGAAAAAAAACTTACCTACTAGATCATGAAGCCACTCTCTCTCGCTGGAAAATTCCAAATCTGCTCCAAGGTCCTAGCGGCCACGCATGTTTATTACTCCTCTTGTTGGGCTCCCTCCAAAGCCTCCTACAAGAAGCTCGAGAAACTTCTACGGGATTTTCTCTGGGCTTCCGATATTGATCACCAGGACTTTCACAGAGTTTCCTGAGATTTTTATTACCTCCCAAAAATCTTTGGTGGGCTTGGGTTAATTGATACCCAGAAGCAAGGGCACGCCCTTTGTGCCAAATGGGTTGGGCGGTGTCTCATAGGCAATGAAGCCTAGAAAATTTTACTTCGGCACTACATTTCCTTAGGGTTTCCTCTTCACAAGCCTACTTGGAAGGGGATTGGTTTTTATACCCTTCTGGTTATGAAAGAGCCCATTTAGATCCAGGTTACTTTTGTCGCCAAAAGCATTTGAAGAGCTTGGGAGTCTATTAAGCCCTGGCTTCAGTGGGCTGGGAATGGTTTCCAGGATGGTCTTTCTTTCAACCAACAGAACATTTGGTGGTCCCCTCTTTTTTCTCAACAAGGGACTCCTCTTGCCAAAGTTCAAGGGGTTCATGCTCTTCGGTTTCACAGGTGTGGCGTTCAAACCCCGAAAGATCTTTTTTCCATAGCTACTATAAATCTCTGATCCTGGGATGATCTCCGAGTTCAATTTCGACTCATCCACCCAGATCGTCAGGCTTTTGACTTCCTGGTTTCAGCCATCCCCCCTCACCTCCTGCATAAATTAGGAATTCAATCTATCAGACCATGGTGGAAAAACTGGAAGTGGTACCTTGCTATGCCCTTCACCAGTTACAAGCCTAAGCTTGGGTATTCTTGGCTTATGCCTCATTTTCCCATGATTGATTCTCTCAACTAGCGTTGGCATCTCTCTTCTTCTCAGAAGAGTTGGGGCTAGAGATTTCATACTATTTGGGACTTTGTCACTGAGCCTAAAATTGCTCATTTTGCCTGGTGTTTGTTATACCAGGGCTTACCTCTGGGAGCTAGACTCAGGCATTTGGGGGTTCCTGATCCTAAATGCCCTTTTTGTGGTCACTCTGAGATGCTCATGCACATTTTTGGTTTTGTCGTAGTGCCCAAAATTACTAGGTCTGGATTCATGACTTCTTTTCTCCTTTTAAGCCTGAACCTTTTTCTTGGCACATGGCTCTTCTTGGTGACTCTCCCAGAATGCCTTCCTAGTACACCCAGATATGGCATACTTTCAAGATGGAAATTTTTTTTACCTTGTGGAAAGATCGCAGCACTGTACTTTTTTCTCACAATTTTCTGGATATTCATGTCTCTCTTTATGCTAAGGCCTATATTTTTAACAATGTCATGATGCAGATCTAGGTGCAAGCAGATAAAGTAGCTCTTGAGGTTGCCCATTTGTAGGAATTACTCCAACACTGGGGCAATGCCCAAGTACTATGGCTCGAGTGCCTCCTGATTCTCTCTCAGCTAACCGTATGCCACCTAGGGGCCGACATCGTAGTTAGAGTTCCTCAACCAGACACTCCAGGACTCCGCATCCATGGTGCCACCACTCCGCCTCTCCCCCTCCTTGGAGGGATGTGGGTTCTGGCTGGCCTCCTGTGCTTGCTTCTACTACTGCTTCTTTTTCTCGGCTGTCAGCCTCTGTTCCTGCTAATCAAGACAAGTTCCCTCACCTAGAGTTGGCTATCTCACCCAGGCGAGAGGAAGGAGAATTGGAAAAATAAGATCCAAAAGATGGCTGGGCCATTCCTGATCAGACTCCTGGGCCCAATGTTTGGGGCAATCCTGATGACAAAGATCATCCTCCCTCTTCTGCTACTACTCTTGCAGCTTGAGGGTTTCTCTCTTTATATGTTTTTTGATGAATAGTTGTATGATTCCAGCCTAAGTGCCAAGTGACTTGTGGGGTGATTTCTCCCCCTAGCCCCTTTTTTGTGAATACTGTACTTTTATATTATTAATAGAAAAGGTCTCTATTCATAAAAAATATATATATAATATTGTTTAAGAGGGAAATTGTGTTAATAGGCTTATAATATTGTGTTAAGATGGAAAGAAAAGTGAGTGATTCCCTTCAAAATTAATATAAATAAGTTTTAAAAAATTAATATAGATAAGGTAAAATATTAATTTTAATAACTAAATGAATAAGGACAATGATTTAATGTTCAAATGAGACCAAGACTCTATAATACAAATATTAAAGATTGAAATGAGAATAAGAGGACTTTAACCAAATAGGAAACAAAAGACTTATGAGGAATTAGTTGTGGATTTCAAAGATTTCCACAATATTAGTAGAAAATTCTATTAAAAAAAAATAGAGAAAGATGACTTAAAGATAGATTTTTTTGTATAATGGAAAACGTATACACATCAATAATTCACCTAAAATTAATATATACATATGCATGTGAAATGTTTTACCATGAAAAAAATAAAATATGCTATTGGATATCAAACAATGATGTGCATAAAAAATACACTCCCAAAATAATACAAATATAAAATTTTAATAAATCTGACATTTCCAATGGATAGGATGACCTAAAGCAAACCAAATACACAATTAACACATAATGACTACTGATTATTGTGAAGAACGCTTGTATTTAACAAGACTTCTAAATAGAATGACCAAATTTGAAGCACATGTCATGCTATTCTATACCATTGACACATTAGAATACTTGATCTAATTGTTACATTCCTTTTGTGGTTTTTGTTCAAGGATAGCTTGAATTAGATTGTGTTTTATACATTTTTTATTACTCAACTAGTATTAAAATAAATTAATTAAGGTTTTTAAACTTTTTTACATAAGGTCTGTAATTGTTTGATAAATAACTCAATCAATAATAATATTAAATATATCTATATTACTAAATAAATAAAAAATTAACCAACTAAATTAATTTCCAAACATATTACAATTATGAGGACTATTTTTTATGCAAGGCTCAATCATAATTATTATGATAAAAAAAATGTGTAATTGTATTTTGTTAATCTCTTATATTTTGAGTAGCATGTTATCTCTAAAAGTTAGTAAACAATCAATGTATTGTATATTAAAGGCTTTATTTGGTTATTAATGCATTCATTCATATACTTAGCTTAAATTTATACTAGGAATTAAAGTGAGGTGAGAACTTTTAAAATTTATTATTTCTCCCTATTGACTCCCTCTAGCTTGTCATTATGTGTTTAGTTGAGTGTAAAATGTGTGAATTTGTGTGATAGAATGTTTAGATTAAATAAATTAGGAGAATGACCAAACCCTTACATGAAGCCAAATGTAGAAAAGATCGGGACTCACAAGTAGTGAGGCCACCCAACAAGAAGACCCAACAAATAACCAACACAAAAACCAGCAACAAAAAAGAAATACATAGAGAAACAAGGCAGAACATCGTTGAAACCAACTAAAGGGATGGAGCCTTAACCTCCTTCCATCTTAGATGAGCTCCTTGAGAAGTTTTAGGAACCAATGTTTTTTTTTATTCCCCTAAGTAGGGGTTGACACAGTAGGGACCTTAGATGACGAATTAGTTTCCATATCCTTCTTTCTTTTTGCATGCATGTGTTCAAGTTCCTCCTAGAGAATCTCAAGGGAGCCAAAAGTCTTGTCCATCATGTCTTTGTTGAAATCCACAATGTTTTTCACATTTATCTTGAGATCTTATCTTGGCTATTTTTTACATTGGGAATGGAAAACATAATTTCTTTATTTTCCTCCTCAAAGGGCACCAAATCTTGGAGCTACTTAATATAGTCCTCAATACTAGGCCAATTATTAAGATTGATAGAGACATCATCAAATGCCTCCCAAATTCTCTAGTTGTGGACATCCTTTGACCATTCTTTTACCCTAACATTATCTTTGGCTAGGGCCTCAAACCTATTAATATTCTTCTTTGCAATATGCATCTAGGCTTGAAGTTATTTTATGATTTCATTTTTCCTATTGTAAAGCACACAAAGGTCGTTCACTTTATCCACAATCACTAGATAATTAGATAAATCAACCTATTTTGGACCATGAATGGATAAATGGGGAGGGGAAGATGTTGAAGGAGAAGATGGCTTGGTTTTCAAATTCTTAGGATTTTAAGGGGTGTTGTCCAGAGCCCATTTTGACTCAATAGTTCATGACAAGGAACCCTCAACAATTTCTAAAATCTCCATAGGAGGCACCTTGTAAATCCTACTATTCTTCATTTTAGTCATCCGTTGGGGATTAACCCTTGTCTCAAAAACAAGGGGTATGAATCCCAGAGGAAGATGCACCTTTGTAATCAGAGTAGAGAGCTCGACATAGCTATTGGAATTACTTGAGGTGGAGTGATTAGGGCCTAAGCTAGAAGAGAGGGATAAATGAAAATTTTATAATCTAAGGATGTGACCCTCATGAAGGGGAAGCCTTCCCTTCACCTTAGCAATAACTATTGACTCAAAAAAGGAAGAAAACATCTAGGAAGGAAAATTTATCTTAATCCCATGGAAAAAATAATTCAACATGGGAAATAGATGGAAATGGAACCACTTATACCTACCTTCAAGTGTGATGTATTCAATGAGTATAAGCACACCATCCTTCTACTCCCTGAGAAAGTCTTCTATGTTGAACCCACTTGAAGATGATAATTCTTCCCAAACTAAGAAATCATTTAAAATCAACCTTAATGGCCCTTTGAATTCCTAGGGAGGGTTGTATCTTTTGTTACTAGTCGAGTAACCATAGCTATGGTATCCATGGAGATGGTAAAGGAAACCTTGCCAATAGAAATGGAGCCCCTATTTGAATTTTTTTTCAAATAAATTCAGATCAAAACCCTTCATTCCTTCAACATAGTTGATAGTATTTCCTTCAACCAAGATCAAAAAGTGAATATGTTTTTTTTTTAAATCATCACATTTACCAGACTGAGTTTGAATGATTTCCCTCCCTATAGAATTATGTATAGAGAAAAATACATAGAGGCCAAGTCGAAAATAGAAAGTAATACTAGACACTAGAGTATTTCTTTATCACCATGTATTTCATAAAATGTAAATCATTCCCAATCAAATTGGACTTTCTAATGTATCATAATTACAAGGAGTAGTATGAAAGCCTAACATAAAGATGAATTTGATTGGGCCTTCAATCAACATCTATGGGTTGATCCTTAAGGATATTGACATGAGCCTCTTCAAGGATGTTGTACAAGGAAGACCATGTTTGAATAAAGGTAGTGAAGTGGCCATAGGAAGAAAATTGATTTGTTGAGTTGTTCCCCTCCTTGAGGGTGTGTTGGATTTCAACCTAAACCAACCAATCCAAAATATTTTTTCTTTTGGTGATTATGTATGTGACAACCTAGGTCGAGGACTCTTTTCCCATTTAAAACATCTGAATGATATTCTTGGCATCATCTTCAATGATGAGATTTTAAAATCAAATTCACCAACTTCTAAACTTATCATTCAACATAGTTTATTCTCTTAAGCCACTACCCATTTTATCATATTATACGCTAACATTGACAAAAATCCATCTTTATTGTGCTCGTCGTGTACCCATTGTAGAATTTTCTGTAGTTGTACCTAAAAATATTTAGATCTAGCAAGAAGAAAAAAGAAAAAATATGTTGATATAAAGCAGAGCACAAAAGAAAGCAGCTAAAGAATGAAAATGTATTAATCATTGTGATTTTAAATCTTACAAAGCATGAGATTTATACAAATTAACAACCAAAAGCCACTGTTTGAAACAACAATTATGGTGAAGATCTCACAAAGAAAACTACCATTCTTCCTTGAATCACGATGAGGATCTTCAATTAGAGATATCATGCGCAAAACTTTAATTATTCACAAGGTGACTTATGCATGCAAAGCTGCAAATCCATTATTTATGGGGTAAGTGTACAAAGATAGGAGACCAAAAACGTGGTTTAAGATGCCACTTTTTTTTTTCTGAAATCAGCAAACTCTAAACTTCAATGAGAAATTGAAGATAGTTATGCTCAAAATTTTAAGATGCAACAACAACAAGATTTGTAATACTCTGAATCTAGTTTCTAAACTACTAATTTATTTTTAAAATGGTATAGATTAAGGCCCTCAAAAAGGGGGAGCACAAAAAGTGGTCCTATTTTTTGTGAAAAAACATGACATAGCGTCTGGTGTGCTCCCCCTAAAATGTTAACTTTTTTTAAAAATTTTCTTAATTGCTCTAGTGAGAAGTTATCTAACACCAAGTAGTTTATCCTAGATTTTTCTACTAATTTTTTGATGAATGTATAATTTTTTTATGAATTTTCGGAGTGCACACATCTTGAAAACGTGAAATTTCTGTGTGCTCACCCTAGAAATTATTGAAAACTAATCGAAAAATCAAATTTTATTTTTTTTAAAGTGTGTATAATGGAGTCTATTTTCTAAAAAAGTAACTTGTTGCAAAATGTGACGAACGAGGCAAAATCTATGCCCAAAATGCTACACATTGGTTTTTGACAAAAATTGGACATACATACAAAAGAAATTAGAGATGAAAAACTTAACATAATCAGAATTCAAAATAAATTATATGGTTAGATAGCTAATAGAGAGATCTACAGTATCACATCATCTGATTTTAACATTATTGAACCACAAGTAAACCTAACGAGGAGCACACAAAAAAAGATGTGAATTTTTTGTATGTCTGCAAGAAAACACATCTCGGGCTTATTTGAATCCTCCAAGCCTTTGGGTTGGATCTCAAAAGAAAATTCAAGCCTTAGGCTTGGTGGATTTCAATGTATTACAAAGCGCGCTAGCGCTATTCAAATTTATGACTTGAATAGCACGCACACACTATTCAAATTTATGACTCGAATAGTGTGCACAGGCTATAGCGTGCATGCACTATAGCACGTATGCACTATGTAACATCTAAAAAAGGCTTGAGTGAGAGAGAATGTGAGAAGGTGGAAGGGGCTAAGAGAGGAAGAGAGACAGTGAGAAGGTGAGAAGGATAGGGGAGAGAGAGAGAGAGAGAGAGAGAGAGAGAGAGAGAGAGAGAGAGAGAGGGTGAGAATGTGTGTGAGATATATATATATATATATATATATATATATATATATATATATATGAAAAGAGAGAGGGAGAGAGAAACACATACACACACAAAGGGTATGAAAATAGTAGAGAGAGAGAGAGATGAAAAAGGGAGAGGGAGAGAGAAACACATACACACAAAGAGGCTGTGAAAATGGTAGAGACACACACACACAGACTGTAAAAATGGTAAAGGGAGAGAGAGGTGAAAAGGGGAGAGGGAGAGAGAAACACGTACACATAGAGGCTGTGAAAATTTTGGAGAGAGATCTCTATCTCTCTCCAGCATTTTCACAGCCCCTGTGTGTACCTCTCTCTCTCTCTCTCTCTCTCTCTCTCTCTCTCTCTCTCTCTCTCTCTCTCTCTCTCTTACACGCACATATGCTCTATCCCACCTTCCTAGCCTCTATATTTCCCTTTCTTACCCTCTTTCTCCCCCTCTCTCTCACACACACAAACACAAACACAAACACACATACGCTCTCTCTTGGACCTTCCTACCCTCTATAATTCCTCTCTCTCTCTCTCTCTCTCTCTCTCTCTCTCTCTCTCTCTCTCTCTCTCTCCCTCTTTCTCTTACACACACACATATGCTCTATCCCACCTTCCTACCCTCTATATTTCCCTTTCTTACCCTCTTTCTCCCCCTCTCTCTCTCACACACATAGACACAAACACACATACGCTCTCTCCTGGACCTTCCTACCCTCTATAATTCCTCTCTCTCTCTCTCTCTCTCTCTCTCTCTCTCTCTCTCTCACACACACACACACACAAACATCTTATCACCTCTCTCCCTCCCTCCCTACTACCCTCCCTCTCCCCTTGTCACCCCCTCTCTCCCGTATACCACTTTTATAGGGTTTACATAGCACGTGTGTGCTATAGTGCGTACACGCTATGTTTTAAATTCAAACCATAGCACTAGCACGCTATAGTGCTCTCTTTATCTCTCATCACCCTCTCTCCCTCCCTGCCACCCTCCATCTCCCCTTGTCACCCCTCTCTCCCTTTACCACTTTTATAGGGTTTACATAGTGCATGTGTGCTATAGTGCGCACGTGCTATGTTTTAAATTCAAACCATAGCACTAGCGTGCTATTGCACGTGCGTGCTATGGTTTGAATTGCCCAAGCCATAGCATGTGTGTGTTATAGCGCACACACGGTTTAGTGTGTATGCACTATGGTCATCGGGGGGCCAAAAATGAATGTGGCATCTTTTTGGTCCCCCATATTTGTGCATATATCTTATGGAGGACTAGTGTTATTTATGGATGAAACTTAAAGTTGCATGAAAAAATATGCTAACACTCGGGCCCATAAGTCTAACTAAGGAGATAAAAGCATAATGAAAGGAAAGATGAAAGGGGAAAAATCCAGTGGGAATAACCCCCCCCCCCCCCCTCAAATTAGATGCTAATAAAGAAATAGAACTACTATAAGTTACAATTTATTTCACCCCAAGAAGATCTCAGATAAAGCAAAATGCAAGAAACGATGTAGCCCTCCATAATGTGTAGTCAATGGTAGATGCTCAAAACTGGATTTAGAAGGTGACCCATGATCTTCAAACAATAATCTTCTCCTTAGGTAACAATAACTGCGAGGAAAATCTGGAAGGGAAGGATTGCGACATTCTCTATTCTGCTGAGATGCTAGCTAAGGAAAATAAAGGGAAGGAAATTAAACAGGAGGATGCTAAGAGAGAGGATTCAGTGTCGATGATTATGGAGGATCTTACTGATAAGGAGGATTTTTATTTGGGATTCCTACACATAGGTAAAGCTAGAGCTCTCCTTTCTTTCTGAAATGACAAATGGTGCTATCAGGAGATGGAGAAGCTTAAGGCTTGAAATAATGACCTTGAGGCTAATTATTAGAATTTTCTAGAGAGAGGTAATAATAGGGGTAAGGACTATGATCACTCTTGGGATTTATGTCCCCCTGTTAAATTATTGGCTAGGATTGAATGTGTTAAAAAGTGCTGGAAAAATGCTCGAGCATTCGATTGAAGGCATGAAGTTTGTAACTAACAATCTTCATTCGCTGGTTGACATGTTGGAGAAGAAGGAATGGGAAGCCATGAAAAATCCTAACACTAAGGGGAAAGACCCAAGGTCCAAAACTAGAGCGAAGATGAGCCAGAATACCTCCTCTAGTAAGGAGATTTCACGGCTCAAGGAAAATTTGAAAAAAAAATGACAGAGCTGGAGAAAAAGATGGAAGACTCCATCCAGATTCTGAAAGGATGACAGTAATTTTTTTTTTTTCTAGGTTGTCTTTTTGTTTCATGTGCTATAGGTTTTAGCTGGTATGGGGTGTTTGTTCCCCCTATCTATTTTTTTGTTCTTTGTTGGTGAACTTAATGCTTTATTTGTTTCTGTTACTTTTGGGTTTCGGGTCCCTATAAAACTTATTTTTGCTTTAATTTCAAAACAATCTTCTCCTTAGGAAGAAACAAAACCAAAGATGTATGGATGAAGTCTCCCCATTCCTGAAAGGAATATGTAGGAAGAAATCTCAAGATGTATGATGCTTTTGAAAATTGCTTCATGGTCTCCGTGTAGATTCTAATACTTGTCATAATCAAATTAGGCATTGCTATGACAATCTCAAAGCTCTTAAAAATTGATGTAGAACACAATCAAAAGACTCATGTATCTTCTCAAAAGGCAAATAGATCTCCTTCAAATTTTATGCCAATTTATCCACACTCATATCAAACTCTGAGGAATGATAATGTAGAGAATGAGGAAGAGGTTTAGAAGGTTCCCTTACAAAAACTAAAGAAGAATTACCCTCATCAAAGAGAAGATGTATGTAGTCAATTGTGTCATCTAGATCTGAAATGAGGGATTCTACAAACAAAAAAGAGATGTCTGATAGAAATTGATCTAATGGAATTGGATCTAGAAGACAAGAATGAACACATGTTGAAGAGAATTTGAAGTAGCATTTGAAAAAGTTGAGATCGCTGTCAAACTAGCAAGTGGTGGTGACTGAATAGCTTCCAATACTGGAGACATTGAAAGAAGATAATCTGGAGGAGATGTCTTTGTGTACTCAAGACAAACAAGACTCTTTCAATAAGAAAGTTCCTCTTCAATGTCATCGTCATACATAGGATCATCATCTTTATCAAGGGAGAGAAGCATGTTTGTAGCTGGGTCATCTGGAAATGGAGGTTCAATGAGATCTCCATATCTTTCTCATAGAGTGGCCTAAAGAGTGTGAGGGCACTCAATGTATGATAGAGTCCACGATGTGTAATCCCCAACACTTAAACCAATTAATCCTAAGACATAATCATTTCTACATTCCCAAGTAGATTTCTGCCAAAATGTACTTGGTTCAAGAATAAGCCCATAAAAATGTGGCGATAGATGAATCCATCGGCAGTGCTTTAGGATTCCATCACAACAAGACTGATAATTTCCTTCTTCCAAAGTGATGACATATGAATGAAATTTTATTCTCATTTTAGCCTTAGACTATCCCTTTTTTAGAACTTTATTCCCAGTTCATGAATACATAAAAGAAATTAAGAAACACACAAGACAATGAAAAAAATTCATTCCAAAATAGCTCCAGTTTACAATACTTGCAAATAAAATTAACGTTCCTTCTTAGCTCCTGTGAACTCTGATACCATGTAGAATTTTTTGTAGCTGTACCTGCAAATATTTAGATCTAGCAAGAAGAAAGAAGAAAAAATATGCTGATATAAACCAGAACACAAAATAGAGGCCCTAAAGAATGAAAATCTATTAATCACTGCAATTTTCAATCTTGCAAAGCATGAGATTTATACAAATTAACAACCAAAAGCCACAGTTTGAAACGACAATTATGGTGAAGATCTCACAAAGTAAAATACCGTTCTTCGTTGAATCACAGTGAGGATCTTTAGTTAGAGATATCATGCGCAGAACTTTCGTCATTCACAAGGTAACTTATACATGCAAAGTTGCAGGTCCATTATTTACGGATGAAACTTAAAGTTGCATGTAAAATAACTGCGGTTGTTTCAACGGCTTATCTGTGTTTGAACGGTTGAAAAAGATTTGAAGTCACAGCTCAGCTATATGTGAGGCGAACTTCCAAAACATATTCAACTGCCAACTAACGGTTTGAGCTCCTACTCGCCCAGTCTCGTGGACGACTTTAATTTAATAAATCCCACATTTTTATATATCAAACAATGATGTGCATTAAAAATACACTTCCAAAATAATACTAGTCTATGTGCAATGGGTACATGGAAGAGGTGTGAAAGGTTAATTAGATTATATTTTGGTCTATTTTTTTTAATACATTAACAAGTACATGAGATAAAATGGTAGACCATTAAATATAAAATGCTATTGTTTGTGCAACAAAATTATCAATTAAAAAATTTTAATCCAAATGTTAACAATAATCATAAAATCGTGCAATCAATCTAAAACAGTCAAATATAATATAACAATATTAGACAAATCTTTGAACTTCACTAATAAACCAAAAGAAAAATTATAAAAAATTAAATTTTGAAATTTTATACAAAATATTTTTTACACTAATCACTATGATTAATTCTAAACATCTAATTACAAATCTTGATAAAATTAAATATCTAATTTTTTAAAATTAAATAATTAATAATGAATATAAATATTATATTAATTCACATTCTTTTTAAAAAATCGCATCTCCACAAATATTTCAATCATTGCATTCCATGAGACAACATATTTTTGAGGCAGTCTGCGCCCAAACAAATTAGCTCTTCTTTCAACGTTGGCTATGAGGATACTAGCAAATAACTTGGATTTATGCCTACCAAAGTGATATGAATTTGTAGATTGGATAGTGTTTATTCCAGGACCAAGGTAAGTGAGAAATGGTAGTTATTCCTTAACTTCCAATTTTCCTGCATTAGTCTATGATTTCAAGTGAATTCTTCACTTGTAGATGATCGAATTTTTTCCTCTGTTTAAATATTGTTGTTGTATTTAGAAGTTTCAATTAAGTTTTGTATAAGAGATAAAAATATATATATATGTAGAGATAAATCTTTTCATGGCCAATCCTTATAAGATTCATGGGGTTATAGTTACTATTAAAAATCTTAGTAGGGGAATTGGTTTTTGAATATGGATATATTATATAGGCTCCGCAATTATAACAGAAGTAATGAATGTGTTAAAATATTTTAGACAAAAGATTTTCTTACAATATTCGTAGTATATACTAAAAGAAATGTCTTCAAAAGTACTACAAACTTAGTTAAATGAAATTTAGTTTTTAAAAAATAGCATCGGCAAAGGAATAATAGGACTCAAAGATTACAACTCTGAAATCAAGAATTTCTTCAAGGCTATTCCTAAGTATAAAAATCTTTCAAATAGTCTTGGGTTTGGAATATCTACTCATTTTGCTATCATGTAAGGATTTTCAAGCTTTATAAGGCTATGATAAAAATAGCAAAAAAAATAACTAAAGTGATATTTTTTACTTAAGTCATTTGCAATGATTCTTGAGACTTGTCATATGCTAAGGTATTATACTAGTCCAAATAATAAGATTATTCTTTGTATATATATGTACCTATATGCTAAATATATGGAAGCCTAAATAGGGCAAGTGACTTATTTGACAAATGTTTTAACAAAATGTTATTTTCTATTTTATCTTAGTGTTACTACTGTACACAAAATTATGATTATTATAAATGTGAGAGTTGATACATCCTATTATATCAGCTCTAGATTTAGGTTATATATAGATGAGATTCTAATAAGTGAAATCATTCTTTTAAAATCTAAAATTTTAATTATATTTATATATGCATGGTTGTGTATAGGAATGGGTTGCATGTGAATCTTGACATTCAATTAATTAATACACTACATTCAAGGACTTCCTTAATAGAACTAAAGCTATTTTCTTGTCATGTTGTACGTTGAACTAAGGGACTTGTATTGAAGTGTGCATGGTTGAATAGAATAAAATTACCATTTTATTTAAGGATATTATATAGTTGAGAGATAAACAAATTGCAATGATACGATATATCATCCTCTAATATCTTACAATGATCATCAAGATTGTATTTAATTAAGAATAATAAGTACAATTATTTTCTACTTGAGAACTAAGCTATTAGAAGATTAACAAATGACACTATAAAAATAAATTCAAAATTAAAAAGTTAGGAATATCATTATTCATATTATTGAATGTACATCTTCATACAACGATTAAAAATGATATAATTTTGTTATATGTCTTGAGTATGGCGTGGGCACTAACCATGCTTAATAAGAATAGTATGGGATTCCAACTCTATAATGCAGTGTCTAATGAGTGATCTACCCGTTTAAACCTCACGTGGCTTGCATTAGGATATAACTTCTTGCATGTCGTGGCTGTGATTTCAATACTGAAGTTAATTGTTTATTCCGCGTTATGGAATGGTGTCTTGGTTTGTGATAAATGTAGTTGTACGTACAAGCAATTAATATAGAGAGATCAATTTCCACACGTTATGTAAATTTTCTGCACGAAAAGAAAAGACAAGACAATTTACAAACATTCTACTTCTAAATTAAAAAAAATTATTGGTTTTAACGTAAGGTTTTTAATCTTTCAAAGAAAGGTTTTTAATATTAAAAGAAAAAAATATATGATTAAAAATTATTATTAGATATAGAATGTGATGCATAATATCTTTAATACAAATTAAATTATATAATTTTATTATTTGTAGATTATTTTATATTAAAATTATAAATTTAAGAAATATTTAATATAAGATAAATTAAATTAATACATAAATCTAATATATAATTATTATTGTATAATATAAATTATTATATATTATATTTATATTTATTATTATATATTTTATTTTATAATTATATTTATTATTATATATCTTTATTTATTTATTTTTATTATATATATGGGGATCAAAAATTACATATTATCAAAAATTACATTTTTTTTTTATTATTATATATAAAGAAATACATATAGAAAAAATGGATCGAATAGAACACAAAAACATAAGAGATACAAAAGAAAAGAGAGATTGAAATATAAGAAACAACAATAAAATCCATCTTAAAAAATTAATATGTTTATATATAATTACAAGAAAACAAATGTTAGAATTTTGCTCTATGCTTTAGAAAATTACAGCAATAAAACCCTTGAAAACTTTACATATCTTTTTTTGGGGGTTTGATACAAATAAAGAAAATTGGACCACTAAATCCAATGTAAATACCTATGGACCTATTTAAATAACATATCTTAATACCCAGATTGCATCAAAAATCTCGCAGCCAAATGGGCTCATCGCTTTCCCAATCAAAATCAACTCCGCTTGTATTAATCAAACACTGCAATGCTGAGCCTAACTCTCCTGCATCATAGCAATCCATGAACTCAGACGTTGTTTGTGCTTCAAGTTCACCTGCATCCTCTCTACTTTCACATGATTTCTTCCCCACTTCAGGAGACATAATTGAATTGTTATTTTCCAGTTTACTGCCTTCTTGCAGATTGGCTACCATATCCATCTGTTGAATACTCTCAATGGGTGGCATTGCTGAAATATTGAGGTTGTGATTGGAAGGTGGACCTCCATCTCCATCTCCACCACATGCTCCACCTCCACCTCCAGACATCATAAATTCATCAACCCTTAAACCATCAATATCAATCTGACCATTCACACACAAATCTTGGCTGCTGTAAATACAGTCTCCATTAAACTGAGAAGGGGAGATTATTCCTTGATCGCTGCATGCTGAAACTGAGTTTCTCTCAACACAAGTCACCATTTGTGGCATTTGCATTTGAGAGAATACACTTTTCTTCCTTGTGGTGTATCTGCGGGCGCTTGCTGTGAATTCTTTTTTGCAGGTACGACAGAAGAAGCGAGGCTGGAAGGATCTGCAGGTGTTCAAATTGTTCAAATACCGAAATGCGCAACTGCTTGAAGAATTACAGAGAGGGCAGGGCGGAGGGCTGCATGATCCCAATGTATCAGCTATGCATTTCTGTACTTCCTTTGGCAATTTGCACGCAGGAACGTCCAAGCATTTTTCTATAAGCTTCAAACTATCTTGGCAGCTCAATTTCTGGGCTCTGCATGTCTGAAGCAAGCCTGACAATCTCTCCATCGTTAATGGCTTTCAATGTTACTCAAATTCTTCTTAAAAACTTTGCTGGGTGTCTGAATTATTTAACTAGGGCTGATCTATATAGCATTTTTTAGGGCGGACGTGAGCATAAAGAAATGTTTTATTTTGCATATACAACAGCCAACTGAGATTTGAAGTCACAGCTAGGTGTATGTGAAGCCACTTCCAAAACTAACCTGACTGCTAACTAACGGTTTGAGACCTGATGTCGTGGAAAAGTTCTTTTTAGAGCTTCTTGACAATTGAATAATATTTTATTCTATTTTAATATTTTAAATATAATATTGTTTAAATAGGGAAATTATGTTAATAGGCTTATAATATTGTGCTAGCGATTCCCTTCAAAATTAATATAAATAAGTTTAAAAAATTTAATATAGATAAGTCTACAAATATTAATTTTAATAATTAAATGAATAGATGATAAAGATTTAATGTTCAAATGAGATCAAGATTCTATAATACAAAGATTAAAAATTGAAATGAGAATAAGAGGATTTTAACCAAATAAGAAACAAAAGACTTATGAAAAACTAGTTGTGAATTTCAAAAATTTCTACAATATTAGTTAAAAACTATATAAAAAAAGAAACATAACTTAAAGATAGATTTTTTTGTATGATAGAAAAAATATACACATCAATAATCCACCTAAAATTAATATATACATATATATGTGAAATTTTTTACCATAAATAAAATAAAATATACTATTGAATATCAAACAATGACTTTTCCATGGATAAGACAACTTAAAACAAACCAAATACACATTTGACACATAATGACTATTGATTATTGTGAAGAACGCTTGTATTTAACGACACTTCTAAATAGAATGACCAAATTTGAAGCACGAGTCATGTTATTGTATTTGTCGTTTGTGTTACTTGAATTAGCTAATGTTTTATACATTTTTTATTACTCAACTAGTATTAACTTAAATTAATTAAGGTTTTTAAACTTTTTTACATAAGGTATATAATTGTTTGATAAATAATTCAATCAATAATAATATTAAATATATCTATATTATTAAATAAATAAAAAATTTAACCAACTAAAATAGTTTCTAAATATATTACAATTCTTGTGTTCAAGGACGACTTGAATTAGCTAATGTTCTATACATTTTTTATTATTCAACTAGTATTAACTTAAATTAATTAAGGTTTTTAAACTTTTTTACATAAGGTCTTTAATTGTTTGATAAATAATTCAATCAATAACAATATTAAATATATCTATATTATTAAACAAATAAAATTTTTAACCAACTAAAATAGTTTCTAAATATATTACAATTCTTAGGACTGGTTTCTATGGAAGGTTCACTCATAATTATAATAATAAAAAATGTGTAATTGTATTTTGTTCTTCTCAAAATTTGAGTAGCATCTTATTTCTAAAAGTTAGTAAACAATCAATGTATTATATATTAAAGACTTTTTTTTGGTTATTAACTCATTCATTCTAATAATTACCTTAAATTTATACTAGGAATTAAAGTGAGGCGAGAAGTTTTAAAATTTATTGTTTCTCCTTATTGACTCCCTCTAGGTTGTCATTATGTGCTTAATTAAGTGTAAAATGTGTGAATTTGTGTAATAGAATAAATTTAGATTAAATAAATTAGGAGAAGGGCCAAACCCTTACATTAAGCCAAATGGTAGAAAAGATGGGGACTCACAAGTAGTGAGGCCACCCAACAAATAACTAACACAAAAAACAACAATAAAATGGAAATACATAGAGAAACAAGGCGGAACATCATTGAAACCAACTAAAGAGAAGGAGACTTAACCTCCATTCATCTTGGTTGAGCTCCTTGAGAAGTTTTAGGAACCAATTTTTTTTTTATTCCCCTGAGTAGGGGTCGACACAGTAGGGACCTTAGACATCGAATTAGTTTTCATATCCTTCTTTCTTTTTTCATGCATGTGTTCAAGTTACTCCTAGATAATCTCCAAGGACCCAAAAATCTTGGTCATTATGTTTGTTGAAATTCACAGTTTTTCAACTTTCTCTTAAGATTATCTTGGCTATTTCGTACATTGGCAATGACAAACATAATTTCTTTATTTTCCTCCTCAGAGGGCACCAAATCTTAGAGCTACTTAATTTGGTCCTCAATGATAGGCCAATTATTAAGCTTAATGGAGAGATCATCAAATACCTCCCAAATTCTCTGGTCATGGACATCCTTTGACCAACCCCCTACCCTAACATTAGCTTTGGCTAGGGCCTCAAACCTATCAATCTTCTTCTTTTCAATATGCATCTAGGCTTGAAGTTATTTTATGATTTCATTTTTCTTATTATAAAGCACACAAAGGTTGATCACTTTCTCCACGATCACTAGATAATTAGATAAATCAACCTCTTTTGGATCATGAATAGGTAAATGGGCAGGGGAAGATGTTGAAGGAGAAGATCGCTTAGTTTTCAAATTTGTAGAGTTTTAAGGGGTGTTGTCCGGAGTCCATTTTGAATCAATAGTCCATCAGGAGGAACCCTCGACAATATCTAAAATATCCGTAAGAGGTACCTTGTCAATCGTATTATTCTTCATTTTAGTCAGTCATTGGGGGTTAACCCTACTCTAAAAAACAAGGGGTATGAAGCCCAAAGGAAGATGCACACCTTTATAATTTTTTAAAGTAGAGAGCTCAACATAGCTATTGGAATTCCTTGAGGTGGAGTGGTTAGGGCCTAAGCTAGGAGATAGAGCTAAATAAAATTTTCATAATCTAAGGATGTGACCCTCATGAAGGGGAAGCATGCCCTTCACCTTAGCAATAACTATTGACTAGGAAAATGATGAAAACATCTAGAAAGGAAAATTTATCTTTAATCCCGTGGAAAAAATAATTCAACATGGGAAATAGATGAAAATGGAACCACTTATATCTGCCTTCAAGTGTGATGTATTTAATGAGTAGAAGCACAACATCCTTCCACTCCCTGAGCAAGTCTTCTCTATTGAACCCATTTTGAAGATGACAATTCTCCCCAGACCAAGAAATCATTTAAAATCAACCTTGTAATGACCCTTTGAATTCCCATGGAGGGTTGTATCTTCTATTACGAGTCCAATAACCATAGCTACGGCATCCATGGATATGGTAAAGGAAACCTTTCCAATTGAAATGGAGCCCTTATACCACTATTTGAAATTTTTTCCAAATAAATTTAGATCAAAATCCTTCATTCCTTCAACATAGTTGATAACATTTCCTTCAACCAAGATCAACTAGAGAACAGGGGTTTTTTTTAAGTCATCACATTTATCAGGCCGAGTTTGAATGATTTCTCCCCCTATAGAATTCTATCTAGAGAAAAAAACAAAGAGACCAAGTAGAAAATAGAAAGTAATACCAAACACTAGAGTATTTATTTATCACCATTTATTGCATAAAATGTAAATCTTTCCCAATAAAATTGGACTTTCTAATGTATCATAATTACTAGTCTAGTATGAAAACCTATCGTAAAGATGACTTTGATTGAGCCTTCAATCAACATCTATGGGTTGATCATTAAGGATAACTACATGAGCCTCTTCATGGATGTTGTACAAGAAAGATCATGTTTGAATAAAGGTACAAAGAAGTGGCCATAAGAAGCTAATTGATTTGTTTATTTTTTCCCCTCCTTGAGGGTGTGTTGGATTTCAACCTAAACCAACCAATCCAAAGTATTTCTTCTTTTGGCGATGATGTATGTGACAACCTAGGTCGAGGATACTTTTCCCATTTAACATCTTGATGACATTCTTGGCATCATCTTCAATGATGAGATTTTAAAATCCAATTCACTAACTTCTAAAATTATCATTCAACACATAATTTATTCTCTTAAGCCACTACCCCTTTTATCAAATTATACGCTGACATTGACAAAATCTCATCTTTTGTGCTTGTTGCATGCCCATTGTAGAATGTTCTATAGTTACACCTGCAAATATTCAGATCTAGCAAGAAGAAAAATGAACAAATATGTCTATATAAAGCAGAGCACAAAACAAAGCAACTAAAGAATGAAAATCTATTAATCACTATAATTTTCAATCTTACAAAGTATGAGATTTATACAAATTAACAGCCAAAAGCCACCGTTTGAAACAACAATTACGGTGAAGATCTCACAAAGCAAACTACCGTTCTTCCTTGAATCACGGTGAGGATCTTTAGTTAGAGATATCATGCGCAGGACTTTCGTCATTCACAAGGTGACTTATACATGCAAAATTGCAGATCCATTATTTATGGAAGACTGCTGTTATATCTGCCAATGAATTAGTGCCAAAAATATCTGCTATTAAAAAAAACACAGAGTTTAAAATATCTGCGGCTGTTTGAACGGCTTATCTGTCAGTCTCGCGGACGGTTTTACTTTAATAAATCCGACATTTTCATATATCAAACAATGATGTGCATAAAAAATATGGTCATTATCGTGAACTACACTTGTATTTAACGAGACTTTAAATAGGATCAAAGTTGAAGCACATAGCATGCTAACACAATAGAATACTTGATCCAATTATTATATCCCTTTTGTCGTTTGTGTTCAAGGATGACTTGAATTAGCTTATGTTTTTTATTACTCAACTAGTATTAAATTAAATTAATTAAGGTTTTTAAACTTTTTTGCACACGATCTTTGATTGTTTGATAAATAATGACCACACATTTAAAGGATTGTATGATGTCATGAACTTTTTTAATCATAGTATCAATAGTCCAAGATGGCTTATTAGACCTATTGAGATAATTTTTTATGTTCATCAAGTCCCCTTCCAACCATAAATTATTAGAATTTAAATCTTTTGTAATTGAAAGAGCTTTCCAAGCCCCCATAGCTTCGGCATAATGCCTAGATTGATCACCCAAAGGACCATCCACCGCAACCAAGCATCAACCAGCAGAATTTTGAGCAATTCCCCCAAAACCAGCCTTCCCTGGATTACGCTTGGATGCTCTATCAAAGTTAACCTTGATCCATCCAGGGGGGAGTCACAACCAAACAAGCATTTCCCTAGGGTTGAGGGTTTTATAAGGGTAAAGGTATATCTTCCATCTTTTCTCAAAGTCCAATTGATCCCTTTGGCCATTCAAGTCAAAATAGTTGAGAGATTCAAAAACCCCTCTATTGATTTTTTCAGCAACCAGAACCAGCGAAGAGGCTTTATCTCTGAAAAATTTTGTTGTCTCTTCCCTTCCATATATAACAGAAGATATAAGGAACTGAGGAATTCCAAAGCTCAGTGGCATTTATGTTAGAGCTTGGACATTTCCATTGAGAAAAGAAATCTTCCTGAGAGTTCGGGAAAATCCAGCAAATATCCCATTTCATAAGAAACAAAGCCCAAACTTGTTGGGAGAAATCACAGAGGAGAAACAAATGAAGCACTGATTCTACATTCCTGCAATAGAGACAACATCTGTTAGGGAAAGAGAACCCACTTCTATTAAGGTTGTCCAAGGTAAGAACTTTGTTTTGAAGGGCAAGCCAGTTAAAAATATTAACGTAAGGAATACACTTTTTCAATCAGGCCTTAGACCAAAAAGGTCATTGCCCATCAATGAAGTGTAAAGAAATCCAGCAGAGGCCACAAAGAACTTGCCACTCGGATTGTAACCCCAAACAAGGGAATCCTTGGAATTAGTAGATATAGCCATACAAGATACAAGGATATCAATAGACATGAGTAAAGGGGCAGCCAAACTAGAAAGCAGGACCCATTCAGAATCCTTCTAGTACTCGAACACCCAAACACCAAAGTAGTAGATGGGAAATCCTCTTTACCACACCCAATAATTTTAGCTTGCCTCTCCTCCAGAGTGTTAGTGAAGAACAAATAACTTTTGGACCAATTGATCTTCTGACCCGTGGCATCCTCATAGGTATTGAGGATCAATTTCATTGCTCTGGATTCTTTGACTAAAACTTCTCCCATGGTTATGGTATCATCCACAAACTAATCATGAGAGAAAATAAGATTACTAGAAGCAAGTCTTAGGCCTTGAAGTTTACCTTCCTCCATATATGTATTAATAAACCTGCCCAACCCCTCCATTGGAATTGTGAAAAGAATAGGAGAAATAGGATCCCCTTTCCTTAGACCTCTCAGGCATTTAAAGAAATACAAGGGGGTTCCATTAACAATCAAAGTCGAAGAGATAGAGCCAGAGAGTTGACTTCATAGTTGAACTATCTTGTCACCAAAACCAAAAGCCTTAAGTATCTCCCGCAGAAACCCTGAATCCACCTTATCATAATCCTTAGATAGATCATTTCAACATAAAGCCCTCTCTTTTGGACATAACCAATGAGTGAATGTTCTCATGGACCGCTATAATAGAGTCAAGAATATGTCTACCAAGGACAAAACCATTTTATTGAGGAGAGATAATCATGGGAAGAATAGCCAGCATCCTAGAAGTGAGGACCTTCTAAATAATTTTATAAAAGGATTTGAAGAGACTGGTTGGTCTGAATTTATCCAGAGAGTCAGACCCATGAACTTTCAAAATGAGAACAACAAAAGTAGCATTAATCTCCTTCAAAAGATTCATGGAGCCAAAAAATTTCTTTAACTACATCACAGATGTCTCTTTCCACAATGGGCCAAAACTTCTAAAAAAAGAACATCGAAAACCCATCAGGGCCAAGGGCCTTTTCCCCCTTAAAGGAAAAAATTGCATTCCAAATTTCCTTTTTAGAAGGAACAACAGACAAGGTTTTGTTATGGTCCTCATTTAGAACAAAGGGGATAGATTCGATAATTTTCTCCTTCTCCAAAGGATCAAGATTTAAATCAGAGGTTAGAAGGGAATAAAAGAACCTGGCCAATTCTAATCTAATGTCCTCATCTTTGGTCAAGGTACCACAATCTGAAGTAAGCTTGTTGATTCTACTAGTTTCGCTATGCTTAAGAGTGGTCATGTGGAAGTATTTAGTATTCTTGTCTCTAGCTACCAACCAGAGAGCTTTGGATCTTTGCTGCCAAAAAACTTCCTCCTTAGCAATAATATCATGATATTTAGTCAGGATGTTGGATTCCTTATCCCTTAAATCCATAGATAAACCCTCCTGCTGGATTTTATCCTAGATTTCCTTCAAATCAATTTGAATAGAATCTTTCATCTGGAAGATATCCCCAAAGATCTCTTTGTTCCAGCTCCTAACTTTTCTCTTAACCTATCTAAGTTTCTTGGCAATTCTAAACATTGTAGAGCCTTTAATGTCTATGTTCCACCAGTCTCTAATGCATTGCTCAAGGGAGGGATGAGACAACCACATTTTTTCAAATCTAAAAGGAAATTTCCTTTTACAATTAATAGGATTCGCAAGAAAAGAAATAGCAAAGTGATTGGAACCTATCTTAATAATTGCAGAGAGGGAGAAAAAGTACCTAGCAAGCCATTCATAAAAAAATCATAGCTCTATCAAGACGAATCTGAATTAATTCATTACCCTCTCTTCTATTGGACCAAGTGTAACTAATGCCATGAAGGTAAACATCCATTAGAGCTTGGGAATTGATGAACTTCTTAAGGTCCAGACACCCATCTAACTGTGACGGTAGTCCTCCATGTTTTTTATCCTCTTTCAAAGGAATATTGAAATCTCCCAATATGAGCCAACAACTATTAGAGAACAGATCCCTACAACGAGCTAGTTTATTTGAGAATTTGGCCCTAGAACATTTAGTGTTGGGGGCATAGATGTTAGTGATAACCTAGGAGAAATCATCCCTAGAATTATGGAAACGCACCAAGAGCATAATGTCTGAATCATCCACAACAACCCCAGAAAAATTATTATGGTTCCAAAAGACCGCTATACCACCAAAGGCACCAACTGAGCTAGTTCCTACAACACCACCATTTTTAAAAATCTCAATATTGACTAATTTATCAGCGGCCATTTTAATTTCCTAAATGGGCATAATGTCTGGTCTATGATCTCTGACTAAATTAAAAAGCACATCTTGTTTGTGAGGCACATTGAGGCCTCTTGTATTGCAAGAAACAATCTTCATATTTTACCAGGGGAAAAGGCATCTCGATTGGATGATTGTTTACCATCCGCAATATCTTTCTTGTTTTCATTCTCTCCAGTAGCCTTAATGGATGGTTTACCAAGTTTATTATTTTTGTTTCCCATGTCTACCTTCCCAGACTTTCTTCTGGTTGCAATCCTTGTCTGAGTTAGATCATTACCTTTTCTATTCTTCTTTTGAATCGTAGACCAGGAAGTCTCCTCCTTCATAACCTCAGGATTTACTGATTATTTACTCCATTTACGAGTCATGATCATTTTTGGAATGATGTAACCCTATTCAATGGGGACTTCAGAGGATTGTAAAAGAAGAGTTTCACCATTTAAAATTGCACCCCTGAGCATCTTCAAAAATATTCACATGAAGTCTTCCACCAGAGACTCTAGGGGCATTTCGACTATTGACTCACCCACACCTAATAACAACACTTGGCTTGAGCTTATCCCATTTTCAGCCGCCTTAGGGAAGAATGGCATTTTCTCATAAATAACTAGAGCTTGTGAATCCATTGTATCATCTCCAGACTTAGGAGTCCTAATATCTTCTTTGGTCCGAGTCTCCTCCCAGCAAGCCCTTAATCCTTCCCCAGAGCTTAACTCCCCATTAGGTTCTTTGACTCTCCACTCCACATTCTATTTGTTATTCTTTTCAGGAGCCTCATTTAGGTTATTATTTTATGTTTGACTGGATTAATGTTGAAATCCCTGGACTTCTTAGAAGGGCAGTCCTTATCCCAATGGCCTAAATTTTTACAAGAGAACCACACAAAGGGAAGAGATTCATACTCAATGGTCTGGACCCATTTATCCAATTTTGAAACAAAGTCAATAGACAGGGGCAGGTCCCTTGACTGGTGGGTGTTGACATAGAACCAAGCACATACCATCCTAGTTTTAGATGTTGTCATTGAATCAATAGAAAGAAGTTCACCAAAAGATTTTTCCACACCATTGAACACACTTTCATTCCAATATTCCAAGGGGAGGCCTGAAAGACGTACCCAAACAGGAACGGAGTAAAAAAAAATCATTCAACTCCAAGTTGGGAGCCCTTTTTTATAGAACCAAAGATGAATTTCACATCATCCATGGACCACCACATAAATCTTTAGCAAAATCATCCTCATTATTAAAAACAAAGGAAAAAAACCCTTAGGCAAAGCAACAATATCCACCTGACCTTTGAGCACCCATTTTCTGCTAATGAAGCTCCTGACAGTGTCAATGTTTGGTCTAGAACCCACAAATTGGCCAACCAAAGTAAGAGACATCTCAGCCATAGAGAATTCAATGACAGAGTCAGGAATCGATATCACATAGACCCCCTTAGCAGGATCAAATAGCTTTCCCACTTCTGGAAAACACGATTTCCCAAAGGTTTTCACTCCAATAAGGGAAGACCATTTCTTCTCCTTCTATCATACCAATGCTATTTAAATTCCTCCTAGAAGGGGGATCTTACCTCTATCACATGGTTCCCCATCCTCGGAATTATTCTCTCCTTCTGATATTTTTGTCGAACATTCCCCGTCCTAACCAACCTGCAATTGGGGTTCGACAAAAGAGCTATAGAATCTCTAGCTTGCAAAACACCAGGATTCTGCCATCACCATGTTTGAAATTCAAATTTCCTCTCGCTTTCCCACTCTTCCATCACCTTAAGAAAATACACTCAGATTCCTTTGTTGGTTGGGGTGATAATTTCTTTATTAATTGCTATATTTTCTTACAAATTTGGGGCCCATGTTTCATGTATTTGGTCATCTTTAGCATTGACATTCTTCTTCATTGTTTGATCGACAAGTATGTTGGTGAGTTTATATTGGTCGTTGATAGCTCATATCTGAGTTTGCAGACCTATGTCATGTTGTTGTGCATGTATTGGGTTTGAGCTCAACTCACGGGGGTATTCCTACGACCCCACATAGCACCATCCAAAGTTGTCCTCGTGCACGGTTATTTTTTTCTTGATCTCATCCTCATCAAATCCTATAGCAACCCATTTTATCCAATCAGATAGTGCATACTATCTGCAGTACACTCACATGGTGGTAACCAATTGGGAGCTTGAATTGAAAGTGGTGGAACAAACTTTTCATGGACAACATGGTACCCATAACTTTGTGGGGACCGCCATTTGATCATAGTGGTGATATTATATGGTGGGGCCCATTATTTTAGTGCCCACCTCATCACATATTTTATACCTCTGCAACCTGTGGTCATATCAGTGACCAGTAGCTCGCCCAAATCTAGCACCTTATATGCCTCAAAAGGGGGTATTTTTGTTTTGCTCATAACTTGGGCAAATAGAGGTACTTTTCAGAAAATAAGATATTGACAGAAAGCTCTTTTCATCAACTTTTCATTGGTGCAGGTATAATTTGGTATTTTTTCCATTTAATGTTGATTTTTTGCACTTAAAAATAAATCTTGGTTTGCACATTAATTATTGTTTATCTCAAATTGTAATGTGAGAAATATATTATTAATGTAATCATGGGATATGGTTGACATCCTTCTATAATAGATTTGACTAGGGATAATTATGAGTCATGGGAAAAATGAATCATCACACATTGTAGATGGCTTAATCTCTCACCTCATCTTTATGGACTCATACCAAAGCCAAAGAAAAAGTGGAAGAAAATAGTTTGAGAAGAGAAAAATGGTCATATTAGAGGATTGATTGGTATGAGTCTTTTTTTAATATTCACACCATCCATTCTACTCCAAACTCAAGGATATTTATTGGCCACACATATTTTTGACCATTGTATGGGAGAATTTTAGAGATCCACATGTTCCTCCTTTCCCAGATGATCCTATTGTAAATTGTATCATTCCACTTGATGATGCAGATAATATTCCCTATGATGATGATACATTAGATGAGATTCAGTGACTCCTCATGTAGATCCTACTTCTCCAATTGAGATTACACATTCATCTCTTGTTGGTGATTCCAAAGATATATTTTTCTTCCTAATTGGGATTCTTACTTGCTAGATATTGGTTCATTATTTGTGGAGTCTCACATTTCAGATTTGGGAGGAATTCTTGAGGGGCTTTCTCTTCTCTTTGATGACAGTTTCATCATAGTTGGACATACTTCTTCACCTTTTTTGGAGATTGTTATTCTTGATTCTTCTCCTTCACTTGGTTTGTCATATTTCATGGTTCAATTTGATGATGTAATAGATTCTTTAAGCTTGGAGAGGCCTATTCAGTCTTCAGAAATGCATATTTAAAGACCTTCCTCCTTTAATTTGGATATGGATTGGTTCTTGGCATCATCATCATACTTC